>OZ017740.1:185258874-185281374 GCA_963969285.1 Odontomyia ornata
TAGTAGCAGCCAAGCTATTCCTGCAGGAATTATGGCGATTGGAATTGGACTGGAATGCAGCATTACCAGTGGGGATCCATACCCAGTGGTCCAATTTCCGCAGCGGTCTGCCATCATTGCAGCAGGCCCGATTTTCTCGTCTCTTCAGACAGGCGAGAAACTCGTGCAAGTACAGTTGCACACAAGAAGGCATATAGTGCAGCGATATACATGCCGTCAACCCTGAGGAGCGGTCAAGTCGTCGTCAGGTTGCTGTGCGCCAAGTCAAGCGTGGTCCCGATCAAGACACTGCCTGTAGTTGAGTGCGGTAAAACAAGGCACTGAACTCACAAGACGAGTTAAGACAGCGCTCAATCTGCAGGAGGTTTATCAGATATTCTCCACCGAGGCTGAGATCGTCCTGGCGTGGATCAACTCTACTGCATCATCGTACAATACCTTTAGGGCGAACAGGGTCTCGGCCATACAAACCGTCTCAAGGCCGGACCGATGGTGACACGTAGCGTTTGAAGACAACCCAGTTGACATCCTGTCACGTGGGATAGTGCCGGCTGAATTGAGCCACTGTAGTATGTGGTTGCAGGGACCACCATTTTTATCCAGGGCAGAATCAGCTATGGTAGTGGCAGAGGCCCCTGAAACACACTTTATTCAGCAGATCCAACACGGCAACTCCTTCAAGAGGCTGCAGCGCATAGTGGCCATGCGGTTTATCTGTGGTCTCAAGCCGCCAGTCAACCAATCTCAACAGACAAATCAACCGCCCACGAGTGATGAATTATCCACAGCCCTGGAGATCATCTCGAGGTATGTACCATCACTAACTTTTAACTGCGAACGTTTGGACATCAGGTCGGCGAAGCAAGTCTCCAAACATAGTCCGTTGGTGAGACTGGCGCCATCCCGGGATCCAGAGGGCATAATCCGTGTCAATGGGAGGCTGCCAAAATCACGTTGAACGCCAAACATCCCATTTAATTACCGTTCAAACATCCGTTCACCAGACTGCTGATGATGAACATACATCGCGAATACTGCCATCTAGTTGCGCAAACACTGCCCGCTACCACTAGACAGCAGTTCTGGCCAACTTGAGGAACGCAACTCGCGAAATCGATCGTTCAACGGTGCGTGTAGTGCACCCGAGTCAAGCCTAAGCTGTTTTCACAAGTCATAGGAATCCATTCATCAACTCCGGCGTGGATTTCTCTAGGCCTATGATGATCCATTACCGAGGTAGAGGTACTCGACTGCAAAAGGGGTACCTAGCCATATTTTGCTGTTTCGCTACTAAGGCCGTCCATTTGGAGCTAGTCAGTGATCTAAGCACAGAGGCATTCCTCTGTGCTCTCAAACGTTTCACGGTATGACGAGGACACTGCCGAAACCTATTTTGCGACAATGACACCAACTTTGTGGAAGAGAAGGTCAGATCAGAATTGTCGTCCTCATTACACTCCAACAAAGCGCGTGAAGAAATAACAACAGCGTGCTCCAGCCGGGGAATCGATTCCCATTTCATCCCTCCGCGCGCGCCTCATTTTGGTGGCATATGGGAGGCGGTGGTCAAATCAGTCAACAATTTGATCCGTCGAGGCATTTCGTCAGCGGCTCTCACCTACGAGGAGTTGCATACCTTGGTGGTTGAGGTAGAGGCTATCCTCAATTCTATACCACTGACTCCGATGTGAAACGATCCCAATGATCTCCAGCACACTCTCTCATCGGAGAACCCCTCACAGCCATGGTGGATGGCCAGTCATCGGAGGTATTTATGCCTCAAACTCGAATACTGAAGCGATGGTCGCACGAGTACTTGGCGCAGTTTCAGTATCGTGACCCCAGGAACAGTGGTCATCATAAGCGAAGATAACACCCCATCGATGAAGTGGCCACTGGGGCAAATTATCAAAACATACGAAGGCGCCGATGGTTGCGTACGAGTCACTGATGTCAAAACCGTCTCCGGAACTTTGAAAAGGTCAATACACAAACTGGCCCCGTTACCAGTACTCGACAACATACAGTCTAACGAAGAACCATCACAAGCAAGCTCCCTTCACTTAACGAAGGAAGGGTCTCAGATCAGCGGCGACGACATCCCGGAGACAATGTGGCGATTGATGCGAACCGGGAAGTCCATTGTGGTGCTCCTCTTGATGTGCCTGCTAGCTCCCATAGCGCACGCTTCTCCAACACAAGGCTCAACAACCAGACCCCATACGGGTCTATATTTTCAACCATTAAGTCGAGTCTACTTATCTTCCAGCGAGTGAAAGTTGCTCATTTATTACGATTTGGGATCGTATTGGTGAGAATTAGCTGTTCTACGAGCCGGCCAAACCTTGTGGACTCTTTCAACGACTCCACTCATTTGACTGAGTCTGCATCTGAAATCGAGGAACTGCAACGACAACTACAAGCGCAAGATGTTTCATGGACTGATCAAGTGACAGACCTCGACATCCACCAGTACACCATCGGCTACCTGGGCATTCTCAGATTAGTCCTACTGGTGATCTACCTCCACTGGCGTTCCTGCAAATAACAATCCAATCTGCATGTCCAACCAAAGAATTTGTCGTGGAGAAAATTTAGCCCCAAAGCGATTGGCTATATATATGTATATATAGGTATGTATATATATATATATATATATATATATATATATATATATATATATATATATATATATACATACATATATATATATATATATACATACATATCTATATATATGTATATACGCATCTATATATTTAAGTATATTTATATATATATATATATATATATATATATATATATATATATATATATATACATATATATATATATATATATATATATATATATATATATATATATATATATATATATATATATCGTTTCGGGTGAACATTGAGACTCCATTGCGTTGCTCACTCCGAACACTACCATACGCGATTTCGTAAGAGTTTAACCTACGCCATACCGAGCCGCACTTTATTAATATTTTGGTAATCTAATGATGTAACTATTAGCAAGTAATTTAAATTTTCATCCACAAAAGGACTACTGGTTAAATTACGGAAAGAAGAAGAAAGGAGTTTACATTACGAAAAGAAAGCCACATAATAATTTTTGCTTTGTAACTTTATGTAAGTAAACTCAAGTAGCTAGGTCGGTTCCGATTTACACGCCACAATTATGGACAATGCAACCAGCAACAAGAGCCGAAAGCATCAAGAACCAACGCCACCTTGAAACGAAACGCAAATACACACGGTGGCGGAAACGTTTGTCATCCAATCAACGTATACGGCTGCAGAGCCTTCGTTAAATTCGATTGACAGGAAAAATAATAGCAAAAACTCGGAAGATCAAAATTTGCAGAACAACAGCATGCAATCGGATGTGCCAGGTAAGAAGTTTCGGACATCTATTCCGTCGATTGAGCACTTTTGGCGAAAGAATACTTCTGCTGATTTGTCGGCGATAATCAAGAATGCTATCGTCGAGGCTAAAAAAACTGCCTCAGCACCCCCTATATGAAAAGCACAAATTAATTCTTCCAACCCCGACATGTGAAGAACCTTCAAGGTCCTTGGCGTGGGACGATTATATTTCCAATGACTACAGCAAAAGTAAAAGCACAGAACGCTTGAATGAATGTCAGGTTGACGAAACAAATAATTTGGAGCCGGAGAGCAATGGTACGCCGGAAGGTGATGACGAGGCTTTAAATGAGTACAATTCACACAAATTTTAGGATCTCACACCTGATATAAAGCTAGACTAGGATGTTGTTTGTGATGGCCATTTCGATATCCCGAGCAGACGAGCGGAATTTGTCCCGCCAACGGACTTTAATCAAGACATTGGGCCAGTTGAAATTCTTGAGTCGTACGTTACGATGGTTAGGAATGGAGAATATGCCGAGGCAAGACTGACCAGTGCTTGAGATTTCCCGGCTGTGGCATTCACAATTGGAAAACAAAATTGGCATCTACTAAGGAACCCTTTACAATATCTTTGTGACGAATCAGACTGGAAAGTTAGGAAAATGGTGGCGTCATTTATTGGTGTGCTTGCAGTGATCCTCGGAAGAGAAATAGTTTCACGGGATTTAGTCCCAATTTTTACTGGCATCTTCAAAGACTTAGACGAAATTAAAATCAAAGCTATTGAAAATTTTGCCAAATTTCTTAAGTTCGTTGATTTCCCAAAGCATGAAGAGATTCTACCAAATATCGGCAAGTGTTTACGAATCAATAGTAATACCAATTGGCGTATTAGGGAAAGTTTAGCGCAACAAATTCTCATTATTATAAAATGGTACGATTCGATAAATAGGCACGACTATTTATTGTACCTGGCAAGTGTTACTTGTATCTTTTTACGAGATAAAATAAGTTGCATTCGTGAAATCGGTGCCGAAGCGATCGCTGAAATTATTAGGATTTGTAACCCGACACAGCGCAAGGCAATTATCAAATATTATTTAACAAAAAAAATACAGTTTGAGCTATACGTGGCGAAAGCGACAAACGTTCGTCAACATCTTTTATGAGTACATCAAAGCTAACAAAAATGTTATGGATTTGGTTCAAATGGTTTTACCAGACATCAAAAGGTTATCATACGACGCATTACCCAATATACGATTACTTGTTACTAAAAGCTTAGTGGAGTTAGTTAATAATGATGCGAATATCCTGACAAGCGGAGATTGTGAGCATGTAGATATCATGACAATCATACAAAGGCTACAAGAAGACGATGACAGTGATGTTCGGGAGACGGCGTATATGGTAGAATTACAGGGTAGTGGCCGGAAAGAAAGTGTTACAATGCCAACCGTCACAAAAACAACACCTACAACTGATTTAATAAATGTACCAGCAGCCAGCTAACAAGTCGATGAATTGAAAACAACCGAGTATGAAAGATTAGAAGCGGCATCAACCACCTCCACAATGCCAGCTAATAACTCTGAGACTGTTGAAATGAATGATGATGATGATACAAATATAGTTGCTACATGTGTAGATTTAAATTCTTCGCCCGTACCGTAATCGCGTATATCGAGTGGGTAAGAAGAGTAGAAAGTATATTTTTGGCGATAAAACAAACATAAAAAAACCTAAAATAAAGAGATGTCTCTAACTCATATTTACCTACGTTAGACAATATACGGACTAAGAAAATTCTAGTCCTAAACTTTTGCGGCATCAAACCATTAAGGAGATCAACCATAAGAAAAAAACAAACCAAAAACAATCGTTGTTTCTGAAAACGCGATCATTGGTTGGTTTCGCAAGTAAGGTTCGCAAATTTAAACAAAATGAGTAGCAAAAACTGCTCTCAATTAATATTCTTACGCGCCACGTAAACAAACATTACTGACAGTTCGGAACGTCGGTCCAATGCATTCAGCGCGTAATCCACTCAATTCCCCCTAGGATCGCCACCAACTAGAACTTATGATGAGTGAAATCAAGCGAGGGGAATTACTCGCACCAAAGGAAGGAAAGCACTCAAAAACAAGATTTTCCCGGTAGATGGAAGGAAAAAAACGTTAAACCGGAGGTTATTTAAGCCCGGGAAGATTAGCGCGCTTTCTCTTTTGTTCTGTGGAGGAGTTTTCTTACAAGCAACCGTGGAGCTGCGTGACTCCAAGTGTTAAGAGATCGAGATTCAACCCGACAAATGGATTCGAGCGAGTGATCAGCGACAGTTTTTTTCTTCTGACGAGGAATTGAAGCCATACAGTGGGTACTGAATCATCAAACGGAGACGAGACAACGGTGGCGAATTCCAAGCGAATGAAAGCAAGGGGCCCCTCACTAGAACAGGGAATAAGTGTAAATATCTTTCATTTAGTATCTATTGATCGAATTATCTTCTTGAAATAAAATAATGTAGATATAATTGATCATGTTTTTCTTTTCTAGCTACAGTAACTAAACCTTCTTTTCCAGCTGTAAGAAGTGTTGCTCGGGAAATCTTCTCCCGATGCGTTGACCAGGCCGGAAGACCTGGAGAATTTAAAAGATAGTGATTAACACAAGTGGTAGTGTTTGTGGGTGGGTAGTTTCGGTTCCCCTGGTGTAGGAAAACCTGAATTTGTGTGGTGGCGGAACACCTTAGTTCGTTTCGTGGGGTAGTTTTCTATTGCAGGCGATTCGCGTGGCTAAGTGGTGACGGGCCCGCAAAACTGTCTAGTTGAAGGTTTAAGATGTAACGGGGGGAATTGTGATTTGTAATTATATTAATTTAAACTGAATTTATAAGAAATCCTGAGTTTTTTATTTAGCATTAAGTTGTTGTGTAATTACGAGTACTATTAAGCATTTAATAGTCTCTTGCAATTTCGGGCAAAGGGAAAATGGCGTTGAGAGGTAAGATGCTCGTTTATAGGCTTAGTAAGGATGAGCTAGCCTATGAGCTGAGGATTCGGGAGCAGGCATTAGGCACGGCAGACAAAATGAGGAAGTCGCTGTGGATAGCACTGAGGGCAGAGTGAGCGTTGGACTGCTCTATGAATGAGATGGATATGTACCCGTTTACAGCCAAAGAAGATGTGGACGCTGTGAAAGAGATAGTGGAGGAAATCAGGAATTTACTAAGAGAATTTGATAGTGGATTTCCTAAAGATCACGTTGAAGGTGGATTATGGTCTCCAACGGCTGGGTAAAGTACCTCCGGATGAAGCGAATTTAGTGAAGGAAGTGGGCAAGTTGAGTTCCGCTCTGAGAATGTCCATGGGCGAATTCATGCTTAAGGCTGAAGGAGATGAGGATGAGGCAGAGGTGATGGCACCAATTTCGGGGGATTGTGTGATACCAAGAGAAGCTTTGGGAAGTGCTATGGGACTGATATGCTCTACCCCCCCGAGTCGAGGAGCCCATGGGAAAACACCAAGATGTGAGAGAGTGGGGGTATTGGTTTTAGGGGGGGTTCGAATTCGGTGAGCTCCTTCCTGGTAAGGGTTTCGAGGGTAAGGTATTGACATGGTTCCGGGCGATAAAACACAGGTGCAAAGATTGGGACGAAGTAAAGAAGGAGTTGCGGGCAGGGTTTTACCACCGAACTTCAGGCTTTTTGAGGAAATTCGGCACCGGACACAGGGAAGGATGAGTCCATTGGAGTGTACGTGGCTGCGATGGAAGGCCTTTTTCGTCGGCTTGCAGTATCGTGTACGGAACTGGAGAAGCTGCGCTAGATAAGGCGGAAAACCGCACCCTTCTACCAGACTCAGCCTAGTCTGGTGCCAATTTCCTCAATAGCGGACCTGGTACAACTAGGTAGAATGTTTGTTTTTTTGTGGTAGGGAGGTGAATGCCATATATTCACAAAGTGTGGGACTCCCATGTGCGACTGGACTACCCACTAAACACCTCCCCTGTCAACCAGAGAAGCCAGCCTGGAACCGTTTGACACATTACTTCGGGTCATTTTGCTAGGCCTTGAAGCTAGGGATTGCCTTTCCTAGCGGGAGGGGAGAGGGGAAGAGGAAGTGCCAGACAAGTGATCCTCAAGCCCCAGTGCCCCCGGCTGCTGTGAGTCCCTTTTATCTTTTAGGACTGCTTGAGCATAATGTGCCACCTGGTTCCATTTGTCAACCGATTCGAGCATCACCGCAACTAATTTATTCGGGGTGAGCTCTTCCGTCTCCCTGTAGAGTTCACTTCGAAGCCTGACCCGTTTTGTACACGCAAAAAATGTGTGACAGGCATTGTCCTCCTCTCCTGGGCAAAACTGACAATCGAGGGACCGTGACTTACCAATCTTGTGCAGGTAAGACTGAAAAGTCCCATGCCCGCTCAAAAGCTGGGTCTCTCCATCTCTTCGATTTAGCCATGGTCTCACATCCGGGATAAGGCGCGCAGTCCACCTTCCCTTCGTGCAATTCTCCCAAGACTGCTGCCAATCGTTGAGCGAGCGCTGTCTCTCCTCGCGGACAACCATCTCCCTCACATCCTCGTTTCGGCACAGGTAGATACCGCGGTGCTCTCTAGCAAGGAGGGTGACAGGTATCACGCCTGCAATCACTCTCCCCGCCGAGTCAGAGACTGTTGGATACGAAGATGCAATTTTCAGTGCTCCTCTTCTCTTACCTGTGCCAAACGTTTTCGGTAAACCTCCTTGCTGAGAGCGTCGCCCCATACCTCTGCTCCGTACAGTAGCACTGACCCTACAGCACTCATCAAGAGGTGTCTTATTGATGGGCTGGGTCCCCCTACGTTGGCCATAAGTCGACTCAGAGCCGATATTCCCGAAGAAGCCTTCTCAGCCGTTGCCCTGATTTGCCCAGAGAAACCCTGGGGCTACTGATCGACTCAAAGATGAGTTTCTCTGGGCACCGCCGGCTTTGATTCGACTTGACTATCTCCAATAGTGATCATCCTTACTCTAAGGATTTTCTTTTGTGTCAAGATGACCACTTCGGTTTTCTTCAGCGCTAAACTGAGCCCGCGAGCAATCATTCAGTCCCTCACTCGGCGCATTAGCATACCTAGCCTAAGTTGCGCTTATTCAACGGTGCGTTCAGCGATCAGAGCCGCAACATCATCCGCATAGCCGACCAAGCACGACTCATCTGGCATGTCAAGTCTCAGTAGCCCATCGTAAGACACGTTCCACAGGTCCGGACCAAGGATAGATCCCTGGGCAACACCCGATGTGATTTCCATCCTTCGTTGGTCCTGTGTCGTGTTGTAGAGCAGGCTTCGGTCCTTTAAGTAGTTCCTCAAAAGCCGCACTAGATATTCTGGAACTTGAAAAGAGTTTTCCAGCGTATCCAGAATATCCACCCATCTAGCGGAGTTGAAGGCATTCCTGACGTCGAGTGTGACCAACAGGACGATCCGTCGCTTGGTGCGACTATAAGCCTCTGCCTTTTGGACCGCGTTCACTACCTCTGCAATCGCATCAATGGTAGAACGTCCTGCTCTGAAGCCGTACTGCTGAGAAGATAGTTCCCCAGCAGCATGAATCGTGTCAGTGAGTCTTCCCTTGATGAGTTTCTCTAGCACTTTCCCAGCCGTGTCTAGCATGCATAACTGGCGGTATGCAGACGGCGATTCGGGATTTCCCTTCCCCTTGCCACCTTCCATCGTACCGAGAAAACTCCATCCCGTAGGCAAGCGTTGAATGTGCTGGGCAGCAAGTCAGGACAATGGTGATAGACAAGCCGCAACACCTCAGCTGGAACACCATCTTGACCTGGAGCCTTCCCTGCTTTCAGTGAAAGGACTGGCTCCTCCAGTTCCAGCTGTGTGAAGAGTGGGCACTCGACTGCTGTTTCAGAATGGACAGCGTCAACACGGACGGGATAGGGGAAGAGTCCCCGCACTATCGGGTCCATCTTTTCCGCGTCATGTATACAAGTACGTAGGGCATGAAGCTTCCACACGACCAGCTTGTAGCCAAGGCCCCATGGATCCTTGTTCACATTGTCCACTAGGTCTTGCCAGCAGCGAGCCTTGCTACTGTTGATCAGTTTGCGAAGGCATTTCCTGGCTGACTTACGAGTATATGCTGCTGCCCATTTGCATGCCTCGTCACCGTTCCGCGCCCGTTGAGCCTCACGTCGAAGCTTGTGACACTCCCTTCACTTTTCAGCGATTTCAGTTGACCACCAGTACACTGGGGGCTTGCCGTGCCGGGGTCTTTGACGGGGCATAGAAGCGCAGCAAGCAGTCGTAATGACGCTCATAGTAGAGTTCACCACGTCTTCAGCTGCCCGTTCTTCCGTCCCCTCCGAAGCTCCCTGCAGCGGTTCACCTGCTGTGAGCACCTCGACGAACCTCTCGACGTCAATCCTTCCGGTTTTCCATCCAGTTGTAGAAAGCCGAGAGCACGGACGTTGGGAGACAGCATCACTTATCTCAAGCAGAATGCACTGATGATCACTGGCTGAGTAGTCCTCTAATACTTTTCAGTTGTGTATCCACCGTACTAAGGACTCCGAGGCGAATGTCACGTCCAGTATGGTTCCCTGACAGCCAATACGGCGGAAAGTTAGCGTATTCCCGGAGTTTAGTACGACGAGGGTCGTCCTGGCCGCCATTTCCAGGATTCATTTCCCCCGTGGATCCATCGGAGGTATGCCCCATTCGATTGCTTTAACGTTGAAGTTGCCCCCAACGAGCACTTTGCCCTCTGCGTTCGAGACAGTGCCCTCAATTAGTCTCACCGCCTGAAGCTTGGCTTGGAAAGATGATATCGATTCGTTAGGCGTTGGGTACACACTAAGGAAGGTGATCCGGTTGAAAGTCACTGTTCCGAATCCAGATGGCGGCAGTACCAGTTTCATCAGAATACCATAATGCAGGACTTTTATTATGGTGTTGCTAACTCAGCAGCACGAAGTCGGCTTTCATGTCCCTCGCAAACTGCTCAAGTAGATTTTGGGTGGTTGAACTGCAGTGTAGGTTTAGCTGCAGGATGCGGGTCATCGGAGTTCTGATTTGGCCTTGGCTAGGGCTTCCTGGAACAGCCGGCATTTTCCTGATCCCAAGACGTGTCCAAAATCAGGGTTTGGATCGGCATTCTTGCAAAGAATACAGTGTGCCTCCTTCGTACACTCTTTTCTTTGATGTCCCATTTCACCACATTTGTAACATAGGGAACTCCTATCGGGTCCTTTGCATACTTGTGAGGTGGAACGTTAGAGACCACAAGAGTAACGGTGGAGCCTTTTGTTCCTCCGCCAAATCCCCGGAAGCATCATTTATTGGAACCGGATTTGGCTTATTGTGTGGCTACAGAGGGAGGAATGATTGCCGCGTTGCAACAGGGGCATAGAGGTATCCGCTGCTGGAACTGTAAAAGCGAAGGACACACCTCCAGGACTTGCAGTGAGCCTCAAAGATGTTTCGGTTGTGGGAGAATCGGAACACGGAAGGCGGCATGTCCAACGTTTCACCGAGGCTATCCAACATTCAAAAGGATCATGTGAGACGAAGCCAATCAAACCAAGCATCGAATGCGGGACCCTTGGGAAACGGGAACCGTACTCACTAAGCGACGTAGGGGGTACGAGCGATCCAAGTAGTTCAGTCGCACAGGAGACGAGGGTGAATTTGGCACTGGAGAAAATGGTAGCGGATAATCGTCCACATATGGCGATGGGAGTTTTTGGTCGAGGCATAGTAGTGTTACAAACCAGTATAGCCTATGTATACTGGTATGAACTCGGAGCTCAATTTGATGCGTATTCTATATACAACATCAAGGCTCCCCGAGAGAGAACTCGCTGTATCACCACTTACCTGCTACTCTGTCCATTTAAACCAAACCAACAATAAAGACGAGCGTTTATTTTAACGGATTTAACTTTATTTTAATGTTAATTGCTTAAAACCTTTACATCACAACTGAATTTATTTTAATTTAGTTTACAACTGGATTAATCTACTATCAGCCAGCCTGAAGAGGGGGTAACATCTGTACGAGCTAATGCATCAGGGTGGCCATACGGCGTGAAACGCCAAAAGGCCGATTGAGGGCCGCAGCACAAGCCGACGCCTCACCCCTCGCCATTTTGTCGAATACTGGACAGCACTTCGAACTCGCGTTATTGCACGTACAGTTAAACAACTGGGTAGGAGCACGCTCCCTTTTGGACTTGAATAGCGACTGAGTGAATGTTCTCCATAAATTGCTTATAAATGATCGCGAAACGAGCTTTTGTTCCATATTTCGCCAAAATTTGCCGAATATGAGGGAAAGTTTAATTTTTTGGCTCTCTCTCTCTCTCTTCGGCTTCACTTCGCTGGAGACACACCCCAAGGCTTATGTGCTTGATCGTAGTGAAGCTTACCATGTACGTATGAAGTGAATTTCCATGTACGTATGAAGTGAATTGCCATGTATGTATGAAGTGAATTGCGGGTTGATCTTGCGTATGCCCATTGGACGACAAGTATATGCTTTGATAACAATGGGCGTATGTGCTCGCTTGTATGTGAGTATATAGGTGGTATTTGTTCGCTCGCAACATTTCCTCCGGCAGTTGAAAATAGGATTTAGTGTACTTGGAGAGTACAATAAATCGTTGCTTGACTCCGATGGTCCGAATTACTTAATGTATCCCCAATGGATTACGATCGCTTTTGGTTTTTCGCAAATTTTGTTGCTGGTTGATTCTCGCTACATTCCCTTTTGTGTAAATCACTCGTAGTTATATTTCGGACTGTTACCGCCATTGCTGTTGTCCAGTGTACTTCTCGCAACTTATTATTAATCATTGTTCTGCTGCTGGTTTGCGCGTAATTTACTAGATGGTAACGTAGTTCTATCGCTTAATTTTTTATTTTTATTGTTATGCGTTATAACGTCTAATTGACGTTAACTAAAGTTTGATTTTGTACAATTATATATTAATGTTCTGTTTGATTCAATCGTTAATTGATATGATAATATTTAAATACTTCGTTTGGTACCATAAGTTAATGCTAATCAATATGTATTACATGTCAATGCTGCATTCATAAATGACTACAGTTTTAAATAACTAAGTTAAGGTTTGATTTTACACAGTTATTTATCATATTTTAATATTTTGTTTGGTACCATATGCTAGTGTTAATTAATATGTGTTACATGTAAATGCTGCATTCATAAAATACTACAATAATTATAAATTAATAAGTTGAAGTTTGATTTTATACAATGGTTTGTTTAATTCAACCATAAGTTACTGTACTGATACTTTAGTATTTCTTTGGATACAATGGCCTAAGATCTAGTTTGGTTTAATATTTTGTTTGCTTCAATCATTAATCAGTATAATTATTCACTATTGTTTTTGTTTGATAAAATTGTAAGTCAACAAGTTCGTGCTTGGTTTGATTCTGTACAGTTAATAATCTGTGTTTCGTGTGATACAATCATATATTTAGATGTTAATGTTTCATTTGATTCTATACAATAATGCAATAGTGTAAGGTTTGAGTCTGTCGTAAATTACAGTATTATAAATTATGTTGAAGAATACACTGGACATATTTTCCGGTGTTATTGTTTGATAAAATTGTAAGTCAACAAGTTCGTGCTTGGTTTGATTCTGTACAGTTAATAATCTGTGTTTCGTGTGATACAATCATAAATTTAGATGTTAATTTTTCATTTGATTCTATACAATAATGCAATAGTGTAAGGTTTGAGTCTATCGTAAATTACAGTATTATAAATTATGTTGAAGAATACACTGGACATATTTTCCGGTCCTAATTCGTTTTTTTCTTGAGAGTAACTAAAACTATTATTTTTCACAGTTGAAGGATGCCGGAATTCAATTTTTCTGTTAATTGGTTTTACTTAAAAGTATGGTTACAATTTCTTTTAAGATCCATATTCCATGCCGATTTTTTTTTGTATTTGGAAGTTAATGGTTTGCTTTTATTTTTGACATTACTTATCTCAAAATTATTTTTGTTATCTTATTGTTACATAATCTGCTTTTCTTTTCTGTGATTTTCATTCTATGTTCGGGATATTCTGCTTCTCTTGGAATTTTGTAACTCAAAATCAAAAATAATATCCATTGCTATATATTTTTTATTTTCGATTCTGTGACTTTTATTCTACTCGTGCATGTTTTGGCTTTTCATTTCTTCATTTCTTTTAAATATAATTATAATGTGTTTTCTTGCGTATATTTTTTCAAATGTAATAATTACTAATTAATTCGATGTTTCTTTTGGTTAGTGGTTATTTTTAGTGTGTTACTATTTGATAAGTGAAGGTTTTAGTAAATTATAAACAGTTAGCGTTAGTGAGGATTTGATGTGAACGACGGTTAATATAGTTCAAATGTACAAAAAAAATTCGTTTCTTTATACCATTCATGGTTTACTAGTATTCTATTAAATTACTTTCTTTAACGCTATAACAAAAGCTCTTTATGTAATCTTCTGCTAGCATTTTCTTAAATTATGTATTGTGCGAATAGGTTAGTAGGGAAGTTTCAATACGAAATATTGTTAAAGCTTTAGCGGTTATTTATTGGGAATGAGTTAATATGTAAACGGGGTATGAATATTTCACATGATCGTTACGTTCGGGAATTGCTTCGCTTCGGAAGAAGATTTGCCGAGAGAATAGCTTTCCATTTAGGTAGCTTGAAAGTCGTTGTTGTTGTTGTATTCCCAAGACTTTAGTATACGCTATCTTGGCCTTATAGGGTGCGAGATAATGAAAGTGATAAAGCTTTCCCCTTAATATGTATGGTTAATGTTGTTAATGGGAGTGGGAATCATGGATTGAAGGTTTATGTGATTGTTTTTGCTCGCTGCTAACGAGCTTTGAAGATATGATTAACATTGCTTCTGCAATGTCGCATGAGAAAATTGAATGAAGCGATGTATTGTAGCTTTTACAGGCGCTGATTGCTGGGAAGTATGTGAAGTATATGATATGTATGTACTAATTCGTGGTTGGCTGGTAATTACCTTGAAGAGCATTTGTTTCTATTTATGTCGGTTTAATGCATTTCGTAGTGGGCAGGGCTTTTAATCTATCTATGTTGTGGGATTGTGTAGGAGGAAGAGCTTTTAAGGTATATGCATTCAATTGTCGTTTAATCGGCTTAAGTTGTCATTTACATACTTTTTTATCCATTTGTGGTGGTAAAAAGGGAGGGTTATTAGAAATATATTCATCAGTATGTGTAAATAGTTGTGGATTATTTATAAGTCGGAATGTACTATTTAGAAAATTTTTGATATCGATCTTGAGAAAACGATTGTTTAAAGAATCTTAAAGTATATATTATGCCATTCTAAGACGCAATTTGATATCGGTGCCATATGTAAAGTAAAAGGGTGAGAAATGGATGGGTTTTTGAATTGTCTTGCCTTTTCCACAGGAGTTTTATTGGCACTTTTTTAGTAGTTGGTTATTATAATGTATTTACTGTGTAAGGAAAAGTAGTGGCTTATTTAAAGGATACTTGGTTAATAGCGTATTTGCAAACTATTTTGGATCAACAGCTCAGAGGCTATGACTGGATGGTAAATCGATGTCTGTTTTGCATATGACCTAATACTAAATGTGGCGTGTCTGTCCAAAATTGAAGTCGGGCAGCTCAGAGGCTATTATTTGTTTCTTGAGGGACTTTTAACTAAAAATAGCGTGTCCGTCGACAGCTTATGTCAACGGCTCAGAGGCTGTTGTTAAATTTACTGGTTTTCATTCCAGTGATTGTGCAAATTAGACATAGAGAAAGCGAGTCTGCTGATAATTTTGGCTTGGAGTTTTTCCTGGGTTTACCGACTTGACTGCCACTTTTTCCGTTTCCTTCCTGCTAATATTATGAAATAGCACATTTAGTGCTGGATGTAAATTTGGTGATTTGAGAGTGAGTTGCAGTAGAACTAGAAAGAGATAATTGGTTTTGGGGTAAAATCGTTTTCATTGTTGTATTGTTCTAATAACTAAAATTATGTTGTTTCAAAGTTCCCATACTTAAATTGTTTCAGTATAACTTGAAATTAAATTAGTTTCATATTTATTTACGTTCCGGTTGGGAATTGCTGCGCACGTAGGGGTTGGAACTTCAGGAAGCAAGACAATCAGCAATTAAGTTAGTGGATAGTGGATGTGGACCAACTGACGGCGTAGCCTGGGTACCAGTGACGGTGAAGGGGGTGATGCGGTGGATTGGAATTCTGGTAGTGCCTGCAGTTCCACACGGACTTATTCTAGAGGTGGACTTCCTGCGTACATTTCGGATCGTTGTAGATCTCAGCAGGGAAGCTTGGGAGTTCGCGGCGGTAGCCGCCTGTGAGGCACTACGACGGAGAACAACGTTGACTCCACAGGATGAGGCACGCTTGAAATCACTGATAGCGCAGGAGTTCGTGTTGATGGGAGATGGCCTAGGGTGTGCTAGAGGGGTGGAGCATGTGATTATGACATCGGCTGAACCCATTAAACAGCGATACTACCTCGTTTCTTCGTCGGTACAGGCACATATCAACGAAGAGCTGGATGAAATGTTGCGGCTGGGAGTGGTAGAACCTTCCGAAAGTCCATGGTCATCACCCATCCTCTTGGAAAAGAAGAAGGATGGGAAGTTTCATTTTTGTGTGGACTTCCGGAAGTTGAACAGCGTATCCCAGCGAGACGCCTATCCACTCTCATACATCTCCTTCACGTTAGACAAACTGCGCGCAGCCCGTTACCTCTCTTCGTTAGATATTAAGTCCGCCTTTTGGCAAATTCCTTTGGCGGAGGAATCCAAGCCTTTCACAGCCTCCACAGTACCTGGAAGTGGGTTATTTCATTTTGATTGGATGCCTTTTGGCTTACATAACCCTCTTGCAATGTGGTAACGCTTTGTGGATAGGGTTTTGGGGCCGGAACTCAAGCCATACGTCTTCGTTTACCTAGACAATGTTAAAGTAGTCACCGGGGATTTCGAGAAACACTTGGAAATCCTTCGGGTAGTGCTAACACGTCTTCGAGGGGCGGGTCTACGAGTATCACGCGAGAAGTGTGAGTTTTGCCGGCCACAATTGAAGTACCTGGGATACGTGGTAGACGAAAGTGGACTGTACGTTGACCCAGAAATGGTAGAGTGTATACTGCGTATTCCCCAGCCAACAAGTGTGAAGAAAGTGCGACAATTCCCAGGAATGGTGTCGTGGTATCAGCGCTTCATTCCGGATCACGCTATGCTCACAGCACCTCTCACAAACTTACTCTGCAAAAATAAGAAGTTTGTATGGACGGACAGTGTGAGTTGGCCTTCAGGCGTTGCAAGGCGATGCTATCATCAGCGTGGATTGTCACGTGCCCAGTTTTCGCCTTACGATTTAACGTCCAGACCGATGCATCCGATCATGGGTTGGGTGCAGTATTAAGCCGGAGCCACCCAGAGGGAGAGAATGTAGTATGTTACCTTAGTCGTGGTCTTTCAAAGACGGAGAGGAATTACTCCACCACCGAAGAGAAGTGCTCAGCGACGTTGTGGGCAGTGGAAAAACTAAGACCCTATTTGGAAGGGTCACACTTTATGGTGATTACCGACCACCACTCTCAGGTATGGCTTAACAACTTGCGGGAGCCGAATGGGCACCTGGCTCGTGGTGGTAAAGCTGCAATGATTTCACTATGATGTCGTGTACCGCAAAGGCAAGGAGCATCTGGTTGCGGACACGCTGCCTCGGGCATTTCCAGAAGTGACTGCGGTGGTAGAAGCTGACAGCGGGGACAAGTGGGTAGGTGGCATGCGATGCAGGATTCTAAAGAACCCTGCGAAATTTCCTGAAAGGCGGATTGAAGGAGAGACATCATGGCGGAACATACCCGGACGGTATCCAGAGTTGAGTGGGAGTTCCTGGAAGCAAGTGGTCCCCAAGGTCGAACGGCAAATGATCCTCTTAAAATGCCATGATGATGCAACGGCAGGGCATATGGGTATTAGGAGAACCTACGATCGCATAGCCCAACGATTCTATTGGCCCAAAATAAAAGTAGATGTTCGGCGGTATGTGACAAAGTGCAAAACTTGTCGAGCAACAAAGGTAGAGAGGAAACCCCATATGGCCCTAAGACCTCTCGGGCTGGCCAAGCCAAAGAACCGTTTGAAATTATATGTGAGGCAACACCTATATTTTGACTGTGGTCGATTACTTCACCAAGATGCCTGAGAAAAGCGACAGCGGTCGAGGTACCTAAGTTTCTAGAGGAAAGAGTGTTTATGCTTTTTGGGGTGCCGGTATTGGTGGTGTGTGACAAGGAAGTAACTGCAAAGCTTAGTGACCGGACACGAGGGCAGTATCCAGTTCAGGCCATTTTACCATCCGCAAGTGAACACAACGGGATGGATCAATCAAACGATCAAATGAATGCTGAGAGCGTACGTAGGGAATAACCACCGGAAATGGGACGAGCATCTCTCAAAAATTGGTTGCGCCTTGCACACCTACACGCATGAGGCAATGGGCAACACGCCCTATTTCATCAATTTCCGTCGGGAGAGACCGCCTGATGATGGAGATATCCTGAGCAATCCGCTAGAACGGGCGAAGAAGCTCCAAGAATGGAGAGAGGAGGTAATGAGGCGATTGAAGGAGGTGGCCGAGAAGTGTAATCAGCGGTATAACCCTCGGAGGAGACATCCTCCATTTCAACTCAACGACCTTGTGTGGAGGCGGAATTTCGCACTATCGGACGCGGCTCGATACTATTCAGCTAAGCTGGTTTTGGAATCCTTTAGGCCTTTTAAGGGGGTAAACGCGAGTCCTCATCTCGATTCAAGTTGCTCAATATGAACGGCAAAAACGCAGGAACATGGCATGTGAAAGATCTTAAATTCTATGTGCTGTGAGTTGTGGGGTAGGCTTTAAGATGGCACAAAACAGAAACATTGAATTGAAATGTAAATGGATACCTTTTCTTCGTCGGCTGGTGTCCCGTGATTACATTGGAATGATTTCCAAGTCTTTTGTTTTTTCCGTTTTTTTTCCTTTAACCCCTGGCTTTTATTTTTCGAGTTAGGTTTTTCTCCGTTTTTTTCTTCTCTTTACCCCCTCCTTTAATTTTCCAGATTATGCAAGCAGGCTTAAAAGAGATTTTATAGGTAGAATTAGTTCTCATACAATAATTGGGGAGCATCGGTTAGTGCGTCTACATCCATGTGAGGCATAGCTAATGGATCATAGGGACAAATTTAGGGAAAAGTTTGGATGTTAGTCGTAGGGTAAATAGCAATATGCGGAAGATAGCAGTTAGTAGATAGTAGTTGCGACAAGGGGTGGATTAGAAGAAGGGCAGAATACTAGAACAACTAGCTTTGCTTTGAGACTAAAATAAATATATATATATAAGTAGGTGGGAAAAATAATATCGAAATCAAAGTAAACACGGCTACTAGCAAACGAAATTGCCCCCTGTGATGCCAGTTGTTCATTCCTTATCTCTTCTGGCCTAACAGGGCTTCCGGTCCCTCTTCTTTTCCATTCTTTTTCTCATTTTTTTAATGTTCCTTTCCCTATACTTGTCAGGGGCCGTGGACCGGTTTCTTGTTTCCCCTCTCTTTGGACTTGGTAACATTTACGTCCTCAGCAGTATCAGCTAAAATAGATTGAGCGGCGTTATCATTAGTTTAGTTCAATACAAGTAGGGATAATGAGAGGGAAAAAATCAAGGAGAGGCACAGTTTAGGAAGGGACAGGTGCATTAGTGAAGGGCCGTAGGAAAGGTTATTTGGCTTTACCAACTAGAGCTAATATTTGTGTCCAAGGGGGAAGAGTAAACATAAGGGAGAAAAAAAAAAATATATAAAAATAAAATAAAATAATATAAAACAAGAAAAATTGGTGGTGGGAACATAATTTTTTTATAGGCTAAGATGGAATGTTATAAGAGATAGAATCCAGCATAGGAATTATTTTAAGTAAGAGTTGAGTGAGTTTAGCGGTTAGACAGTAGTCAGAATAGGTTTGTAGATCATCTGAATACTTGTTCCGTAAAAGTTGGTGTTTGGAATAGGGGTATTAGTGGGGTTCTTTGTACAGACTTAAGACACTAAGAGAGGTTAGATTCAAAGATTTGTGTGAAGATAGCGGTAGAAAATAAATGGAATTAGGAATTCCGAGCGTAGGGCGGTCGATATGTATTGAGGATTTACTAAAGGAACAGGTTTCGTTTATGGCCCTCCGTTTTTGTAGGACTGTGAAAGTCAGTGCGGTTATTCTAAACCGTAGGAAGGTAGTGAATTTCAGGGAAATCCACCAGAAGCAAGGGGGGAAATATTACGGGTGAACATTGAGACTCCATAGCGTTGCTCACCCCGAACACTACCATATGCAATTTCAGAAGAGTTTAACCTACGCAATACCGAGCCGAACTTTATTAATTTTTTGGTAATCTAATGATGTAACTATCAGCAAGTAATTTAAATTTTCATCCACAAAAGGACTACTGTTTAAATTACGGAAAGTAGAAGAAAGGAGGTTACATTACGAAAAGAAAGCCACATAATAATAATTCCTTTGTAACTTTATATAAGTAAACTCAAGTAGCTAGGTCGGTTCCGATTTACACGCCACAATTATGAACAGCGCAACCAGCAACAAGCGCCGAGAGCATCAAGAACCAACGCGAGCTCGAAACGAAACGCAAACACACACAGTAGTGGAAACGTTCGTCATCCAATCAACGTATACGGCTGCAGAGCCTCCGTTAAATTCAATTGATCGGGAAAATAATAGCGGAAACTCGGAAGATCAAAATTTGTAGAACAACAGCATGCAATCGGATGTGCCAGGTAAGAAGTTTTGGACATCTATTCCGTCGATTGAGCACTTTTGGCGAAAGAATACTTCTGCTGATTTGTCGGCGATAATCAAGAATGCTATCGTCGAGGCTAAAAAACTGCCTCAGCAACCATTATATGAAAAGCACAAATTAATTCTTCGGCCGGCCCCACCGCAGCTATCGATCTTCCAACCCCGACATGTGAAGAACCTTCAAGGTCCTTGGCGTGGGACGATTATATTTCCAATGAGCACAGCAAAAGTAAAAGCACAGATCGCTTGAATGAATGTCAGGTTGACGAAGCAAATAATTTGGAGCCGGAGAGCAATGGCACGCCGGAAGGTGATGACGAGGCTTTAAATGAGTACAATTCACATAAATTTTAGGATTTCACACTGGGATGTTGTTTGTGATGGTCATTTCGATATTCCGAGCAGACGAGCGGAATTTGTCCCGCCAACGGACCTTAATCAAGACATTGGGCCTGTTGAAATTCTTGAGTCGTACGTTACGATGGGTAGGAATGGAGAATATGCCGAGGCAAGACTGACCTGCACTTGAGATTTCCCGGCTGTGGCATTCACAATTGGAAAACAAAATTGGCATCTACTAAGGAACCCTTTACAATATCTTTGCTTCGCGAGATTTAGTCCCAATTTTTATTGGCATCTTCAAAGACTTAGACGAAATTAAAATCAAAGCTATTGAAAATTTTGCCAAATTTCTTAAGTTCGTTGATTTTCCAAGGCATGAAGAGATTCTACCAAATATCGGCAAGTATTTACGAATCAATAGTAATACCAATTGGCGTATTAGGGAAAGTTTAGCGCAACAAATTCTCATTATTATAAAATGGTACGATTTGGTTAATAGGCACGACTATTTATTGTACCTGGCAAGTGTTACTTGTATCTTTTTACAAGATAAAATAAGTTGCATTTGTGAAATCGGTGCTGAAGCGATGGCTGAAATTATTAGGATTTTTAATCCGACACAGCGCAAGGCAATTATCAAATATTATTTAGCAAAAAAAATACAGTTTGAGCTATACGTGGCGAAAGCGACAAACGTTCGTCAATATCTTTTATGAGTACATCAAAGCTAACAAAAATGTTATGGATTTGGTTCAAATGGTTTTACCAGACATCAAAAGGTTATTATACGACGCATTACCCAATATACAATTACCTGCTGCTGAAAGCTAAGTAGAGTTAGTTAATAATGATGCGAATATCCTGACAAGTGGAGGTTGTGAGGATGTAGATATCATGAAAATCATACATAGGCTACAAGAAGACGATGACCGTGATGTTCGGGAGACGGCGTATATGGTAGGATTGCCCGATAGTGGCCGGAAAGAATGTCTTACAATGCCAACCGTAACAAAAACAACACCTACAACTAATTTAATAAATGTACCAGCAGCCAGCCAACAAGTCGATGAATTGAAAACAACCGAGTATGAACGATTAGAAGCGGCATCAACCACCTCCACAATGCCAGCTAATAACTCTGAGACTGTTGAAATGAATGATGATGATGATACAAATATAGTTGCTACATGTGTAGACTTAAATTCATAAAAAAAGCTAAAATAAGGAGATGTCTCTAACTTATATTTACCTACGTTAGACAATATACGGACTAAGAAAATTCTAGTCCTGAACTTTTGCGGCATCAAACAATTAAGACAATCACAAGAAAGCAACAATCCAAAAGCAATCGTTGTTTCTGAAAATGCATTCATTGGTTGGTTTCGCAAGTAAGGTTCGCAAATTTAAACAAAATGAGTAGCGTGGCAAAAACTTCTTTGAATAAATATTCTTATGCGTGACATATCCAAACACTACTGACAGTTCGAACTGTCGGCCAAATGCATTCAGCGCGTAATATGCTCAATTCCCACTAGGATTGCCACCAAGTAGAGCTTATGATGAGTGAAGTCAAGTGAGGGGAATGACTCGCACCAAAGGAAGAAAAGCATTCAAAAACAAGATTTTCCCGGTG
This sequence comes from Odontomyia ornata, assembly GCA_963969285.1. Taxonomy (NCBI): domain Eukaryota; kingdom Metazoa; phylum Arthropoda; class Insecta; order Diptera; family Stratiomyidae; genus Odontomyia; species Odontomyia ornata. The sequence continues at coordinate 185,281,138 of OZ017740.1, forward strand.
GATGGAAGGAAAAAGCGTTGACCCGGAGGTTATTTAAGCCCGGGAAGATTGGCGCGCTTTCTCTTTTGTTCTGTGGAGGAGTTTTCTTACAAGCAACCGTGGAGCTTCCCCGACAATTGGATTCGAACGAGGTAATACAGAAAGAGTGACCAGCGAGCGTGTTTTTCTTCTGACGAGGAATTGAAGCCATACAGTGGATACTGAATCATCAAACAGAGACGAGTCAACGGTGGCGAA
>OZ017740.1:185283874-185311374 GCA_963969285.1 Odontomyia ornata
AAAATGGCGACCGTTGAAAGCAGAAAAACAATGGATTTTCCTTCTAATGTGCACATCTCTTTGACATATTTCTTGACGTTATTCATTGCTAGTAACTGCATTTCTGAGAAGTTGAGTACAAAACCCTTCTGACAAGAGAGTCGGTCCTCTACCCAACTTTTTTCTAATATGAACTGAACACCTCAATTTATTTTGAGAATCATTCGTTTTATATTTGGTTTGATTTGATATTAATTTCGATTTGATATTACTATTTTGAATTGAATTATTTTGTTTTAAAAGGGGCTTTCTTTTCTTTATTTCCCTTGTTGAATGGCTGTTCTGTATGTTTTGTTAAAATAAAACGGCCGTGAATGGTTAGAAATAATAATTTTTCCTTTCTCAAAATGGCCCCCTCCTCTCCCGTCCTTTTCGCTTTGTGGCAAGTTTTTATGTGTAGGGTATCTCAGCACGAGCAGAGGGTGTCCCGGACAACCTGCGACACAACGGAGCGCTAGCCAGTCTCAGTATGCCACCCCAGGCTATTAACCCCTGTGCTAGAAATTAATGTCAGCAACCGCGGTGAAATTAACATAACGTCAATATTTCAAAAATTGTAGCAGATCAAAACACAATTGCTGTACGAAAAACACAAGATAGTGTACAAATACCTTACATTAAAAATGAAATAAGAATACTGTACATAAGAAAAAGACGACAACCTACAACTACTATATTCGCACCAACGACTACTGCATTCACACTTACAATTAGCTATAACTATACAAACTAAAAACGTTCTACAATCCTACAATGACGTGAGACAAAACATCGACATTCAGCTCAAAACTAAATATGAAAAAATGTCAAAAAAATTTGACAAATTGATGAAAAAGCAAAACAAAATGAGTGTACCAATTAACAGAACCTTCTATCCATGGACTGTAAACCTATCAGGCACGGCTTTTACGAGACAGGAAATGAAGCTGTCATATAAAAGACTGAAATGTAATTTTTGTAACACAAACCGCAACGAAGACCTAGAATAATTAACAATCAACACTGAACTAGCCGTTAATAAACTGCTGCAAGAGACAATGCAACAAATATACTACCAAAATTACGCACTAGCATTAATAAAACGAGTTTCCATGAAGACCGTAAAATATTGTGACATGTCAGAAAAAATGTACGGCCAACTTACTAACAGTGACAAAGGACATACAACGGCGATCCTTAAAAACAACGGGTATGAACCAACGTAAACAGACTCCACTAATAAATTCCAAGCGGGCCTACGTACTGCTATAACTAATCTCCACTATTCATTTCTTCTAATACTAAGCACCACTACTTGAACCATCCCTTAGAGTACTACTTAGCTCTACAAACTCAATATCCCTATCCAACCTCTTGTCATTTACTGCTCAGGTCCTACATACCAATTAGCATGGAACTTGGACATGATGTGATGATGATGTGATCTAGCGAAATCAATCATATCTCCAACATTGACTAAAACTTTTCGACTTATATAACTAGACACTGTTAACCTGTACACGTCTATTTCCATCGATGAAACACTCACCATGCTAAAAGAAAAACTTTCATTCAATAACAGACGACGATTCACAGATCATCTATTTAATCTCATAAAGGCCACGACCAAGCAGAACTATTTTAGTTTCAATAATAACACATAAATTGCCACGAATAGCTTGGATGTGGGTCATCCAATGTCTTCAATAATGCCAGAAGTATTCTTACAATCTTTGTAAGAAGACAATTTTAGATATAAATTTGTCGAAAAATTCAATGTGATATTTTACAAACTACATGTGGATGACTATTTTATCGTTATTGACTCTCAAGAAATTAAACGAGACAAGCTACTTACCTATATGAAAAAAATACACCCGAATACAAATTCCACTATAGAAAAAAACAAACGGATATCTTAGCTGTATGGGTCTAACCACGGGGTGGAAAAAAAAGGATCCGAAATATACAGAAAATCAACGACAACTGATCATACCACCATCTAACCATCCCATACAACATAAGCAAGCAGCATACAGATTAGTGGTGCAGGGACTTTACTTTATCCTCACCCCTCCTGTGAACTACTCCAACAAATACAACAATATTGACAGAATAGCAAGTAATAACGGATACATAAAACGTGATATTGACAAACTTACTAGACAGTACGAATAAAAAAAGGAACACCAACTAACTGAAACACACAAGAACGGCCAACGATGGATTTTAATTAACATGCGTAGGAAAGGCGAAATACAAACTATCAAACTTGCTTAGGAAATAAAAACTACAAACTGCATTCAAAAACAACATCATCGTTGGAAACAAACTGAAACCAAAACCGAATTATATATGTTTAAACAAAAGCAGCGGCATATACAAACTGACATGCAAGAACTGCGACATGGTATACATAGAAAGAACAACACAAACACTAACAGCAAAATACAAAGAGCACGACAATCTCTCTTATACAAAGAGGCAGGCTCCATCTAATCGACGCACCTTACACATGCATGAGCTTGATGCTATGACAAATTCTATGACAAGCAAGGGGCCGAGACTAAACATCCTACAAAGAGTTGAAATATGTAAATATAGAGAGCCAACGATAACGTTATCACCGAACTAAGTATAATGAATTTCGACGCAATTTTCTCAGCATTAGACCACACAAACGAGCTTCCAGCAAGCCAAAAAATAAAAACAAAATATCCCTCCGGATGTCATATAAACAAAGGCTCCTTCTTCTTCTTTGTAGCACTAAAGCCCCTTTCAAGCCTTCGCTTCCTGCAACTAGTGCTTTCGACTGTCTCGGTCTATTGACCGCGTCCTCCAATTTCGAAATGCGAGCAGCGGAGAACTGCCCTCATTGACTGAGTCAGACATGCGTTTCCTCGATTTCCCCACTGGTTTCCGCCCATCAGTTCCTCCAACTAATACCTTTTTGGGTGTCCAATGTTCGTCTTTACGTGCAGCTTCCGCAGTCTGACAATCGTTGAGACCTTTAGCTTGCCAAAAATTTCATACAGATCATCGATCCCCATTTAGCTTTGCTCCTATTATTCGTCTCAGGACCTGACTCTCGACGGCATTCAATATATTTGCGGATGCTTTGGTTAGGGTTCATGTTTTACACGTATCGCATAACACAGGGCCTATGATACATTACTTGGAGTTTTGTTTCCTTGTATATGCAGCTGGTCTTCAAGATCGTCGAAACTGAATAAAATATTTTATTTGCGAGCTGTATTTTTCGGCATATTTCGTTTCTTTCTTGCTGGTTTGCGTTATTTTAGTACCTAAATACACAAATTCACTCATATCTTCGATACTGGTATTTAACCTTGACTGCATCATAAGATTTCTCTTATTCTCATTAATTTGTAGCCATACTACGAGTAGTTTAGCTTCACTGGCAAGTTTCAGGAAAAGTTCTTTGGCAGTTTTTAATGACCGTGATAAAATGTTGATATCACCCGCATAGGCTACTACTTGGCTCAAAAACTTGCTTTATAACTTCGTCCTGATTTCCACCAAAAGCAATTCAAGTGCTCCACAAAAAATAAGGGACTTGAACTTCCGAGTGGTGAGGTGGGAATGCCTCCAGAAAAGTGAGATCAACCTGTGCTATAGGCGCCAAAGATTCGGTCATTCGGCTGCCAATTGCGCCATGTGTAGATGTGTAAAGCGCAAAGATGTCCATGCTCCCGGCGAGTACAAATTGGCTCAGATGGAGCCAAAAAAAACTATATCGATTGAACTGCGGTGTCTTTGGTCATCCAGCATCATATCGAGGATGCCCTCGGTATCAAAATACAAGGGTAAAATTTATTCCAAAACAAAGTCAAGCACACCGCAGTGTGATAATTACAAACTTTGTCCAGCCCAGGATGTCATTTGCACTTTCTGCTAGAAGACCAGCAGATAATGTGAATAAAATAAATAATGTAAGTGGCAATAATGATCTGCTTCTGAAAATTTATCAGCAACTAAATTCTTTATCGGAGGGAATCGATAAACAGGATTCTAAAATTTACTTTGTTTTTAGGGCTTTCAAATGCCTCAAAATAATTTGCCATTCAGTCACATTTCCACGTATAGGATTTATCTCATCTCAATCAACGTCATCTCCATTATGATTCTACATTGACGTAGCTGTCTCTTGGAATTCCTTGTCAAGCAAAAGCCTGACATAATCCTTCTCACTGAAACCCACCTCAATTCATGGTACTCCATGACATTCAAGGATTATGAATTCGTAAAAAACGATATGGTAAGCGGTGGTGGGGGAGGCGACTCCGGGATATTGGTGACAAGACCCTATTATTTCTAAAATATTGGAAAAGTCGGATCCAAAAGCTTTGAATCTCTTGAAGTGTCCATTATCAAAATCTCACTGCCAGGTGGGGATAACCTCTTCGTTATCTCTGCCTGTGCAACTGGTCGAAATGTTCTCAAGCTCAAGGAGGAGCTCAATTCCTTGTCTAAAATATTTGAATTGATTAGCCTGCATGGTTATTATATTCTTGCTGGTGACCTGATACACCATGGCTGAATGTCAAAAATAATCCAAATCGTGAAATCGTGGATAATAGAGAATCAAACTGGATACAGGTGCAATCTCTATGCATCGGAGTTCTCAACATACACTAAGAAAAATTCATATTTGGACATCTGTATTGCTGACACAAGACGAATTCAGCTCTGATAGTCCTCAATGGAAACTGCAGTTGCTTTCTTACGATAGCGACCATAATACAATCGTGATGGGCATCAGTCATCAAAGGGATGATTTCTTCCTCATGCCAGTTTAACATGAAAATCATCGGTTGCATTTCAAAAAAACAGGCTGGGGAAAATTTCAAAAGAAGTTTAATCGGGATTACCAGAAGCAATGCCTTCCTTTTGATGATGGCAACTCTTCTTCAATGGTTCCTAATGACAGAAATCTAACTAACTATGAAAAAGATCTCTATTTGTCGAAGTTAGAAAAGCTGACGTTGGAAATGATGGAGAAAGTAGTTCCCAAGATTAAACATCGAAACAATATGGAAGGATATGAAACACCAACCATTGCAACTTTGAAAAGATTGAAAAACCTTTTTCTCACACGCGTCAACAATAGTTATCGACGATTTTTGGACTATAACCATTCCTCGTTGGGTTTGTTGCCATTTCACCTGAAGAATGTCCGGAATTTAACCCGTTCATACTTCAGGAGTGAGGTCAGCAATCAATGGATGGAAAAATTGGGGGTATTAGTCCACAGAGACCAGATGGTAATTTTCTAAAAATGAATAGCATATGCCGTAAGAAGTTTCGACCTCATACCGAGCTTGAATCTTATTAATTATTTTGTCAGCTATGAAGACTTGTGTTTCATATTTGACAGGATCAACAGCAAGAATTCATGTAGTATCGACGGTATTCCAAATGTTATTGCATATTGTTCAACAATACGTTGAGCAATCCATATTTCCCAAATGAGTGGAAAAAGGCTAAGGTATTTCCGATCTTGAAGAGAGGAAAAGAAACTTCATGTCCTAAAAGCTATCGCCCAATCAGCTTGCTGCCTAACATCAGCAAAGTGTTTGAAGTGACACTCAACAAAGTATTAAATGCCAACATTGAGAAATATGAGTTGTTGCCGAATTGCGAATTCAATTTTCGTGCCAAGAATTCGACCATACATGCGATAACGTAAGACATCTGTTGGAAACTAAATGATAGAGAATGTGTTGCAGCGTGTCTGATTGATAAGGAGAAAGCCTTCGATACGATGTGGTTAGATGGACTAGTTTTTAAACTCCTTCAGGACAGGTTTCTCAGACACCTTATCGACATGATGTACAATATCATTTGTTGTAACAATGTGCGAATTCAGGATCTTGAATGGTCTACAGCAGGGAAGAGTTACTGCGCCTCTGCTCTTCTCAATATTCATTTACAAGATATTGAACTGCTTTGATTTTAATGTCTCACAAACGCGATCATTGGTAGCGTCTGCTGATGTTCTGATCATCTATACAGCAGATCGAAAAGCTACAATAGTTCAGAACAATCTTCAAAAAATGTTCAATAATGTGCAGCTGTACACTGACAATCGGCAAGTGAAAAACAATACGAAGAAGTGCGAAACAATCTTGTTTCGGACAACGCTGCAGTGGGTCAGTCAAGAACTGAAAGCTAATTGGAAGGATTTCCACATAATGGCTGGCGAGGGTAGTTCAGAACGAGTCCTACATAAAACTTGTGTTCGATACCTTGGTGTTCATCTCGATCAGTATCTGTACTATACTGAACATGTCAAAAGGTTTGTCGACTACTGTCCACACAGCTGACTGTGTTTTGGATTCTGGTGTGTAATATTGAAGTTATGTTTCGTCCATTGTCACATATTGACGATATAATTAGTTTTTATTGCGGTTTACCAGCGCCAAACATTCCTTTGAAGCATCAATGCGTTAATGTTTCTGGTCGACTGTTTTGGTCCACTTTGCACAGAGCTTTCGCATATGCATATTTAGTATCTTTACAATCAATTCCGATCGTTCATAACCAATTTGTGGGTTTTTTTTTTATATTTTCTGGAATAACAGCCTCATTTGGGCCCCCTCTGCGCTCTGCATCATTCGTGCTGGTATGACCACGTTTAAATTCAGCAATCTACGTCTCTACCATTTGTCTTGATGGAGCAGAGTCCGGGTAATGTTTATCAAGCCATTGTTTGGTTTCCAGTATATTTTTTCCATCAAAAAGCAATGCTTTATCAAAACTCAAAATTAACTTTTTTCCATTTTTTCAATAACAAAAGTTGCTTCGCACAAAATGCTATAACTCACGAATCATTAATCTGATTGCTGCCAAATTCATACACGCATCGTTTGAAGGTTACTAATAATAAAACATAATATGAAAAAAGTTCTAGTAACGCCATCTATGTGTCATCCGACGGACTTATTGAATGGACTAATAAAGTTCGCTGTTGTGTGAAAATTATAAATAATTTTGGAATAGTGTTGGTTGGCATTTTCTCCTTTTCCTAATCGAACCATAAAATATGTAATAATCTTAATTAATTTGAATTTGCTATGGTTTTTTTGACTTAATGTGTTTAACTGATAACGTATAAATTTAGAGAGCCATTTGGACCATTAAGTGTTTATATTGTTATTGTCTGGAATTTGCTTTATATTCTTTTAAAATTTGTAACGATTAGTATTGAATAAAGCGCTTTGACTTAACCATCAGTTTCCGGTGGCGCCCGAAGATGTTCCAAAACTCCCGTCGTAACACCATTTACTCTTTTTGAGTTTAATGCCATTTCGATTCTGCAATGCTGCTCGGACGTCTCAACGGTACATTGACTCAGTGCTAAGTGAATTATGATTTGGTTATGCTGACATCGATTATATCTTGATAGCATCGAAATTGTATGAAGAACATGAGCAGCATCTACAAATTATTTTCGAACGGGTTCAAAAATACGGATTGTCAATTCACGTCTTGTAATGCATTTACAGGATCTCACCAGTTAAATATCTGGGATGCATCATTGATGAAAATGGCATCAGTTCCCTTCCTGCTCGTGTGCAAAGCATTTTGGAATTCAAGAAGCCGTCAGCGATTGAGGAGCTACGAAGATTTCTCGGTGCCATCAATTGCTATTGGAAATCGCTACAGAACGCATCCAAAATTCAAGCACTTCTACATTGATTCCCACTTGGTGCTAAGAAAAAAAAAAAACAAGGCATTAATAATATGGATCGTGAAGCTGAGGCAACATTTAAGCAGTGCAAAGGACAAATTGAAAATGCAACAATGCTACGACACCCCATTGAAAGCACACAATTAACACTTGAATGTGTTGAACACTGCCATGGGAGCTGCATTGGAACAACTAAATAACAACGTGTGGGAACCACCCGGGTCTTTTCTACAAAGTTCACCACCACACAAACCTAATACAGCACTTATAAACATGAATTGCAAGCCATATACAGTGCCGTGAAGCAGCTTGCAGCATGGTCAAAGGACGGCTGTTGATTATTAAAATGGGCCATAAATCCCTTACGCTTGCTTTCAATTAAAATTGGCTGTGCCAATTGGACTCCATTAGTCATTTTTCGAAGACTTTAGTCCATATCGCGGGAAATGAAAACACTACGGTGAGCACATTATCTCCGATCAACTTAATGATAGCAGGACTTAGCAGCAGTTCAAAAAGGTACTACTGTGGTGTTTCTACGGCGGAAATCCAGCCAAACATTCCGAAAATACTGCAACGAAAAACATTCGACATGACCCACGGTCTATTTAATCCTGGTGGACGGGAAACGAAAAGAATTAATAGTCAGAAATACGTGTGGCCCAGCATATCCATAGGTATCCTCGAATGGGCCAGATCATACCTTGCGTATCACGAAGCAAAATGGGTTGGTACACAAAACAATTTCAAGGCGATATTGAAATACACGACTCAAGGTTGAGCCATATTCATATAGACATATTTGACCCCTTGAATTTTCCGAGAGGTTTTCCATATGCGTTGAGCATCATTGAAGCAATCCCCATCGAAACCATTATGGCAGATGAAATTGCAACCGTATTCTAAAGCAATTGGATGGCTCGTACCGCCAGAACCCAAACTGTTTCTGCAAAAGTTCCGTGAACACATGAAGGAAATACGAGCAACTCTAGCATTACGCTATGATCAACGCAAAATCGCCCTACAAAGTGATGAAAAGACATCAGGAAATGTTTTTAAACTAGAAATCGATGAATATCAGCGTTAATAGTCTCAAATCAACCTACTTTGAATGCCCTGCAGATCCAATGATGTAACCATCTACAAATTCATCAAAATCTGGCGCCCCAAATGCATTCTAATCCTAAATCGAAAAATCGAACCGTATCGTTCAACACTGTCTGACATGTATTCAAATGTATCCAGGAGGGAGTGCTATGGTGACTTGTGGTGACATTCACTACTTAGGCCATCGACATGATAGCGTAAAGATCGGTAAAATATTAAATTTTTGGCGTTCTTTTGATACCTCCCTCTGGCAATCGAATCGCCATATTGTTAGAACATTATTTAGTGGTCTCGAATAAATTTGTATTATATTGGCAAATATATCGTTTTATTTTATGAACTTGGGGTAAGTGTTTCTCCAAATAACAGTGTGTGCACTGCCATCTATCGACTTATAAATTGAGATAGTCGCGTGACGTTTTTGTCGTTGACTGTTTGAACCCTTGATTTCATCAAAACCGTCAAAAATGTAGCGAAAGTACAATACTCGGAAACGGAAGCCGATAACCAATCCCAAGAAAGGTGCTCTAAAAGTACAATTGTCAGCCAGTGACATCAAGAAAAAAGGGTAATCCAAACAGCGGGAGATGTTCTAAAAAGAATACAATCTACTTGCTACTTCCCAAAAATCACCAAAGTAGTAATAAATGTGCTACTTCAATTAGAGTAGCTCCTACACTGTATACAGTATTACCGGAGAAGCTGGTTGAAGGTCAAAGCGGACCAGAAGTCCAAACAAGAGTAGAAGGCTAAAGAAACGCTTAAGGCTAAGCCTAAAGAGCACGCAGAGATAGCTCTACCATCAAACATCAATAAAAGAATAGTGTCTAGCCAAATCAAAGGAGATCGGGATGGAAGAAGGAAGGAAGAGGAACTTGAGAGGCGTGGAACACCAGATCAGGGGTTCCAGACAGTGCTGACAAAAGGAGCATAGAAAGATGCGAAGAAACTCCTTCAAACAGTGCCAAAAAAAAGTTCCCACGTACGCCCAACTAGAAAAAAGACCTGATGCCAAATAAGACAAAAAGATAACCGATGCTACACAGAAGTGCTACGGGATATCAGGGGAAATTTAAGGCCCAAAGGCACCAATATCGCTATTAAAGAAAAACAAATAACGCATTCGGGCCACATACTGGTCAAATTCGGAGCAGGGGAAATGAATTCTAGAAATCGCGGCCGGGACGGCACTCGTTGTACTAAACACTGGAAATACACCAACTTTTCACCGCCAGCAAAGGAACCATACCTGACGTGATATTTTCCTTGAAGTTCTTAGTACGGAGTGTACACAATTGGAGAATGTTAGAGTACTACTCGGCCAGTGATCATCAGTCGTTCTGCTTGAGACCAGTTATGCTGTCTCCTGACGTCCGTGCTCTCGACTTTCTACAATTTGGTGGTACCTCTGAAGGATGGACATTGAGAGGCTTGTCGATATGCTCAAGGCGGTGCTCCACTGCAGAGTGACTTGGTGAACTCAACTATGAGCATCATCACAACTGCTTGCAGGTCAACTGAAATCGCTGAAAAGCGAAGGGAGTTTCACAAACTTCGGGGTGAGGCTCAATGGGCAGAGAACCATGACGAGGCATTCAACCGCGTAACAGCATATAAGTCGGCCAGGAAATGCCTTCGCAAATTGATTAACAATAGCAAGGCTCGCTGCTGGTAAGATCTAGTAGACAATGTGAACAAGGGTCCGTGGGGCCTTGGCCACCAGTTACACATATGGAAGCTTGGTGCCCTGCGGACACGGTGCATACTGAAATGCTATAAATGAAATGTTTTAAATGAAATGGCAGGATTGCCATGAAATGTTTTAAATGAAATGGCAGGATCACCATGAAATGATTTCTTATCATACTTAAGTTCACCTCCTCTAAGATGGGAAAAAGAATTAATATTATGGTGCCTAATAGATGTTATTCAAATCTACGCAAGTGGAGAGTTACTCCGCAGAGAACATGGCGAGGACATAATATCCACTACGCCGCAATTCCTAAATCCGCAAATATAACTTCGCGGGGTATGGATCTGCGATTAAAACGACTAAGCGGTTCAATCACAAATCTTGATTTTATTTAACCATTCTTCGGTATTTATACATTTTAATTCCACTTAACCTATGCCTTGCACAGCTAATTTGTTTACTGTTCTTTTTTTCTTCTCAAGTGTAAGCAAAAATTTATTACTTGACACAATTCTACCTATACTTTCCATATTATCGATTTTATTGCTTCATGAACAAAAACTTTCATATCATATTATCAATATGTCAACATATACACTTATTCTCCACTCTGGATAAATTTTCATATTATGCATGCACTCGCATGTCATCAACCCATGCTCATACCTATCACTTGGATACGGTTACCAACCTCTAGATGAGTAATACAATTAGTGTTGAGTATGGTTAGGGAGTACCTCCACACGTGATGGCTTATAATTTTGTCGCAATGTGATACTCTACATTCAGAATGAGCGTAGAGGAAATAAAAGAAAATTGCATAGTATGATTATGCAACTGGTATGTTTACATGTAGCCATGCGATCTGTTTGATATTTCATGGTTGTCTTTTCGTTTGCTTAGGTTAGACTTTTGTTGGTAAACAAATGGATTTTCTTAGTAAGCAAATAAATTGCATGATTAACAATTGAACATGTGTAAATATCTTTACTTATGATATGAGCATATGAATGTTGTTACGATTGTTGTTTTTGTTCATGATAGGTGAATTGAATCTACTATTGTAGTCAGTGAATGAATGTACGTATAAATATTATTATTATATATTAATTTTTTTAATTTATATACTGAGACGAATCACAAAAATAATCACATTATATTTTATGTGGTGTGGGCGGTTTTTGTTCTTTACAATTAGAGAAAAGAAGAAAAAATATATTATTTTTTTTGTTTGTTTTTTAGCTAATACAATTTGACATTATTTTTATGTACATATTTATGTTTTCCATCTAAGTCTATTAAAATGTTACTTTCTTTTATGCCTATTACTTGATAAGGGCCTTTGTATGGTTTTTGATGTTTCTTTCTGTTTTCTGTTTTCAGTAAAATCATATCTCCTATTTTAACTTATAAAGGATTTATATACCTTGATTTATTTATCCGTTTTAGTTCAACTTGTTCAATTAATTCTCGTGCTTTCAGGGGTGATGTTTTCTTTCTAATTTTTAGTTCATTTACGTAGTTATCAAAATCATAAATTTTTGTATCATTTTTGATAATATCGTTAGGAAGGGAAGGAAGTTTTCCGAAGATAAGTTCATAAGGAGAATATCCAGTGTCGACATGTGGAGTAGTATTATACGCAAAAGTGTAATACGGTATCCATTTGCCCCATTCATAATCATCGGTCATTCAGTACACGATGATTACGCTCAATCGCTCCTAAAGTCTCGTGACGAAATGGAGTTGAAAAAACTTTCTCAATTTTTAATAATTTACATATTTCTGCTAAAAGTTTGTTCGTATATTCCGTACCTAAGTCCGTTTTTAGCTTACTAAATTTTCCATATCTTAAAATAAATTCGTTAACTATACCTAATGCTACTGTTTGTGCTTCTTTATTTTCTAAGGGAAGTGCTACCACGAATTTTTTTAGCTCGCATTGTAATGTTAATATATATCTCTAACCGTTTGAGCTACGAAGTGGACCTACGGTATCTACTTCAATTGTCTTGAGGATGGTGTGTCTGTCTTCAACATCTTTTCAGATGTGTGTCTGATTTGCTTGCTCGTGCGACAAGTTTTGCAATTATTAACATAACGTTTAACCATTTCGTTCATGTTCTTCCAACAGAATTTTTGTTTAAGCTTGAGTAACGTTTTTCTTACTCCAAAATGTCCTCCATGAGGTGTATCGTGATAATCTTCTATCAACCTCTTTTGTTCTTTTTCATCGGTTATTTTTCTGGGTGACTCGTAAATTAATATTTTTAAATCCGTACATGTACTTTCTAGTTGCAATCCATCTTATCGATGGATTTAAAAATCTCATCGGTAGAAGGTAATGAGAGTTCACTGATTTTTTCCTTCTTAGCAAATATCAATAGCTTTTCTAACGTTGAAACGAATTTCAAATTAGACTTATCGCTATTGCTTTCGTTATTGTATATGGTACCATTAATGTTATCTGTTGATAGCTTAGCATTGACAGAAACGTGTTTCTCGCCAGATTTATCGCTACAACACACTTCAATATATTTATTTGTACGTACTATTTTATCATGCGTATTATGCAACATAGTAAATTTCAGCGTTGGTATACCGTCGATGTCAGACAAACTAGTGCAATCCCAACAATAGAGTTTTCTTCTTATCATTCTTTGCCATGCCCCTGGTTATTACTAATAATTTTCGTTTGACACTTTCATCAGTGTCTGGTGGAATCATTGCTTTTAACATGTCTGAATCTAATTCGATTCTAGATAAGGCGTCTGCATTGGTGCCCTTTTTAAAGATCGTAAAGTCATAATCAGCTAGGTCTGCACGTATCCTTGTTAATTTTGAAGAAGGGATTTTATGATTAAAAAGTGAAACAAGTGGCCTATGGTCAGTAACCACTATGAATTTTTGACCGTAAACGTAAGGTTTAAACAAATTTATGGCCCAATGGATAGCTAGTAACTCGTTCTCTCTGGTGGGTTTGTTGATATCATGCTTTGCCAATGATTTACTAGCGTAAGATATTGGAAGGTCGGAACCGATTTCACCTTTTGACAGAACTGCACCCAATGCATAATTAGATGAGTCTGTAGTTAATATGAATGGTTTATCGAAATTCGGATATTGCAGAATGGGTGGCTCAATGAGATTTGCTTTTAAAGTTTCATAGGCTTTCTGACACTCTTCTGTCCAATTGAATGTAACATTTTTCTTCAAGAGAAAATTTAAACATTTGGCTGTTTCAGCGAAGTTTTAAATGAAACGTCGGTAGTAATTACAAAAAGCTACGAATCTACGAACTTCATCTGCGTTTTTTGGCACTGGATGATTTTTGATCGTTTCGTACTTTGATGGGTCAGTCTTGACACCTTTACTCGTGATCAAATGTCCTAGGTACACTACTTTCGATCTTAAAAATTGACACTTAGATGGGTTTAATTTCAGATTATATTTACGTTATCTATTCAATACCTTGCGCAGATTGTCGTTGTGGTGTTTAATACTGCAACCAAATACTATTATGTCGTCTACATAAAGAAAAGCCTCATGACTCATAGTTAACATCCGTTGGAAACTATTGGACGAAATTTTCAAACCAAAAGGTAATCTGTTAAATTGGTAATGACCATCGTTTGTTGAAAATGCTGTTAATGGTCTAGAGTCTTTTTCAAGTTCAATTTGGTGAAAAGAACTGGTCATATCTAGAGTGGAAAAATATTTAGCCCTTCCAAGCTTATCCAAAACGTCTTCAAGTCTAGTTAGAGGGAATTTATCGATATCGATTTTATCATTGAGTTTCGAAAATCGACTACCGATCGCCATTTCTGTTCTCCACTATTCGCCTTCTTTGGGACTACCAAAAGTGGTGAATTGTAGGGACTAACAGATGGTTCGATGATGTCGTTAGATTGTAGGTCTATTACTGGCTGCTTAATTTCGTCGTTTTGGGATTGTGGTAATCTATAATTTTTAATATAAACTGGGCTTGCGTAGATTGTTTGCAAACGTTGTTTATAAAAACTATTCATAGTCAATTTTTCTCCTTCTAGATGGAACACATCTCTGATTTATTCAAATGTTTATAGTTTCTAGCAATATTTCAAGACGTTCTTCATTGGACATATGATTCGTTTGTACCATTTGGTCGTTTGTTTTTATAGATAGAACATCATAATTTTTCAAAGGTTCAAATTGTGCCTTGAATTCTCTTATGACAACGTCGTTGTCTGTTGTATTCAAAATTTTCACATGTTGGATTCCTTTTGCTGGTATGATAGAATTTCCAATGAAAATACCCTTTTGAATTTCAGAATTCAACAGAATGCAGTCTTCGTCCAGCGTCAAGTTTACTGGGACAATTGCTTCTGTTCTAGCGGATACGTTTATTTGATAACTTTTGGGTCTGTTTGTACTCATAGGTAAGACGACTTCATCATCTTTGATATTAAATAAGATGGTGTATGTTTCATTGTCAATTTTTCACATGTATTTGACTAATATGTCTTTTCCTATGATACCATCCGTGGTTATTGGGAAGTTCTCGGTTACGATATGAGATGAGTAAGTTAACAGGTTTTCCCCTATCTTTAAATCTAAATCTAGAGTTCCTAATGAGCTAGTAACCTCTTTGGTTATGCCGGAAAATTTTATTTTACCATCCGATCTTATTTCATACTCTACTTCATTATATATATTACTCTTGCATATGGATATATCTGCTCCTGTGTCTATCAGGAATTTTAATTTAGTGCCTGCATTATGGCAATAGATTTCTATAAAATTTGTGCAGGTGATAGTTATTCTGTATATTTTGAGTTCTACACCGGGAGGTTGTCTCACATATCCTCGCCGGTTTCTTGCAAGTTTCCCTGGCCGGATACAATGTTTACAAACCTTCTATTGTTTTGGTTCTGCTTGTTTCTTTTTTGATTATACCTGTTATTATTTGCCCTATAGTTGTCATTACTCCTGTTGTATGAATTTCTACCGCCGTCATGGTTTTGACGATCATCCTTATTGTTCTTATTATCGTGATTATTCCTATAGGTATTGTTACTTCTATTTCTATCGTTATTGTATCTGTTGCTATTGTTATAGTTTCTGTTACCGTTACTATATCTACCGTTTTTGTTATCGTCTCTGTTGTTAATTTTTCTTTTCTTTTTGTTATAATTGTCAACATACATCACAGAGGCTGTTTGGGTTCTGATTTTTCTAATTCTAGGGCCAAAGAGATAGCTTCTCCAAAAGTTTTGGGTGTAGCAGCGAAAACCGTGCTCCTTAATTGGTCGTTCAGACCATATTTGAATATCGTTAGAGCATAGCTGTCGTTGATGTTGGTTATTAATTTCTTTTCAGTAGCTGATGTTTCAATCCTAAGCTCCTGAATCTGAAGTTGATCTAATTCACAAATCAAAGATGTAATTTTGTCTTTATAAGCTGTCACACTAGATTTCTTCTGTGTTGTGCTACTAAGTTGTGTATGTAAATAAGGGACTGTTTTATTACTTTTGAATTTTGATAGTAGAACACTTTTGAGTGTTGCTAAATTATCTATATCGCTATCATTGATAGAAAGTTTTACGGACGCACTAAGTTTAGCATATTTTACAAAATCTATACGTAAAGATTTGCCGGATGGAGATAATGGAGAGTCGAGTAGTTCTACAATTTTTAAGAATGATTCCAACTATTTATATTTCCCTTCGAAACTTGGGATAATTTTAATTGCGGTCTCAAGTGAAAATTCGGCCATTGTAAGTTTTTCTTCCAGAATAGGTAAACTCTCCTCTAGTTCTTCTTGTATACCAGTATCAAGTTTAATGTCTTCTTCAGTGTACCCTTGTCTTCCTAACTGTGGCCAAAGTTCTCCTTCAAGTATGGCTGCTTCGGCTCTAAACTTAAGTTTTAAGTCTAAAATTTTCGAATCGCTCTCTGAAAGGTCGTTTAATAGAACTTTAAATTCTTTCTTTTGCTTTTTAAATAAATGCAACGTTGCGAAGGTATATAAATTCTTTGGGCTTTTTCTTAGATTTCTCAAATTTTTTTCGTTATCGTCTATAATATTCTTCAACTTGTCCATAGAAACATTATATTGACAAAAATTCGAAATATTTATTGAACTTACAAGATTTCATACATTGTAGTCATAATTTTTTTTCAAATATTAGTAGTCCTATTAACACGTTTAATTATAACTTCTTATTGTACCTATCATATGCGTAAAATATAATTAATTTTATTATGAATATCGATGATGTAGTGATGGACTGTCGATATTCGTCGATGATTTCAACGTTTGTTGTCGAACATTTGTTCCCCATCGTTGAAATGAAGGTGGCTTCAATGCGAACAACTGTTGTTGGGGTATGACTCTCCGTGAGCTATCCTTATCACCCTGTGCAACTCTGCCCGTGCCCGCTTTAGCTTTGTCTTCTGGCTTCCTCTTTTCCTACGACGAGTAGGAATTTTAGGTAAGTCCTCTGTTTTCTTCTTG
This sequence comes from Odontomyia ornata, assembly GCA_963969285.1. Lineage (NCBI taxonomy): Eukaryota > Metazoa > Arthropoda > Insecta > Diptera > Stratiomyidae > Odontomyia > Odontomyia ornata. Next base: position 185,300,903 of record OZ017740.1, read on the forward strand.
AATTGGCTTTTTTTTTCTTGGTTGAGGTCCCGCTCCAATTTTTGTCGGGTTATATTTTGGTATCCCGCTGTTGTCTAGTATCTTGGGAGAATACCCCTCCGTTGGTTTAGTTTGCAGTAGCTCCTCAGCCAAGGAAAATAGCTTATTGAAACGCTGAGTTATCTCCACGTCAATATCTAGGACATCCTCGTCTTCCGAATCTTCTCCAAATAACTCCTTGAATTTTTCTTTAATTTTAACAGGATAGGAGTTTCTTAGTTTCGCAGGATCGCCATGAAATGTTATAAATGAAATGTTTCAAATGAAATGGCAGGATTGCCATGAAATATTTTAAATGAAATGGCAGGATCACCATGAAATGATTTCTTATCATACTTAAGTTCACCTCCTCTAAGATGGGAAAAAGAATTAATATTATGGTGCCTAATAGATGTTATTCAAATCTACGCAAGCGGAGAGTTACTCCGCAGAGAACATGGCGAAGACATAATATCCACTACGCCGCAATTCCTAAATCCGCAAATATAACTTCGCGGGGTATAGACCTGCGATTAAATCGACTAGGCGGTTCAATCACAAATCTTGATTTTATTTAACCATTCTTCGGTATTTATACATTTTAATTCCACTTAACCTATGCCTTGCACAGCTAATTTGTTTACTGTTCTTTTTTTCTTCTTAAGTGTAAGCAAAAATTTATTACTTGACACAATTCTACCTATACTTTCCATATTATCGATTTTATTGCTTCATGAACAAAAACTTTCATATCATATTATCAATATGTCAACATATACACTTATTCTCCACTCTGGATAAATTTTCATATTATGCATGCACTCGCATGTCATCAACCCTTGCTCATCCCCGCAGGGGGAACGCCGGTCGACAAGAGCACTCTTGGAGGCTAGCATTCTTTGGGGAGTTCCGCCTCCACGTACCCGAGGAAACTCCGCAGGGGGAATGCCGGTCGACAAGACCACTCTTGGAGGCTAGCATTCTTTGGGGAGTTCCGCCCCTACGTACCCGAGGAAATTCCCGCAGGGAGAAAGCCGGTCGACAAGAACATTCTTGGAGGCTAGCATTCTTTGGGAAGTGCCGCCCCCACGGACCCGAGGATATGGGGGGTGCCGTGAGGTTCCCTCCTGGGATGACAGGTAACGACTCTGATTTTATCTGGACTACGCTTTGGGCAACGAACTGGAATTGATGCTTTGGGCTGGCGGATGTGATGGTTTGGATCTAGTTTGCTTTGCACAGTAGCGCTGAGGTGAAACTCGTGTGTGAACGGCTCCAATTCAACTATCATACCGTCTTCGTCCCGGTAAAACCTTGGCAGGCCTCAGAGTACGTTCGAAGTTCGCACCATTGGGTTGGTGGAGTAGGTTCGGTTGAGATGGACTCACGATTAGCGCTGGTCTGGCTCTGAGTACTTGTCCCCATAAGGGCTTGTGCCAACCCTCGCATGGCCTCCCTGCTAGTCAAAGATAACTATGGGACCAAAAAGGCGACTACACACGAACAGAGATAGCGGCTCCGAGGGGGGACCCATCAAAACTGGAGCAATCAAAAGACCAAAAAAATCCAAAAGAGGAAATTAAAAAATAATAGCAACGACGACGCAACCAGCGGTTGCAGCCACGATGTCAACAGTACATCGAGAGCTGTACTAACCACGAAAAAAACGAAGACTTACACGACGACAGTGACGGTAGACGAAAAACGGAGAACAGCAGACAGTCTGGTGCAGTCTGAGATTCCTGCGGCGTTCGGGCGCAGCAAAAAAATTATGCGAACGCCCGAGCGTCCTATTAAGGAGAAGCGGGAGACTCGGTAGGATGCTTCAGGTCTTCGAGCAGCGGAAGATAACATAAAGAGCACCGAAAATTCGATTGTCACCGCTGCGATCGTTACTAAAGCGACCGATGCAAGGGTCACAAATCCCGACATTGCAACGAAAAATCCAGAAGCAAACGAGGAGATTACGGTACTAAAAGCAAAGAGTGACCAGACACCGCGTGATTGTACCGCCAACGTTGAAAATGTGGCGGAAGTACTGCACTCGGAACCGGAACGCGAAAACCTCTCCCAAGGATAGTTGCAAGGTACCATTGCAGCCCAGCGACACGAAGAAGAAAGACTACTTCGAAAAGCAGGAGATTCTGAAAAGAATACAAGCTGCATGCGACTCCCAAAAAATTAGCAAAATAGCAAAGGCAGGGCTCCTTGAACTAGAGGAGCTCCAAGATCGCATAGGGCACTATAGGAGGAGCTGGTTAAGGGCCGAAGATGAACAGAAGGCTAAAGAGGCGCTTGGGGCAAAATCTAAAGGCGACATGCAGATAGCTCCATCATTAAAAGTCAATAAAAGAATGGCATCTAGCCCAATCGAAGGAGATCGGGATGAAAGAAGGAAGGAAGAGGCACTTGACCGGCGTGGAGCACCAGATCAGGGGTTCCAGACAGTGCTTACAAACGGAGCAAAGAAAGCCGCAAAGAAACTCCTTCAAAAAAAGCCAGAAAATAAAATTCGCACGGACGCCCAATTAGAAAAAGGACCTGATGCAAAACAGGAGAGGCAGAAGCCCCGAAGAAGACCCCGGCAGCAGGCACTGCTTGTAAAGCCCCAAGATGGCCGATCCTACGCGGAGGTGCTGCGGGACATCAGGGGAAACGTAAGGCCCGAAGACACCAATACTACCATTAAAGTAGTACGACTAACGCGGTCAGGCAACATACTGGTCGAATTCGGAGCAGAGGCCGGCAATAAAGAAGCATTCTGTGACGCAGTAAAGAAAGTCCTCGGCAAAAGCGCAACTATAGCCCCGCTCGAGCCGATGGCAACGATCGAAATACGGGACATTGACTGCGTGACGGATCTGGCCGAGGTAGAAGAGGCCATCAAAAGGGACTTCCCTAGCGTGGGAACGATCAAAGCGAGACTGACACCAGAAAACAACAGGGGACAACACATGGCCATAGTTGACTTGACCGAAAAGGACGCCGAACAATTCCTGAACAAGGGCAAAGTACGAATAGGATGGGTTGACCGGCGTGGGGCACCAGATCAGGGGTTCCAGACAGTGCTTACTAACGGAGCAAAGAAAGCCGCAAAGAAACTCCTTCAAAAAAAGCCAGAAAATAAAATTCGCACGGACGTCCAATTAGAAAAAGGACCTGATGCAAAACAGGAGAGGCAGAAGCCCCGAAGAAGACCCCGGCAGTAGGCACTGCTTGTAAGGCCCCAAGATGGCCGATCCTTCGCGGAGGTGCTGCGGGACATCAGGGGAAACGTAAGGCCCGAAGACACCAATACTACCATTAAAGTAGTACGACTAACGCGGTCAGGCAACATACTGGTCGAATTCGGAGCAGAGGCCGGCAATAAAGAAGCATTCTGTGACGCAGTAAAGAAAGTCCTCGGCAAAAGCGCAACTATAGCCCCGCTCGAGCCGATGGCAACGATCGAAATACGGGACATTGACTGCGTGACGGATCTGGCCGAGGTAGAAGAAGCCATCAAAAGGGACTTCCCTAGCATGGGAAGGATCAAAGTGAGACTGACACCAGAAAAAAACAGGGGACAATGCACGGCCATAGTTGACTTGACCGAAAAGGACGCCGAACAATTCCTGAACAAGGGCAAAGTACGAATAGGGTAGGTTGTCTGTAGGATACGGCGAAGGGCAATGCCTCTTCAATGTTTCAAATGCCTTGGTTATGGTCACACCACACAAGTATGCAAAGGACCCGATAGGAGTTCCCTATGTTACAAATACGGTGAAATGGGACATAAAAGAAAAGTGTGTACGAAGGAGGCACACTGTATTCTTTGCAAGGATGCTGATCCAAAACCTGATTTTGGACACGTCTTGGGATCGGGAAAATGCCGGCTGTTCCAGGAAGCCCTAGCCAAGGCCAAATCAGAGCTTCGATGACCCGCATCCTGCAGCTAAACCTACACCGCAGTTCAACTGCCCAAAATCTGCTTGAGCAGTTTGCGAGGAACATGAAAGCCGACTTCTTGCTGCTGAGTGAGCAACACCATAGTAAAAGTCCTGCATTATGGTATTCTGATTAAACTGGTACTGGCGCCATCTGGGTTCGGAACAGTGACTTTCAAGCGGAGAGTTGTGGACGGGGGGATGGTTTCGTGTGGGTTCGGTACTCAGGGATCACCTTCCTTAGTGTGTACCTAACGCCTAACGAGTCGATATCATCTTTCCAAGCCAAGCTTAATGCTTTGGAGAGCGCTGTCTCGAACGCAGAGGGCAAAGTGCTCGTTGGGGGCGACTTCAACGCTAAAGCAATCGAATGGGGCATGCCTCAGACGGATCCGCGGGGAAAACGAATCCTGGAAATGGCGGCCAGGACGGCCGTCGTCGTACTAAACTCCGGAAATACGCCGACTTTCCGCCGTATTGGCTGTGGGGGAACCATACTGGACGTGACATTCGCCTCGGAGTCCTTAGTACGAAGGATACACAACTGGAAAGTATTAGAGAACTACTCAGCCAGTGATCATCAGTGCATTCTGCTTGAGATAAGTGATACTGTCTCCCGACGTCCGTGCTCTCGGCCTTCCACAGCTGGATGGAACATCGGAAGGATGGACGTCGAGAGGTTCGTCAAGGCTCTCACAGCGGGTGAGCCGCTGCAGGGAGCTTCGGAGGGGACGGAAGAACGGGCAGCTGAAGACGTGGTGAACTCTTCTATGAGCGTCATTACGACTGCTTGCTGCGCTTCTATGCCCCATCAAAGACCCCGGCACGGCAAGCCCCCAGTGTACTGGTGGTCAACTGAAATCGCTGAAAAGCGAAGGGAGTGTCACAAGCTTCGACGTGAGGCTCAACGGGTGCGGAACCCTGATGAGGCATGCAAGCAGGTGGAAGCATATAAGTCGGCCAGGAAATGCCTTCGCAAGCTGATCAACAGTAGCAAGGCTCGCTGCTGGCAAGACCAAGTGGACAATGTGAACAAGGATCCGTGGGGCCTTGGCTACAAGCTGGTCATGGGGAAACTTGGTGCCCTATGGAAGCCTTGTATACATGACGCGGAAAAGATGGACGCGATAGTGCGGGGACTCTTCCCCGCCCATCCCGTCCGTGTTGACGCTGTCCATTGTGAAACAGCAGTAGAGTGCCCACTCTTCACACAGCTGGAGCTGGAGGAAGCAGTTCTCTCATTGAAAACGAGGAAGGCTCCAGGTCCAGATGGTGTTCCAGCTGAGGTGTTGCGGCTCGTCTATCACCATTGTCCTGACTTGCTGCTCAGCACATTTAACGCTTGCCTATGGAAATTACATCGGGTGTTGCCCAGGGATCTATCCTTGGTCCGAACCTGTGGAACATGTCTTACGACGGGCCACTGAGACTTGAGATGCCAGATGAGTCGCGCTTGGTTGGCTATGCGGATGATGTTGTGGCTCTGGTCGCTGGACGCACCGTTGAACAAGCGCAACTTAGGCTAGGTATGCTAATGTGCCGATTGAGGGACTGGATGACTGCTCGCGGGCTGAGTTTAGCAGTGGAGAAAACCAAAGTGGTCATCTTGACAAAAAAAAAGAATCCCTAGAGTAAGGATGATCAGTTTTGGAGACATACAAATCCAATCGAAGCCAGCGGTGAAGTACCTGGGGCTACTGATCGACTCGAAGATGAGTTTCTCTGAGCAAATCAGGGCAACGGCTGAGGATGCGAGGGAGATAGTTGTCCGCGAAGAGAGGCAGCGCTCACTCAACGATTGTTAGCAGTCTTGGGTGAATTGCACGAAGGGAAGGTGGACTGCGCGCCTCATCCCGGATGTGAGACCGTGGCTGAATCGAAGGCATGGTGAGACTGGCTTCTATCTGAACCAGCTTTTGAGCGGGCATGGGTGTTTTCAGTCTTACCTGCACAAGATCGGTAAGTCACCGTCTCCCGATTGTCGGTTTTGCCCTAGAGAGGAAGACAATGCCTGTCACACATTTTTTGGTGTACAAAATGGGTCAGGCTGCGAAGGGAACTTTACAGGGAGACGGGGGAGTAGTGATGCTCGAATCGGTTGAAAAATGGAACCAGGTGGCACATTATGCTCGGGCAGTCCTAAAATATAAAACGGACTCACAGCAGCCGGGGGCGCTGGGGCTGGGGGATCGCTCTTCTGGCAATTCCTCTTCCCCTCTCCCCTCCCACTAGGAAAGGGATTCCCCAGCTTGAAGGCGCTCCACGGCGTAACAAAACGAGACCTGGCCCGAAGTAATGTGTCAAACGGTTCCAGGCTGGGTTCTCAGGTTGACAGGGGAGGTGTTTAGTGGGTAGTCCAGTCGCGCATGGGTGTCCCACGCTCTGTGCATAAATAGCATTCACCTCCCTACCACAAAAAAAAGAAAAAAAACCCATGCTCATACGTATCACTTGGATACGGTTACCAACCTCTAGATGAGTAATACAATTAATGTTGAGTATGGTCAGGGAATACCTCCACACGTGATGGCTTATAATTTTGTCGCAATGTGATACTCTACATTCAAAATGAGCGTAGAGGAAATAGAAGAAAATTGCATTGTATGATTATGCAACTGGTATGTTTACATGTAGACATGCGATCGGTTTGATATTTCATGGTTGTATTTTCGTTTGCTTAGGTTAGACTTTTGTTGGTAAGCAAATGTATTTTCTTAGTAAGCAAATGAATTGCATGATGTACAATTGAACATGTGTAAGTATCTTTGCTTATGATATGAGCATATGAATGTTGTTACGATTGTTGTTTTTGTTCATGATAGGTGAATTGAATCTACTATTATAGTAAGTGAATGAATGTGTACATATGTTTGCTTAGGATGTGCACGTATAAATATTATTATGATTGTTGTGCTTTGATATGTGGATTTGACCTATTACAATACATGATCAAGAAAAGATGGACGCGATCGTACGGGCACTCTTCTCCGCCCGTCCCATCCATGTTGACGCTGCTCACGGTGAAACTCTTCACATAGCCGGAACTGTAAGAGGCAGTTCTTTCACTTAAAGCATGGAAGGCTCCAGACCCAGATGCTGTTCCAGGTGAGGTGTTGTAAGTTGTCTATCACCATTGTCCTGACTTGCTTCTCAGTACATTCAATGCTTGCCTACGGGACGGGGCAAGCAGGCATTATACTTATCACTTGACTTTCTAGAGAGTGCCGCGCTATTTACGTGCGTCAAAGCGAGGGAGACGGTTGATTGCGAGGAGAGACAGCACTTAATCAACGATTGATAAATCTAGCCCGAGAACATTTGCTGTGACACGTAATAGGGTGGTGCTGTAAAAAAAACTTACAGAGCCCCAAAATCTTGAAACTTTGTACACAAGGATGAACAGCAGTAGTGACAGATAAATACTGTGTTTGGACATTTGAGGGGACAAGGTCAAAGAAGAGACCATTAAGGTTGCGAATATGATTTAATTGTGTACAGGAATCGAGGAAAAGAAAAAAAGCTTTGAGGAAATCTATGAGAAGTATGCCCTTGTTGAAGGCAAATCTAGTTAAAATAATAGTAGTCTTAAATAATCGTATTGCGGTATCAAGTGAGCTCCGATGTACCTATATGAGACTCGACCGAAGATTTCCGGAGGGATGTGCCACTTAATCATACAAGTATAACCTAGTGAGACTGTCGCATTTGAAAATTGACCTGCTTTTTGACTTTCTTTTGTTGATTTCATTTATATCTATGAAAGTTGTCAATAGAGATCTTCAGAACAATTTCTTTAAATTCTAACAATGAGTTGAGTTTAAAGCCTCTTGTTTTATTGATCAAAGTTAGTAAGTTTCAATGTTCACAATAAATAATTTTTAATTCTATGCTGTTAAATTCTGCAATGGCAACACAGTCGTTATATCTAATCATTTGTATAGAAAGGCACAACAGACTCGCTCGCCTTTGTCAACGAGAAATGGGAGCCCACGAGCAAATGACAGCCTAGGGCACAAACTGAATTCGGAAGTCAACGAAACGTGCCTTCTGACGCGAACTGGTGCTTCTCTACTTGCTATCTCACTTTGCAAGGTACATTGATATATCCTTACAATGCCGTTGCCATCGACAAGTGGAAGCGTTTCTACACTCATACTGCCTCCGATCCCAATAATTTGTCAGTAGTAGATTGTACGGACTTTGAAGTGAACAAAGCATGAGATTTGTTTAATGGTGCCCTCACTTTACTGACTTCTCCCTTGGTACCCCCAGTGCATTGTTACCATCCCACACGGAAGGACTTGCGATACTATTTGGCTTAGTGCTGAACGTTATTTAGTTCGCCTTCGTTTAGATTTGTACAACTTTGTGTCCCTGCCACTTGTAAGCGTGAACAGCGTGGACCATTTGCATAGAGATTTCTGCGGAAAAGGAAAGTACATAGGTGGGCCTTTTGAATGTTTCCTTTTTATTTGTGTGTGCTGACACCACGCGTGAACTTAAAAACTTCAGGTAAATTCGCTATCTAATAGCTACCAAAGAAAATTCGCATCAATTCATGCTCGCGTGATGGGCAGCCTCAAATAATAACCAAAATATATGTGGCTTGAAGAAAGCATACAAATACAATTAAAAATTTAAACTACTGTATAGAGTTATTACCGTATAAATCAATCTCAATTGATAACAAGCTCAAGAGGCAGTTCCGGCTAATCTGTAAAGGCATCATTGACAGAAGCGAATCATCGTAAAGAAAAATATTATTTTTGTTGTTATCGCAAGGAACTTCAACGGAGATAGTTTGGTAACTTTTGTTGGATTTCGTTGTGTTACTTCCTTATATCGTGATTTGTCTCTCCGTCTATAGAAGTTAGAATTCGCTCAACATTATCAATAATGGTAGAATTTGTAAATTGCTCATATTCTACAGTACAATCACATAGGTATCCCTAAATTCTACATTTTATATTCAGTCCAATATAAAACCCAATATTCTTGATTTTCAAAGAAATGTAGCCGGACCACATTTGTGAACACTATGAGGTATTGTATCTTTTCCGACTGAAATAACACAAAGTTTAAATAAGTGTTTTTCATTGCAACTTACAATAAAACCAGCGCCTTTGAGGCCATAGGTAATGAATGAATGACATACTCGTATACATTTAATACTGCAGTCTGCAACAAAATGGCAGCTATTTAAAATTGAGTTTTTCTTCACATCGATTGTTCAATAAAGATAGCATCACAGTGTTCCTTGAGTTTTTTCATTAGTTGCTTAGAATATTCGGCTGCATTTCATAGGCTAAGTATTAAATCCTTCTGAAGGAAGTAATCTCTGTTTCATTTCTTTTTGATAATGTAAGTATTGTTTGTATTTTGCCTTTCGATGGCCTACATACAAAATACCATGGATACTAAGTTAGCAGTAAGTAGGTTTATACGTTTAAGTTGTAAAATAAAGAAGGTTCAGTTTTGTTCGAATTGCATTTTGAATTTTTATATTTCGGTCGCAGAATAATTTGGTTCTTAGAGCTTCCTTAGTATTGGTTTAGCTGTAAGTATCAATCTGTTCTTGTAGGTAATTTGCAAGGACTTGCATTTAAATTGGACCCTCTGCTAGCTACAGCTATCGAGCTACATTTCTAATTTTGTTCTTTTCTGTAGTCCATCTACGGTAAACACAAAAATCTTGAATTTTCGGCATTTCAGTATACTCGTGCGCTTTTGATTTTAAAGGCAAAGAAGTAAAGTAGGGAGGAAAGTGCTCCTATCAGAAAGGATTAGTAACTATCCTAGGGATTAAAACACATTTTCTGACACGATCTATTGATTTGAATTATGCATGCAGGGGTAATGAATGAACAAATCAAGCAATTGGTTCATGTTATCAGAAAAGAAGAAATGGTTCAAATACATTGAAAAAGTAGGGCGTTTCTTCCACAAGAAAATATTAGCCGCCATTTCGTTCCAGCTTAAACTATTTCTCTAAGTCCTCCGTTAATGAAACATATTCAAATTGAACACTATTATTGAAATCTAAAGAAAACTGTAGTGTCTAAGTTGATTTGAAATATACGAGTATATCAACCGTATTGATGAACTGTTGTTGTAATTCTACTCAATTAAGAGGGTATATCTCACTTAGTTATTATCGGATTTCAAAGAAATCTTCCAGACAAAAGGATTTGATGTTATCTTACATAAAAGTAAAATACTAAAAATTTTAAGTGCACTTTTTTGATTTTATGGGCGAAAATGTTAGATTGATAAATATTAGTATTAGCTGATTTTTTCAATATTTTTGGTTCAAAGATATCTAATCGCAAGGGGGCAAAAATTCTTCGTACTTGTTGCATCACCCTGAGTCCCTAATGCAAAATCTGACTTTCTTGTTACATATTCATCAGCCATTGATCAAGATGTTTCATTTGACACTCTCACTCAAATATCTTTGATAAAAATGAGTTTTTGATGGTTATTTCCATATTAAACGGAGCCTTAAAAACTTTGCGAATTTTGAGAGAC
>OZ017740.1:185316374-185343874 GCA_963969285.1 Odontomyia ornata
TATATATATATATATATATATATATGTACATATATATATATATATATATATATATATATATATATATATATATATATATATATATATATATATACATATATATATATATATATATATATATATATATATATATATATTTATATATATATATATGTATATATATACATAAATATATATATATATATATATATATATATATATATATATATATAGATATATATATATATATATATATTTGTATATATATATATATATATATATATATATATATATATATATATATATTTATATATATATGAATATATATATATATATATATATATATATATATATATATATATATTTGTATATATATATATATATATATATATATATATATATATATTTATATATATATGAATATATATATATATATATATATATATATATATATAAATATATATATATATTTGTATACACGTATGTATATATATAAAATTTATTTATTTTCCGTGTGAGGCTTTTGGTCCCTCAACGGGCGGGTTCTCAGGTTACGGATGGAGGTTGCCTTAGCCGGCTAGCCAGTGGGTATGTGCAAAATAAAATACCAGATCAAAAACCGGCTAAGTCGAAGCGCTAACAACGCCCCGCTTAGTATGTAGTTGTCATGGAACCAAGACAATAGCCTCGGATCAGATCGGTTGAACGGCAATGACCATCGCAACATATAAAGGACTATTCTTTGGTAAGTTGGAGTGTTTGATCATTGAACAGACCAGGTGACCTGCGATAACTTCTGGATGAAATAAGGAAATACCGAATCAGCATCCTTGTAGTGCAAGAAACCAGATGGCGCAGTGAAGACATATTCGACATATGACTGCTCACTGTGTTCAAAAGCGAGAAACATCACGGACGCCATGAGCTTGAAGTGGCTTTCATTGGCGGCTGCACATTTAAACAAAGGAACTAGCTGCACAAAAAAATACATCCAGCAACCAACTCGGGCCAAAGAAGAACAATATAAAAGCCTTCAACGTCAAGCTAAAAACATGTGCCAAAAGAAGAAACGACTGACCATCAACACCAAGATCCAACAGATAAATGAAAACATGACCCTACATGAAGTTAGATTGGTGTATGCCTCTATCAAACAACTGAGAGACGACTTCAATCTATAAAAAAGTCTTTGAAAAAGTGCACAAGGAGTAATCATAGGCAAACCTTTCGAAATCAAAAATAGATGGCTACAATGTTTCCAGAAACTATTCACAGCATCCCCAACAACGACTGAAGCTATGAACATTCCAGAAGCTGATTAAAGGTTCTGGTCTCACTGCCAACTAGAGACGAAGTACAGGCAGCAGTATGGGACCCCAGAAAAAGTAGGGCTCCTAGAATATATGAAATATCTGCAGAACTGCTCCAGAGATGGGATCCCTATTTAAATAACCTTCTGCATTGACTCATATACAGAATATCGCCAGCGGAGCAGCTACTGGAGGATGCGGAAAAGTATAATATGTCCTGTACACGAAAAGGAAGACAAATTAAAATATGAAAATTATAGAGGCATCGCTCTACAGTTTACCTCTCTAAAATCATAGAATGAAAAACAAAGTTGTTATAGGAGAGTATTAGGGAGGCTTTCGTAATGGATGGTCTACAATAGACCAAATATTCTCACCAAGGCAGGTGCTCGAAAAATGCTGGGAATATAACATAGATGTGCCCTGACTATTTCGGCACGATCAATCTTAGATGCCAAAGGAGCATTTCTGAGCCTAGAATCTGAAGCAAACCGAATTAGTCTACGAGTTAATGAAACTAAAACAAAATTCATGACACAAACGAAGAAGAAAAGTCTCTAGTGTCGTAAATTTGCAACCATGATGTACAAATATAAATTTTCGCTCATTGCGACGTACAAAGAAAAGTTCTTGAGGATTCGAATACCACGCATCGACGCGTACGGATCGAGCAAAACTTGAAGTGTAAGATTATCGTTTAAATAAACTCATTGTGTCATTAAATTAACGTTGAGTATTATTTCATACGCTCGTCTGTACATTGGTGATCCCGTTAATAACAAATGAGTATGGCCAACGAAGAATCCCACGATGTAGTCAGTGGTTCAAACAACCCAGCGAACACCGGCATAAACTTCATGCAAGACGCAACAGGGATTCAAGCCATCACGTGTAAGTTGCCACCATTTTGGCAGAACAAACCGGAATTGTGGTTCACGCGCGTGGAAGCGACGTTTCGAGCGTGCAGAATTACAAGCGACGCAGCTCGTTTCGACAAAGTTGCCTCCGAAATGGAATTGTCAATCATTACGCAAGTTGCGGACATAATAGAGTCTCCACCTGCTGCCGGCAAATACGAGACCTTAAAGGCAAGGCTATTGTCCGTATTCGCAATTAGTGACCGCGAGCGCATCAGACAATTGATGCACGGCTTGGAATTAGAGGAACAGTGACCATCACTATTGCTAGTGCAATTGCAATCAGTGGCAGGAAACAACATGTTCGACACCATGTTGAAATCCTTATGGCTTCAACGCCTTCCAACGTAAACACGAGCGATTCTCGCAGCAACAGAGGTGACAGAGTTAAGTAAACTTGCGGCGCCGGCTAGTAGCTGCGCAGATGGCAATGTAGCGCAAGTGATTAATCACGATAATGCACACCTAGCCGCAAACTACCACGATGAATGCACTACCCCACAAAGGATGGAAGGCAGAGCTGAAGTTTATTAAACTCAGCGGTCAGATAAGAACGTGTATCCGCAATGTAGTCAGTGCCACCACCCAACACGACAGGCGAACACCACACCAGTTCCAAGAAAGCTGGACACGAAATGGTGTTACTATCATATGAGATTCGGAGCAGCTGCTGTGCGCTATCGTCCACCCTGCAGTTTTCGTGTACCACCACCGGAAAACTACTCGAATCGTTAGCTCCACAGGCGACGGCTAATGATTCTCGTCAGAGTCGCCTAGAAATATAGGACCCGAAATCAAAAATTAAATTTTCAATCGTCACGGGCGCAGATGTGTCGGTCCTCCCAGTTAACGGAATGCACAAGAAGCGCAAACGTTGTGTGTACAGATTGTACGCCGCAAATGGCACACCGATAAATACGTTTGGAAAGACAACGCTAAATATGTCACTCGGCCTTCAGCGGCAGTATCCATGGCAGTTTCATGTCGCACAAGTAGCACACCCTTTATTGGGGTCCGACTTCCTGAACCACAACGGGCTACTAGTGGATATAAGAAACAAACGGCTACGCGATCCTGTTATAAAAAGTGCAGTGGTGGGTTTGATCAGCGCGATGCAAGACGGGTCTATATCGAGCATCAGATGAAACTCGCAATACGACGATATAATCAAAGATTTTCCGAGTACAACAAATCCGGCCATTAGAACCAAAGTGACTACTCACTTGGTGCATCACCACATCATAACTAAAGGACCGCCAATATCGGAACGCCCTCGAAGGCTGAACCAGGAGAAATTAAAAGTCGCCAAAGCGGAAATTCAGTTCCTTCAAGACAGAGGATTGTGTCGCCCATCAAGCAGCCCGTGAGTGGGCTCACTGCACCTCGTAAAAAAGGAAGACGTTACATGGAGAACGTGTGGGGCTACCGACGACTAAACGCCACCACCGTACCAGATAGTTACCCAATGCGCCACATTCAAGACGTAACCGCCGATCTAGCCTATCTATCTTCTTAAGGCATTTTATCACATCCCAGTTAATGAAGAGGATATCCCAAAAACAGCGGTTAACAACACCGTTCGGCCTATTCGAATTCACCGCAATGACGTTTGGCCTACGGAACGCAGCGCAATCTTCATGGACCAAGTACTTCAAGGCCTGGACTTCTGTATTTGTTACGTCGACGACACCCTGGTCGCTTCCGAGTCAGAAGAACAACACAAGAGGCACCTTCGCTTGGTCTTTGAACGCCTCGCCGAAAACGGTCTGAGAATTAATGTTCCAAAATGCTCATGGGGTATAGCAGAGATCGAGTTTCTGGGCCATTTGATCAATGAACAAGGCATTTTGCCACCACCTTCTCGCGTTCAATTAATCCGAGACTACAAAAAACTCAAGACAATCGCAGAACTCCGTCGTTGCTTGCGATGCATCAATTATTATCGACGCTTCATCCGAAATTTTGCGATTTTACAAACGCCGTTAAATAATTCCTACTCATCATCAAAGAACACCGATAAGATACCCATCGCCTGGACAGCAGAAGCTAAAGAAGCATTCCAGAATCACAAAGAGAGCCTGGCCCACGCTGTGTTACTTGTTCACTTTCAGGCAAATAAACCACTCACATTGGCCACAAACACGTCAGACGTAGCGATGGGCGCGGTTCTAGAGCAACTGCAAGCAAACAAATGGCTACCACTGGCTTTCTTCCAAAGGAAATTATCCAAAGCGGAAACAAAATATAGCGTTTATGATCGTGAACTGCTGGCCATATACAGCAGCATCCGCCATTTTCGCCACTATGTAGAAGGCGCACCATTTCACATCCTCTCAAACCACTTAGCCACGCATTCGCGCAACTGTCATACAAGGCTTCGCCATGGCAATTCCGACATTTAAACTTTATATTGCAGTTCTCCACAGACATACGATACATAGCCGGAACTGATAACAACGTCGTGGACGCATTACCGTGAATCGAGGAGATTACCGTACCAACTGCAGTGGATCTGGAAGAATTGCCATGTGAACAACAGACAAATAAGGAGCTACAGGAATTACTACATAGCAATACCACGTCACTCATCTTACAACGTGTCAGCATGGGTGATAACCTACAAGTAATAGTTGACACAACACTAGCAAGCATTCGGCCATTTGTTTCAGGAGGATTGCGTAGAAAAGTCTTTAACATCTTTCATCATCCATCATATTCAAGTGGTCCAGCAACGTGCAGATCCATTGCAAAAAAATTCGTCTGGACAGAGATGAAAAGGGACATTTAAATATGGGCACGTAGCTGTGTAGCATGTCAGCGATCGAAAGTTGGCCGCCACCAAAAAAAAACCATTGCAGGAGTTTCCAATGCTCGAGGAATGATTTCAGCACGTGTACCTAGCCATAATTGGACCATTGATCCAGTCTCAAGGATATAAATACTGCCTTACAGCGATCGACCGATTCTCAAGGTGGCCCGAGGCAATACCGCTGACCAACCAAACCACTGAGACGGTCGCGCAAGCATTTTACAACAACTGGGTTATTCGTTTTGGTGTGCCGCAAACAATAACAACAGATCAAGGCATTTAATTTGAGTCCTCGCTTTCAAGGTGCTTACCCGGTTTATGGGATGCAATCGTACCAGGACATCACCCTATCATCCCGCTTCTAACGGACTCATCGAGTGATGGCACCGCATGCAGCAATCATGTGTCACAACCAGAATCCTGGCTGCAAATACTGCCCCCGGTATTGCTGGGACTACGTGGAACGGTCAAAGAAGACCTCGAAGTATCATGTGCCGATATGCTATACGGAACTACACTCAATTTTCCTGGAGAATTAATCGTACCACAGCAGACAACCATCGAGCCACACGAATTCCTACGTAAGCTGCAAGAGACCTTGATAGAGATGCGTCCCTCAGCTACACGGCAACGCAATATTCAAACGCTATTTATAAACAAAGGCCTTAAAACTTGCTCACACGTCTTCATGAGAATCAACGCAGTTAAGAGACTTTTGACTCAGCCGTATTCAGGACCGCACAAAGGCTTAAAAAGAATTAGTGACGTCCTCTACACAATCGACATTGCCAACATTAGCACCGAACGGCTCAACCCCGCATTTATCGAAACCATACGTGAACACCGGCCGCACCACAAAGAGAAGGTCCCAAGCAGAGACGCGCCGCAAAAGACAACAGCGGATAACATGTTGCCCACAACATCACCATTGTCAACAGCAGCTGACATCACGATACCACAATCAACACCAGCCGCATCACAAACGCCAACTCCAAGAACAGCAAATCGAAGAGTCATACCGCCGATAAATACTCCGCCAGCAGGTTTGAAAACATATCCACCCAGCAGGAAGCTACATTCGCTTTTGGCTAAAACCGGAATAATAGCTCCATTCGCAGCAGCAAACGACAAGAGGCCTCCCGAATCTCACTCAGTTAGGCTTTTGTGAGACGGTGCTCTTACTTGTAAATATAGTCGGCTGATCGTGACACTCCATCCATAAGAAATGTCACTTGGGAGGGAGTGGTGTAGCGCCGCAAATTTGCAACCACAATGTACAAATGTAAATTCTCTCTCACTGCCACGTACAAAGAAAAGTTCTTGAGGATTCAACTACGATACGTCGACGCGTACAGATCGGGCAAAACTTGAAGTGTAAGATTATCGTTTAAATAAACTTCATTGTGTCATTAAATTAACGTTGAGTATTATTACATACGCTCGTCCATACAAATCCAGTTCCACAAAACCTGGCAGTAGGCTATAACCTTGCAAGTGAGGAAACTTTTATTTATCTTGGAGCAAATCTGAATAGAAGAAGTGCCGAAAAGGACGAGATTGGACGCAACATAAACGCCGCAAATTTTTCCGTGCTTCCCATTCTAAAGTTCAAAGTTGTACACAGGCAAAGTAAGCTCCACATTCGCAAAACACTAGTCAAATGTATAAATAGAAGAAAACCAGTTGCCTAAAAAAGCATGAAAGGATAGAGCGCAAGGCAGGCGTACAGCAGGAAGACCAAAGACTCGATGGGAAAAGCCTATCTATCTTCTTAAGGCATTTTATCACATCCCAGTTAATGAAGAGGATATCCCAAAAACAGCGGTTAACAACACCGTTCGGCCTATTCGAATTCACCGCAATGACGTTTGGCCTACGGAACGCAGCGCAATCTTCATGGACCAAGTACTTCAAGGCCTGGACTTCTGTATTTGTTACGTCGACGACACCCTGGTCGCTTCCGAGTCAGAAGAACAACACAAGAGGCACCTTCGCTTGGTCTTTGAACGCCTCGCCGAAAACGGTCTGAGAATTAATGTTCCAAAATGCTCATGGGGTATAGCAGAGATCGAGTTTCTGGGCCATTTGATCAATGAACAAGGCATTTTGCCACCACCTTCTCGCGTTCAATTAATCCGAGACTACAAAAAACTCAAGACAATCGCAGAACTCCGTCGTTGCTTGCGATGCATCAATTATTATCGACGCTTCATCCGAAATTTTGCGATTTTACAAACGCCGTTAAATAATTCCTACTCATCATCAAAGAACACCGATAAGATACCCATCGCCTGGACAGCAGAAGCTAAAGAAGCATTCCAGAATCACAAAGAGAGCCTGGCCCACGCTGTGTTACTTGTTCACTTTCAGGCAAATAAACCACTCACATTGGCCACAAACACGTCAGACGTAGCGATGGGCGCGGTTCTAGAGCAACTGCAAGCAAACAAATGGCTACCACTGGCTTTCTTCCAAAGGAAATTATCCAAAGCGGAAACAAAATATAGCGTTTATGATCGTGAACTGCTGGCCATATACAGCAGCATCCGCCATTTTCGCCACTATGTAGAAGGCGCACCATTTCACATCCTCTCAAACCACTTAGCCACGCATTCGCGCAACTGTCATACAAGGCTTCGCCATGGCAATTCCGATGGGAAAACACAAGAGAAACTGACAGCAGATCCTTGTTGAGAAAAAGCAACTGGTAGACAAGGTCGCGGACCGTGATGACTGGAAGAGATTCATTGTGGCCACCATGGCCCGGCTTAGGCTGCCGTGCTATAGATGATTATGATTTATTTATTTTAGTGGAATTTAGTGGAATGATAAACGGGGAGCAGCAGACACCTATAAGGCACACTGTGGTAGATATACTACAAAAACTACGTACTAGCGTTAACGAAACGAATTTCCACGAAGATCATAAAATATGAAGACACATTCAGAAAAAACGTTCGGACAACCTACTAATAGTGATAAGGGCAGGTAAAGGACGTACAACCCGATCCTAAAAACAACAAACTACGTACAAAAAGCAACAGACTTCATTAAAACCAGCGGATACTAACTGCCAAGCAAAGACCCTACTAAAAAGTTCCAAGGAGACTAGCGTGCTGCCATTATACCATCCTCTTAATACTAAGCACCGCTACATAAACCCAAATCTATCCACACCACCCCTTAAAGCACAACATAAGCTCCATGAAATCAATATCCCTTTCCGATCTGTTGTCAATTACCGCCCAGCTGCTGCATACCAATAAGCACGATACTTGACAACGATATTAGTTGATATCGGGCACCTTGACGACAAATGAACATTAAAGAACAGCTGAGATCTAGCAAGCTCTACCACCTCTCTAGTATTGACTGACACTTGTCGACTTTTATCACTAGACATCACGAGCCTCTATAAGTCTATACCCGTCGATGAAGCGCTGACCATATTAAAAGTAAAACTTTCATTCAACAACAGCTGACGATTCAGAGATCAATTACTCAATCTCATAAAGACAACAATCAAGCAGAACTATTTTAAATTTACTTTACGTTTAAGTGTCCTCAGTAATGTCAGACATATTTTTGAAATCTTTGGAAGAAGTGACTGTACAACACTGAAAGAAAAAATATAGATAATTCACCTAAAAAGGAAGTATAACACCTAATTTCTGTAGGTGATTTTCAGCCTCCCACTTCAATTAGCTGCCTCACCTAAACCGTATTCAATGAATTTCCAACTTGATAACGCCTATCATTTTAGGTAATTTATCAAAGAAAGTAGGTATTTGTCCTACAACATATGCGTGAAAGTTCCACCAAGCTTAGACGAATATTCAATTATGGACAGGAGATTTCTCTAGGAAGAGTAGATGTTTTTCCTGTAGTCCATGACTGAAATCCCTAAAAACAATAAGAGAAAATCCAAGTATAGTTAGGTGATTTATCTAGGAAGAATAGATGCCACACCTACATAATTCTCTACTAATTTCTGTGGAATTTCCGACTGTTCATAGTGGATTTCTCTAAAAGAAGTTGACGTTTTTCCACCAAAGGAGCCGTGAAATACCTACTAGAGTTAAAAGATTTCTCTGTGATTATTTGATGTTTTCCTATGTACTCGTATATCTAATATAACGCGTTTGGAGTGGAATATTTGAAAAGTCTCCCAAAGTAGTTCGAAGATATATTTACGGAGAATATCCGAAAAATAACCTGAAATTGTACTAAAAACATTTTACATAAATATTTTAAAGTACATGCGTACGCATTACCTGTGTATAATTTATGAAATAGAAACAACTTTATATGAAGAGTAATAATAATGATTTTATTTCAACTACAAAAGTGATTAAATTTAATGCATGTTTATTTTACATTATTCTAACCTTAAGAGATTACATGAGTGGTGCTTGAGGTCTTAAAGCCCTTTCTTTATTGGACAAGATAATTTCATGTACTGGATAGTACTTTATATTGTTGGCTTGTAACATAATTTCATTCTTGGTATAGGATGATATAATAAAACAGTTTTAGTGTGAATCAAATCGCTTAGTTATTACTTCGTTAACAATAAAGAAAAAGTTTTGTTTGATATCTTCTACTACTTTTTCACCAAATAAAATTGGATGTTTTCTTGAAAATTAATGATAATAATGTCATTTTTGTACAAAGTTTTGTTAATTTCAATGTGTTTCAGTACATTGACTTTTTTAGGGTTTTGTAAAATAATTTTACAAAACCCTACTAGTTTCGCGACCAGTCTGTCCGTCTGTCCGTCCGTCCGTCCGTGTGTCAGTTTTTCTCGGAAACCACTTAAGCTAGAAACATCAAATTTTGTGTGTAGGTGTAAAGTGGTGATCTCTTCAAAGTTCAACTACAAAAAATTTTAAAGGTATTTAAGGGGGGTCTCCCCATATAGGAGAGTGACCCCCCGAAAAAAAAATTTCATTGAAGGCAGCCGATATGAGTATCAAATGAAAGGTCTTGATGAGAACTTTTCAAAACAGGTCTTAATTTGGCAAAATTTGCTGTGATGGGCGCACAGGGAGGGGAAATACACGAAAAATGTGTGTCCCGCCTCTCGCGCTTGGACACCTGTGATCCGAAAAATCTGAAAAAAATCAGGAATGTAGGCCTCGGTGTGTACAACAACAACAAATACGTTAGAAGTCGCAATTCACTCAACTTTATTAGTAATAGTATGTTTCATCGATTTTATGTTTTCTTGAATAAAATCTTAACGGTACCCTTAAATTCAATGAAACTCAGTACATAGATGTCTATTTATAAGATTGATCTATCCTGAAAGTTTCATAAAGATTGAATCATATTTAGCGAAGTTATAGCGGTTTGAATTTTCCTGTATTACTATGGAACAATATGCGCTGCATGTATTACTATGGCAACATATGGCTATGGAACAATATGCGCTTTTTATCGACGCAGACACTACAGTTTTGCTAGGATTTGCATGAAAATTTCAGGAATGATAGGTGTCATGTATATCTTTGAGAATCGGTTGAGCTGGTGGTATCAGTAATCGTAAAACAAGAAAGTGGCTGTTTTAAATGCGAAGATTGAATAATTTTGTGTTTTTTTCCCAACTTCAACGATTAAGGTGCATACTTTGAACACTTGATTCAATTGAATGAATGACTGAAGATGAGTACCTACAATTAATACTCATAAGTGAAACAAGAAAGGAGGTGGGAGAGAGCTCCTAGCATAAGGGTTTTGTAACCATTCTAGGATTTGAAAAAATTGGCCATGAATCGATGATTTCAGTACAGGAGAGTGGCCCCTGAAAAAAAAATTCATCAAACGTAGCCGATATGAGTATGAAATAAAAGTTTTCATGGGAGCTTTTCAAAACAGTTCTTAAACTGTCAGTTTTTGCTTCAGTGGGGGCACAGGGGGAAATACATGAAAAATGTGTTTCCTCCGTCGCGGAAATAATTATCTAGGGAGATATTTATGAGTACAACAATACCTAAAACCTCAGAAGTCAAAATTCGTTCAACTTTGTTAAAAATTGTATGATCTTCGTATTTCATATTTCCTCCAATAAAATCGTCTTTGACATGTTTCTTGATTTGATACGATCTGGTGACTGCAATTTGTAAATTGAATACAAAACCTTTCTGACATGAGCGTAGGTCTGTTTACCCAACTTGTTTGGTAATAGTTTCTGTAAGTTATGAAATTTTACTTTCGGATAATAGTCCGCTAAGAAGACCTTTGATTTAACTTTTAGGATGTAAATTATATTCTTTCTTCCATCAATCAGAAGAAAAATAATTGTGTTACGCACAAATGCACACTGCAACCTCTTATTGTTGCCGTTAGTCCTGATGACATAAACTTCAATAATTTTTTCATGCTTTATAACGATATAACGTATGAAGTAGAAAGTATGATTAAAGCAATTTCAATAACATTCCAAATCTATCAAGTTTTGTAGTTAGAGTATCCAAAAGATTGTAGCCAAATATGGTTTCTATTTGATGAAGCGATTTATGGAATTTCAGCTTCAGGTGAAAAAAGCAGTGATTTATGCGCACTACCTGGTAATTTAAAGAGTTAAAAATGAGTTTCGGGGGGTCACTCTCCTATATGGGGAGACCCCCCTTAAATACCTTTAAAATTTTTTTGTAGTTGAACTTTGAAGAGATCACCACTTTACACCTATACACGAAATTTGACGTTTCTAGCTTAAGTGGTTTCCGAGAAAAACTGCTGTGACACACGGACAGACGGACAGACTGGTCGCGAAACTAGTAGGGTTTTGTAAAATTATTTTACGAAACCCTAAAAAGACGTTTGGCTATCGGAGATTGATGGCTTCCATTGCTTCGTTTTCCTCCCCTTGATAGTTTGCGGAACCAAGTAGGAAATTAGTACGTAACACAAGGCGACATTCCGGGTATCTGAAATATTGCAATAAGATATTATAATTATCATATTATCTTCAAAACAAGTCCTTTTACCTTCATTTTTGTATTTCAAAAGAGAAATATAGTTTTTACTGGATGCATCTGTTAGTTGTACCGAAACTATAGCAGAACATTTTTCAAAAAATACTGGCCATTGCATAACGAGTAGTGCACTTTTCCGTGGATACAGTTGCTCAAAGTCTAGTTCAATCTTGAAAAGTTGTAAGTGTTGAAATTACATGACTAAATAGTTGAAAGCCTTACCAAAGTAGCACCTATATTTTGTTTTAAGATTGGCCATTTATCCAAAATATCTATATTTTTATTCACAATATCCTTCCTTCTAAGGGTAAACGTTGCTTTCCATTTGGATATAACAAGATCTTCAGGAGATTTATTGTGCAGCAGCCAGTTATAGTCTTCCTTTTCACCTTCCGTAATTGATGCACTAGTGTACTCTGTAAGATAATTAGAGTATATTATCAAAGTTTTGTTTAGAATTGTCATTGTAAATTAAAATTTACCAGTATCGGAACAATTTTCACTTGATTCAATTGCGTTTGGAGCCTTTCTTTTTAAACCTAGACCTTTTCTTATTGTGTAGTACCTTTCCCTTAGACTTCCGCGTTTCCTGCCACTTCCAATATAGGTTTCCTACGAATAGTAATATTACAGCTTTAAAGGAGCAAAATTTGGCATAGATCATTTAACTTCTTCTTCTGTTGGAAAATTCTTTTTAATTTTGTTTGCAGCTTGCTGATAATCTTCCTTAGAAAGGTTTTTCCTCTCTAAATTTTTCCGAAATTCACAAATAATATTTGTTAACTTATGTCTGGCTGACTTTAACAGCACTCCATGTTCTTTATAGGAATTCAGAATTGATTTGCCCTGAAGAGAACTTCCTAGTAAAGCTGACAAGTTCTGCCGCATAAATAGTTATTGAAGTTAAAAATACAATATACTAATAGCTCGAAAATTGTTATTACCAATGATGAACAATGAACCGAGGGATTTATTGAACTACCCTCAGAATGAAAACTTGTTGAAGGTGTAAAATTGGTTGATTGGTTGAGCACTGGGCTCGAAAGCAACCAGCTGTCGACAGGAAATGAAATAGTATCTCCAATATTGGAAGTTGTCTAGGATACATATATATATATATATATATATATATATATATATATATATATATATATATATATATATATATATATATATATATATATATATATATATATATATATATATATATATATATATATATATATATATATATATATATATATATATATATTTGGTTTTTTCCTTTCTTGAGGTTCAGTCATATTGAAAAAGATTATTTATTATGGCGACGTTTCGAATTTTTATTATATTCTTCATCAGGCCCTACAAAAAGAACTATAGAATTAAAAATTAAAGAATTGTTAAACTTAAATCATCTAACATTTTTTCTTCTATTCACAAATTTGAACATTGCACAATGTATATCTTCTTTGCATTTCTTCGTTGTTCGATTTAAACATTAAACTTTTTATATCTTGTTGACGTTTAACTTTTCAACACTTTTGAGAGGTAAATTGTATTATTTTTCTAATTTTGGTCCGACGCTACCAACCTTCATATTTTATTTATCATTAATAGTAGTGGATTATGAATTTGCTTGTTTTATTAAGTTATTAAAATATTGGTTAAAAAATCACAGTTAATGGGTTTAGTATTAATTATCACAGTTATAGTCACTAACTTTAATGTGATAATTAATACTATACCCATTAACTGTGATATTTTAAACAATGAATTGTGAATAGAAGAAAAAATGTTAGGTGATTTAAGTTTAACAATTCTGTAATTTTTAATTCTATAGTTCTTGTTGTAGGGCCTGATGAAGAATATAATAAAAATTCGAAACGTCGCCATAATAAATAATCTTTATCAATATGACTGAACCTCAAGAAAGGAAAAAACAAAATTATTATTGGAACAGTCAAGAACCTGAACCATTTAAATATATATATATATATATATATATATATATATATATATATATATATATATATATATATATATATATATATATATATATATATATATATATATATATATATATATATATATATATATATATATATATATATAAATGTTTTTTCCTTTAAAAGCCGTCGCTTGCTTTATTGGGGGAGCAGACGCGTTTCGGCTCCTTTGAATCATCTTCAGTGTCTGAAGGGTGTGTGAAAGGAAGTTGGTTTATATACACACCCTTCAGATACTAAAGATGACTTAAAGGAGTTGAAACGCGTCTGCTTTCCGAATAAAGCTAGGCCCGACGGCTTTTAAAGAAAAAAAGAAAAGAATTGAACTGCGTAAATCAAATAAACATTATAACAGACTATATACAAACTTGTTTATTATTACTCACCTGCTCTGAGCGCCACTCACATAATTTTGTGCGATATTTTACGCGCAAGCCAAATTTTTCGTCGGGAACTAAGCGATAAAGATCCTCATTTCTAAGGTTTTTTAATACGTCGTATTCCAGTATTCCTTTTTCTAAACATAGACTTTTACCTACAAATCACTTGCACTTTGTGAAAATTATCTTACCACGGAAGGAATCAATTAGCTCAGAAAATCCCCATGATTTTATAAGTTCTTCGACGTAATTTTTTTCGCTACTAACGCCACGCACTATAACTTCACTGACCGCGACCGGCGCGCTCATCCTACTGTATTGTACGAGTATATCACCAGGAAAACAAAAGTGATCTAGCTCACGATACATTAAAATGAATAAAAAACTAAAGGAAAATCACCAGCTAGAGTAGGAATTTTCACTACTACACAACTATGACGCTTTCCTTTCAAAAAAGAATCATGAAATAACAAGCACTGTGATCGAGGAACATTTACCGCTATTTCGCAACAACGCAATGAAATGAAAAATGACAAACACGATCATAGAGAAATCGTCTACTGAAAGTAGGTGTTTTTCCTAAAAATTGAAAACGATAGGAAAATTACCCACAAAAATTAGATGATCTTCTGTAATATTGAACGTCAACGCGAAAACAAAAATCAAATCAATTTACATGGAAAAGTGCCATTTTAATAATTTTCATATTTCCAATTTATATAAGAAATGATATATCATCCCTACGCTTTAACCTATGAGCATTTAAAAATGTTACGTCTCCAACTCAAATCGGAATATCACCTAAGGTTGATAGGAAACGAAAATAGGCAAATAATCTACTTTTTTGGGTGATACTTCTAAAAAAAGGAGAAGTGTCTTAAATTTAGAAATACTACCGAAATATGTGTGAAAATCTGTTAAAAAGAAAGGTGTTAATAATCTTCATGAATTCACCTAATTAGGAATCGACAAATCACCTAACTGGAAACACAGAAAACTAGGTAATCCACCGAGAAACTTAGATCTTTTACCTAAATTGAATTCACCGAATCACATCTAGGTAAAATTCCGACATTAATTTTTTCAGTGAAAAAATTGTCAAAATATTCAATGCAATATTTTACAGGAGCGATGTAGATGACAGTTTTATCGTTTTTGGTTCACAAGAAAATAAACGGACATCCAGCAATATAAACAAGTTGGGTAGACAGACCTACGCTCACGTCAGAATGTTTTTGTACTCAACTTACAAAATGCAACCATCAGCAACGAATAAAATCAAGAAACATATCAAAGAAATTTGCACGTATAAAGGAAAATCTATTGTTTCTCCATTTTCAACTAACAAAAATCATGAAATCTTAAAAGCATTTACGTCATCGATCTTATCTGAAAATTTTAAGAAGATAAAATCAAAACTACAGTATCTGTTTCGATCGAAAATCCATAAAATACCAAAATAGTGTGTTATTGTTGTTGTAATTGGAGATATTTCAAATGGATATAACTTTCGTGAATATAATACGAATTTCATCAAACTTGTGTAAGACTACTTAAATATCAAATTTTGTTGGGTTTAAAGACATCCATACGATTTTATTGGAGAAAATGTGAAATTCGCAGATCATGCTATTATTAACAAAGTTGAACGAATTTTGCCTTCTAAGGTGTTTGTTGCTATTGGACTCATAAATATCTGCTTTGATAATTTTTTAAATTTTTTAAGATAACAGGTGTCCAATCGCGAGAGGAACACATTTTTCGTGTATTTCCTCCCTTGTGCCCCACTGAACAAAAACTGTCAGTTTAAGAACAGTTTTGAAAAGCTCTCATAAAGACCTTTGAATTGGCAACTTTTGATGAGATTCGTTTTTCAGTAGCCACTCCCCTGTACTGTAATCATCGATTCATGGCATGAGAAAATTGTAGGTACTCATCTTCAGTCATTCATTAAATTGAATCAAATGTTAAAGACATGCACCTGAAACGTTGAAGTTGGGGAAAAATAACTCAAAATTATTAAATCTGCGATCGTAATTCCCCCTTCCTCTGCCCCCCACGGTACTGATAATGCAATTTTACGACTTATTTTGAAAAGATCTCATTAAGGCCTTTCCAATGATACTCAACTACCAATGGTGAAAAAATTTTGAAAGGTCACCTCTCTATATGGGGAGACCCCCCTTAAACCCATTTGAAAAATTTTTTCACCACAAAACTTTCAAGAAGTCACCACTTCTGACCTTTCCACAAAGTTTCATGGCTGTAGCCTCTATAGTTTCGGAGAAAAAGTTATGTGACATACAGACGGACGGGCGGACCGACAGACGGACACAGGTCGTGATTGCAATAAGGCTTTGTATTTTTTTCACCATTGGTAGTCAAAGTCGTTGGAAAGGCCTTAATGAGATCTTTTCAAAACAAGTCTTAAAATTGCCTTAGTACCGCAAATAAAATATTTTATTCAATTCATTATTGACGATCTTGAAGACCAGCTGCATACACAGGAAAACAAAGCTCCAAGTATACAAATCTGTGATAAGACCTGCTATGGGTGTGAAAAATGGACCCTAACCCAAGCATCCGCAAATACATTGAACGCCTTTGAGCGGCGGGTCCTGAGGTGAATAATAAGCTTGACGGGGACCAATGGCGAATTCGATACAACCATGAGCTGTATGCAATTTTTGACGAACCGGAGGTCTCAAGACTGCTGAAGCTGCAATGGGCTGGACACATGTATCGTACGGACGAACAACGGATACCCAAGAAGGTATTCGTTGGGAGAACTGAAGGCCGGCAGCCAGTGGGGAAACGGAGGAAACGCTGGTCTGACTCGGTCGACGGAGACAGTTCATCGCTGCTCAGATTTCGGAATTGGAAGACGCGGTCAACGGACCGAGACAGTTGGAGGCGCTATTTGCCGGAAAAGAAGGCCCGAAAGGGACTGTAGTGCTAAGAAGAAGAAGAAGAAGTACCGTGGGGGGCAGGGAAAGGGAAAATGTACGAACTTTTCGCGTACCTCCCTCGCGATTGGACACCTTTCATCGAAAAAATCTGAATAAAATCACGAATGTAGGCCTTTGTGAGTACAACAACGACAAATGCGTGAGAAGTCGAAATTCACTCAAAATTGTTAGCAATAGTATGATATATGGATTTTACATTTTCTTGAATAAAATCTTAACTGTTCCTTTAAATTCAGTATGCAAATGACTTCTTATAAGATTAACCTGTCCTGCAAGTTTCATAAAGATCAAATAGTATTGAATGAAGTTATAGCAGTTTGAGTTTTCCTGTACAGGTATTACTATGGAACAATATGCGCTGTATTACTATGGAAATATATGGCCATGGAACAATATGCGCTTTTTACAGACTCAGACACTACAGGTTTGCTAGGATTTGCATGAAAATTTCAGAAATGATTGGTATCATGAATATCTTTGAGAATTGGTTCAGCTAGTGGTAGCAGTAATCGTAAAACAAAATGGCGGCTGTTTTAAATGAGAAGATTTTGAGTTATTTTTACCCAGCTTCAACGTTTCAGGTGC
This sequence comes from Odontomyia ornata, assembly GCA_963969285.1. Taxonomy (NCBI): domain Eukaryota; kingdom Metazoa; phylum Arthropoda; class Insecta; order Diptera; family Stratiomyidae; genus Odontomyia; species Odontomyia ornata. The sequence continues at coordinate 185,334,289 of OZ017740.1, forward strand.
ATGCTTTTAACACTTGATTCAATTTAATTAATGATTGAAGATGAGTACCTATAATCAATACTCATAGGTGAAACAAGTCGAGGAGGTAGGAGAGAGCTCCCAACAGAAGGGCTTTGTAACCATTCTAGGGTTCGTAAAAAATTTTCTGATGCCATGAAAAATAATAAATAAATAAATATATATATATATATATATATATATATATATATATATATATATATATATATATATATATATATATATATGTATATATATATATAAAGATATATATATATATATATATATATATATATATATATATATATATATATATATATATATATATATCCATATATATATATTCATCCTCATTACCATGAGTACTTGGTGGTCGCAAAACGATACAATTTTCCTTCTCTACAATCTAATTTTATTGTGAATGATGTAATAACACTTTTGAAAACTGATTGTCCTGAATTGAAAAGTAGCCTTACTTGGGATAATCGCTCAAAAGCTCTTAGACTGAATTTTCTTTTTTATTTACACGTTAACCAGAGCAAGTACCTTTATAATGATCCCATTTCAAGACTGGCTAGTTGTTGTAATGGGTTATTTAAGAGAAACAGAGATAATGCCTTTCAATAATTAAGTAAAATGAGTGAATATAGTGCTGATTAATTAACTAAGAAAACATTCGATGAATATAAATAATTTTGGGAAAAAAATACCTTCATATCATGAAACGTACTACAAATAATAATTATTTTATTTCACGAATTATTACTCGTAATTTAATCTTTAATTTGAATAGATTTTGAAATTTAAAATCATTGAATGTAAAATGCTACAAATCTCTATTTTCCATTGTGGAATACCATAATTGATTTGGGTTGGCTTGCGCCTATCTTATACTTTATAATGGGTTAGACCCGTGGGAAACTACAAAATACATAATATAAATCTATATATATATATATACATATATATATATATATATATATATATATATATGTATATATATATATATATTATATATATATTTATATACACATACATACATATATATATATATATATATATATATATATATATATATATATATATATATATATATATATATATATATAAATACAATATAAATACAATATAAATATATATATATATATATATATATATATATATATATATATATATATTTATATACACATACATATATTAATACAATATATATATATATATATATATATATATATATATATATATATATATATATATATATATATATATATATATATTTATATACACAAACACACATATATATATATATATATATATATATATATATTTATATATATATATATATATATATATATATATATATATATATATGTATATATATATATTTATATACACATACATATATATATATACATATATTAATACAATAAATATATATATATATATATATATATATATATATATATATATATATATATATATATATATATATATATATATATATATATATATATATATGTATATATATATATATATATATGTATATATATATATATATATATATATATATATATATACGTATATATATATATATATATATATATATATATATATATATATATATATATATATATATATATACAAGGTGCGTACGGTATTTGAGGGCAACTTAAGAGTAAAATTAATTAGCTCGTATTTTTAACAAAATTTAATGAAATTTCTGGAATTTTGTATACAACGTTAAATTAATATATGGCTACAAAGGTATTCAATAAAATCACCATTAGCAACAATAACCTCTTCGATCCGGGTCTGGAAACGATTACATGCCCGAATCAAATGCTCCTTGCTCATATTGATCATAACGGCATTAATAGCAGTCTTCAGCGAAGAAGTGGTATTATGAGGACGCTTATTGGTCTCACGCTCAACCACGCCCCATACGTAATAATCCAAAGGATTAAGGTCTGGGGAGCTAGGTGGCCACAGGTTCGATGTGATGTGGTCATGAACATTTTCGGCCATCCAATCTTGTGTCGCCGTCGCTTTATGTGAAGGAGCAGAGTCTTGTTGAAAAATGTATGGTCTGCCTCCGCTTACATTGTCCATCCAGGTTTTCACTATCGTCTCCAAAACCTCGATGTATGCAGCAAAGTTCACTCGAAGTCTTTGAGTAAAAAGGTGTGGTGGCATAACATGTCCTTTGGTGCTGACAACACCTAAAACCATCTGGACTACGCTTTGGACAACGAACTGGAATTGACGCTTTGGGCTGGCGGATGTGATGGTTTGGATCTAGTTGCTTTGCACAGTAGCGCCGAGGTGAAACTCGTGTGTGAACGGCTCCAATTCAACTATCATACCGTCTCCGTCCCGGTAAAACCTTGGCAGGCCAAGGAGGAAATTAAAAAATAATAGCAACGACGACGCAACCAGCGGTTGCAGCCACGATGTCAACAGTACATCGAGAGCTGTACTAACCACGAAAAAAACGAAGACTTACACGACGACAGTGACGGTAGACGAAAAACGGAGAACAGCAGACAGTCTGGTGCAGACTGAGATTCCTGCGGCGTTCGGGCGTAGCAAAAAAATTATGCGAACGCCCGAGCGTCCTATTAAGGAGAAGCGGGAGACTCGGCAGGATGCTTCAGGTCTTCGAGCAGCGGAAGATAACATAAAGAGCACCGAAAGTTCGATTGTCACCGCTGCGATCGTTACTATAGCGACCGATGCAAGGGTCACAAATCCCGACATTGTAACGAAAAATCCAGAAGCAAACGAGGAGATTACGGTACTAAAAGCAAAGAGTGACCAGACACCGCGTGATTGTACCGCCAACGTTGAAAATGTGGCGGAAGTACTGCACTCGGAAACGGAACGCGAAAACCTCTCCCAAGGATAGTTGCAAGGTACCATTGCAGCCCAGCGACACGAAGAAGAAAGACTACTTCGAAAAGCGGGAGATATTCTGAAAAGAATACAAGCTGCATGCGATTCCCCAAAAATTAGCAGAATAGCAAAGGCAGGGCTCCTTGAACTAGAGGAGCTCCTAGATCGCATAGGGCACTATCGGAGGAGCTGGTTAAGGGCCGAAGATGAACAGAAGGCTAAAGAGGCGCTTGGGGCAAAATCTAAAGGCGACATGCAGATAGCTCCATCATTAAAAGTCAATAAAAGAATGGCGTCTAGCCCAATCGAAGGAGACCGTGATAGAAGAAGGAAGGAAGTGGCATTTGACGGGCGTGGAGTACCAGATCAGGGGTTCCAGACAGTGCTTACAAACGGAGCAAAGAAAGCCGCAAAGAAACTCCTTCAAAAAAAGCCAGAAAATAAAATTCGCACGGACGCCCAATTAGAAAAAGGACCTGATGCAAAACAGGAGAGGCAGAAGCCCCGAAGAAGACCCCGGCAGTAGGCACTGCTTGTAAGGCCCCAAGATGGCCGATCCTTCGCGGAGGTGCTGCGGGACATCAGGGGAAACGTAAGGCCCGAAGACACCAATACTACCATTAAAGTAGTACGACTAACGCGGTCAGGCAACATACTGGTCGAATTCGGAGCAGAGGCCGGCAATAAAAAAGCATTCTGTGACGCAGTAAAGAAAGTCCTCGGCAAAAGCGCAACTATAGCCCCGCTCGAGCCGATGGCAACGATCGAAATACGGGACATTGACTGCGTGACGGATCTGACCGAGGTAGAAGAAGCCATCAAAAGGGACTTCCCTAGCGTGGGAAGGATCAAAGTGAGACTGACACCAGAAAAAAACAGGGGACAATGCACGGCCATAGTTGACTTGACCGAAAAGAACGCCGAACAATTCCTGAACAAGGGCAAAGCACGAATAGGGTGGGTTGTCTATAGGATACGGCGAAGAGCAACGCCTCTTCAATGTTTCAAATGCCTTGGTTATGGTCACACCACACAAGTATGCAAAGGACCCGATAGGAGTTCCCTATGTTACAAATGCGGTGAAATGGGACATCGAAGAAAAGAGTGTACGAAGGAGGCACACTGTATTCTTTGCAAGGATGCTGATCCAAAACCTGATTTTGGACACGTCTTGGGATCGGGAAAATGCCGGCTGTTCCAGGAAGCCCTAGCCAAGGCCAAATCAGAGCTTCGATGACCCGCATCCTGCAGCTAAACCTACACCGCAGTTCAACTGCCCAAAATCTGCTTGAGCAGTTTGCGAGGGACATGAAAGCCGACTTCTTGCTGCTGAGTGAGCAACACCATAGTAAAAGTCCTGCATTATGGTATTCTGATTAAACTGGTACTGGTGCCATCTGGGTTCGGAACAGTGACTTTCAAGCGGAGAGTTGTGGACGGGGGGATGGTTTCGTGTGGGTTCGGTGCTCAGGGATCACCTTCTTTAGTGTGTACCTAACGCCTAACGAGTCGATATCATCTTTCCAAGCCAAGCTTAATGCTTTGGAGGGCACTGTCTCGAACGCAGAGGGCAAAGTGCTCGTTGGGGGCGACTTCAACGCTAAAGCAATCGAATGGGGCATGCCTCAGACGGACCCGCGAGGAAAACAAATCCTGGGAATGGCGGCCAGGACGGCCGTCGTCGTACTAAACTCCGGAAATACGCCAACTTTCCGCCGTATAGGCTGTGAGGGAACCATCCCGGACGTGTCATTCGCCTCGGAGTCCTTAGTACGAAGGATACACAACTGGAAAGTACTAGAGGACTACTCAGCCAGTGATCATCAGTGCATTCTGCTTGAGATAAGTGATGCTGTCTCCCGACGTCCGTGCTCTCGGCCTTCCACAACTGGATGGAACATCGGAAGGATGGACGTCGAGAGGTCCGTCAAGGCTCTCACAGCAGGTGAGCCGCTGCAGGGAGCTTCGGAGGGGACGGAAGAATGGGCAGGGGAAGACGTGGTGAACTCTACTATGAGCGTCATTACGACTGCTTGCTGCGCTTCTATGCCCCATCAAAGACCTCGGCACGGCAAGCCCCCAGTGGTGAACTGAAATCGCTGAAAAGCGAAGAGAGTGTCACAAGCTTCGACGTGAGGCTCAATGGGTGCGGAACCCTTAAGGACCGAAGTCTGCTCTACGACACGACACAGGGTTAACGCAGGATGGAAATTACATCGGGTGTTGCCCAGGGATCTATCCTTGGTGCGGACCTGTGGAACGTGTGTTACGACGGGGTACTGAGACTTGAGATGCCAGATGAGCCGCGCTTGGTTGGCTATGCGGATGATGTTGCGGCTCTGGTCGCTGGACGCACCGTTGAACAAGCGCAACTTAGGCTAGGTATGCTAATGCGCCGAGTGAGGGACTGGATGACTGCTCGCGGGCTGAGTTTAGCAGTGGAGAAAACCGAAGTGGTCATCTTGACAAAAAAAAAAGAATCCCTAGAGTAAGGATGATCAGTATTGGAGACATACAAATCCAATCGAAGCCAGCGGTGAAGTACCTGGGGCTACTGATCGAATCGAAGATGAGTTTCTCTGAGCAAATCAGGGCAACGGCTGAGAAGGCTGCTTCGAGAATATCGGCTCTGAGTCGACTTATGGCCAACGTAGGGGGGCCCAGTCTATCAAGAAGATGCCTCTTGATGAGTGCTGTAGGGTCAGTGCTACTGTACGGAGCAGAGGTATGGGGCGACGCTCTCAGCAAGGAGGTATACCGGAAACGTTTGGTACGGGTGCAGAGAAGAGGAGCACTGAGAATTGTATCTTCGTATCCGACAGTCTCCGACTCGGCCGTGAGAGTGATTGCAGGCGTGATACCTATCGCCCTCCTTGCTAGAGAGCGCCGCGCCATTTACCTGTGCCGAAACGAGGATGCGAGGGAGATAGTTGTCCGCGAGGAGAGACAGCGCTCACTCAACGATTGGCAGCTGTCTTGGGTGAATTGCACGAAGGGAATATGGAGTGTGCGCCTCATCCCAGATGTGAGACCGTGGCTGAATCGAAGGCATGACGAGACTGACTTCTATCTGACCCAGCTTTTGAGCGGGCACGGGTGTCTTCAGTCTTACCTGAACAAGCGCAACTTAGGCTAGGTATGCTAATGCGCCGAGTGAGGGACTGGATGATTGCTCGCGGGCTGAGTTTAGCAGTGGAGAAAACCGAAGTGGTCATCTTGACAAAAAAAAAGAATCCCTAGAGTAAGGATGATCAGTATTGGAGACATACAAATCCAATCGAAGCCAGCGGTGAAGTACCTGGGGCTACTGATCGAATCGAAGATGAGTTTCTCTGAGCAAATCAGGGCAACGGCTGAGAAGGCTGCTTCGAGAATATCGGCTCTGAGTCGACTTATGGCCAACGTAGGGGGGCCCAGTCTATCAAGAAGATGCCTCTTGATGAGTGCTGTAGGGTCAGTGCTACTGTACGGAGCAGAGGTATGGGGCGACGCTCTCAGCAAGGAGGTATACCGGTAACGTTTGGTACGGGTGCAGAGAAGAGGAGCACTGAGAATTGTATCTTCGTATCCGACAGTCTCCGACTCGGCCGTGAGAGTGATTGCAGGCGTGATACCTATCGCCCTCCTTGCTAGAGAGCGCCGCGCCATTTACCTGTGCCGAAACGAGGATGCGAGGGAGATAGTTGCCCGCGAGGAGAGACAGCGCTCACTCAACGATTGGCAGCTGTCTTGGGTGAATTGCACGAAGGGATTATGGAGTGTGCGCCTCATCCCGGATGTGAGACCGTGGCTGAATCGAAGGCATGATGAGACTGACTTCCATCTGACCCAGCTTTTGAGTGGGCACGGGTGTCTTCAGTCTTACCTGCACAAGATCGGTAAGTCACGGTCCCCCGATTGTCGGTTTTGCCCAGGAGAGAAGGACAATGCCTGTCACACATTTTTAGCATGTACAAAATGGGTCAGGCTGCGAAGAGAACTTTACAGGGAGACGGGAGAGCTCACCCCGGATAATATAGTTGCAGTGATGCTCGAATCGGTTGACAAATGGAACCAGGTGGCACATTATGCTCGGGCAGTCCTAAAATATAAAACGGACTCACAGCAGCTGGGGGCGCTGGAGCTGGGGGATCGCTCTTCTGGCGATTCCTCTTCCCCTCTCCCCTCCCGCTAGGAAAGGGATTCCCCAGCTTGAAGGCGTTCCAAGGCGGAACAAAACGAGACCTGGCCCGAAGTAATGTGTCAAACGGTTCCAGGCTGGGTTCTCAGGTTGACAGGGGAGGTGTTTAGTGGGTAGTCCAGTCGCGCATGGGAGTCCCACACTCTGTGCATAAAAAGCATTCACCTCCCTACCACAAAAAAAAAACACCTAAAACCATAACAATGGCTGGAAATTGTGTGTGCATAACAACAGGAACCTCCGTGGGATTTGAACATAGCCATCTCTCATTTCTGCGATTGGTCTTTTGATCTTGGCCAACATTTTTTTCGTCGGAGAAAAACCATAATATTTTGTGCACCTCAGGGTGTTTTATTTTGTTTAAAAGACGTTTTGATCGGAGAACTTTCTGTTCCGTGTTCGTTCCGACATGAACTGTCCTCTGCGTATAACGTAAGACTTATACCGAAGGTCTTCGTGGACAACTGTACGAATAACTCGCTCAGAAACATGAAGCTCACTCGCAAGGACCCTCATTGATTTTAAAGGGCCCTCGTCTATGATCGCTGGCTTTTGCTCTAAAAATTTTGCAGATTGAACAGTATCAGAACGTTGTTCATACTTTTTGCGTTTTGCAACCGATTCTGTATTGGCTCCGGATGCTTCCGATTCAGGGCGAACCTTATGCACGAATGAACGGGCGCAATTAAGAAAATTAGAGATCTCTAAATCTGTATGGTTCGCACATATAGCGACGATGATAACATGTCTCTTCATTTCTTGAGTGATGTTGTAGTCCGCCATTTTTCATCTGAAAGGGAAAAAAATAAAAAAAAACTTCACGAAGTTATAGTCACATATATGCATGTCCTCGAATACCGTACGCACTCTGTTTATTCCCGTTAGTTGTGAAATACAATTTCATTCATACGGCTGCCACGCCTGGCGTGAGAGTAGGGCATCCTTGCCCAATTTTCAAAGACATTATTGATAGTTTCGGGCCCCATCTGAGCAATGGTGTGTTGAATATTCAATTTCAGTGCTTGAATTGTTTCTGGATTTTCCGCATAACATCGGTCTTTCACAGTGCCTCATAAAAAGAAGTCCAACGGTGTCAACTCACAGCTTCTAGGCGGCCAATTGACATCGCCAAGGTGGCTGATTACACGATTTCAATTGTTTGATAAGCTGTATGGCATGGTGTGCCATCCTGTTGAAACCAAAGGTCAATTATGTTCAAATCCACAAACTTTGGCCACAAAAAGTTGGTTATCATGCCTCTATAGCACTCTCCGTTGACCGAAACACCATTTCCAGCTTAATTTTCAAAGAAAAACGGTCCAATGATGCCATCACTCCAAAATGCACACCACACTGTTACCCACTGAGGATTCATTGGCTGCTCTACAATCACGTGTAGGTTTTCCGAGCCCCAAATGCGGCAGTTTTGTTGCCTCATAAGAAAAGATGATTTTTTTTAAGAAAAATCGGTATTCAGTTCGAGCCGCTCTAATGATTAAACTGCGAAGCGATAAAGAAGCGGATCATCAGTTGGATTCAATTCCTGAGTCATTTGAACCTTGTGAGCAAATTATCCAAGTTCTTTGTGCAAAATTCTTCTCAGGCTAGTGTGACTAATGTTGAGTTGCTGCGATCGATGGCGGGTTGATGTTCTCGGATTGAGTCGCACACTCTTGGCTACAGCAGCCGCATTCTCCGGGGTGCGCACCGTATGAGTATGGAGACCGTGAGTATTGCCCACTAGCATGCCGGTTTCATGAACTTTCTTCACAAATTTGTGTACTGTAGGCGCAGTAGGTGCCTCATTTCGGCCAAAACTTCTTTTTAAAAACGCACTATTTGAGCAACACTTTGAAAGTAAGATTTCAATATTTTCCAACATTGTTCAAGCGTAAATCGATACATTTTGTTACGCGGAGGGTTAATACAGACTCTTCAACATTATTTTGGGCGGAAAACAGTTGTCAGTGTCAAAATAACATGTGATTTAAAAAGAAACCCCTATATGGCCCATCCGGTATATGTATTTGGGTTGTGCGATAACTAGTTTCGTTTTTTCATGTTGTTCAAAGTAAATTTATTTTTATTAGCAACAAACATTAATCAATGATATGTTGACCATTTTGTGGGATGACCTTTTCCAATCTTTCAATAAATTGAAACATTCCACGTTCGAAGAAGCCTTGGTGCTCAAAAGCGAAGAACTGGTCCAACTCATTTTTAACAGCCTGATTAGAATCGAAAGTTTTATCATTCAAATAGTTTTGAAGGGAGCGAAACAAATGATAGTGTGATGGTGCTAAGTCAAGACTATAGGGAGGATGTTGCATCAGTTCCCAATTGAGCTCCATTGATTTTTGACGGGTTATTAAAGATCGGTTTCGATAGTTGATGACAGTAGACATTGGAATCAATAGTTTGTTTTCTTATAAGCAGCTCAGAGTAGACTAAAACCTTGTAGTCCTACCACACAGAAAGCATAATCTTCTTTTGGTGAATGTTGGCTTTGGATGCAAT
>OZ017740.1:185346374-185498874 GCA_963969285.1 Odontomyia ornata
TACTGCTCCTACAGTACACAAATTTGTGAAGAAAGTTCATGAGACCGGCATGCTAGTGGGCAATACTCACGGTCTCCATACTCATACGGTGCGCACCCCGGAGAATGCGGCTGCTGTAGCCAAGAGTGTGCGACTGAATCCGAGAACATCAACCCGCCATCGATCGCAGCAACTCAACATTAGTCACACTAGCCTGAGAAGAATTTTACACAAAGAACTTGGATAATTTGCTAACAAGGTTCAAATGACTCAGGAATTGAATCCAACTGATGATCCGCTTCTTTATCGCTTCGCAGTTTAATCATTAGAGCGGCTCGAACTGAATACCGATTTTTCTTAAAAAAAATCATCTTTTCTTATGAGGCAACAAAACTGCCGCATTTGGGGCTCGGAAAACTTACACGTGATTAAAGAGCCGCCAATGCATCCTCAGTGGGTAACAGTGTGGTGTGCATTTTGGAGTGATGGCATCATTGGACCGTTTTTCTTTGAAAATTAAGCTGGAAATGCTGTTTCGGTCAACGGGGAGTGCTATAGAGGCATGATAGCCAACTTTTTGTGGCCAAAGTTTGTGGATTTGAACATAATTGACCTTTGGTTTCAACAGGATGGCACACCATGCCGTACAGCTTATCAAACAATTGAAATCGTGTAATCAGTCACCTTGGCGATGTCAATTGGCCGCCTAGAAGCTGTGAGTTGACACCGTTGGACTTCTTTTTATGAGGCACTGTGAAAGACCGATGTTATGCGGAAAATCCACAAACGATTCAAGCACTGAAATTGAATATTCAACACACCATTGCTCAGATGGGGCCCGAAACTATCAATAATGTCTTTGAAAATTGGGCAAGGATGCCCTACTCTCACGCCAGGCGTGGCAGCCGTATGAATGAAATTGTATTTCACAACTAACGGGAATAAACAGAGTGCGTACGGTATTCGAGGACATGCATATATGTGACTATAACTTCGCGAAGTTTTTTTTTATTTTTTTCCCTTTCAGATGAAAAATGGCGGACTACAACATCACTCAAGAAATGAAGAGACATGTTATCATCGTCGCTATATGTGCGAACCATACAGATTTAGAGATCTCTAATTTTCTTAATTGCGCCCGTTCATTCGTGCATAAGGTTCGCCCTGAATCGGAAGCATCCGGAGCCAATACAGAATCGGTTGCAAAACGCAAAAAGTATGAACAACGTTCTGATACTGTTCAATCTGCAAAATTTTTAGAGCAAAAGCCAGCGATCATAGACGAGGGCCCTTTAAAATCAATGAGGGTCCTTGCGAGTGAGCTTCATGTTTCTGAGCGCCTTATTCGTACAGTTGTCCACGAAGACCTTCGGTATAAGTCTTACGTTATACGCAGAGGACAGTTCATGTCGGAACGAACACGGAACAGAAAGTTCTCCGATCAAAACGTCTTTTAAACAAAATAAAACACCGTGAGGTGCACAAAATATTATGGTTTTTCTCCGACGAAAAAAATGTTGGCCAAGATCAAAAGACCAATCGCAGAAATGACAGATGGCTATGTTCAAATCCTACGGAGGTTCCTGTTGTTATGCACACACAATTTCCAGCCATTGTTATGGTTTTAGGTGTTTTTTTTTGTGGTAGGGAGGTGAATGCTTTTTATGCACAGAGTGTGGGACTCCCATGCGCGACTAGACTACCCACTAAACACCTCCCCTGTCAACCTGAGAACCCAGCCTGGAACCGTTTGACACATTATTTCGGGCCAGGTCTCGTTTTGTTTCGCCTTGGAACGCCTTCAAGCTGGGTAATCCCTTTCCTAGCGGGAGGGGAGAGGGGAAGAGGAATTGCCAGAAGAGCGATCCCCCAGCTCCAGCGCCCCCGGCTGCTGTGAGTCCGTTTTATATTTTAGGACTGCCCGAGCATAATGTGCCACCTGGTTCCATTTGTCAACCGATTCGAGCATCACTGCAACTATATTATCCGGGGTGAGCTCCCCCGTCTCCCTGTAAAGTTCTCTTCGCAGCCTGACCCATTTTGTACACGCTGAAAATGTGTGACAGGCATTGTCCTTCTCTCCTGGGCAAAACCGACAATCGGGGGACCGTGACTTACCGATCTTGTGCAGGTAAGACTGAAGAAACCCGTGCCCGCTCAAAAGCTGGGTCAGATAGAAGTCAGTCTCACCATGCCTTCGATTCAGCCACGGTCTCACATCCGGGATGAGGCGCACACTCCACATTCCCTTCGTGCAATTCACCCAAGACAGCTGCCAATCGTTGAGTGAGCGCTGTCTCTCCTCGCGGACAACTATCTCCCTCGCATCCTCGTTTCGGCACAGGTAAATAGCGCGGCGCTCTCTAGCAAGGAGGGCGACAGGTATCACGCCTGCAATCACTCTCACGGCCGAGTCGGAGACTGTCGGATACGAAGATACAATTCTCAGTGCTCCTCTTCTCTGCACCCGTACCAAACGTTTCTGGTATACCTCCTTGCTGAGAGCGTCGCCCCATACCTCTGCTCCGTACAGTAGCACTGACCGTACAGCACTCATCAAGAGGCATCTTCTTGATAGACCCCCCCTACGTTGGCCATAAGTCGACTCAGAGCCGATATTCCCGAAGCAGCCTTCTCAGCCGTTGCCCTGATTTGCTCAGAGAAACTCATCTTCGAGTCGATCAGTAGCCCCAGGTACTTCACCGCTGGCTTCGATTGGATTTGTATGTCTCCAGTACTGATAATCCTTACTCTAGGGATTCTTTTTTTAGTAAAGATGACCACTTCGGTTTTCTCCAGTGCTAAACTCATCCCGCGAGCAGTCATCCAGTCCCTCACTCGGCGCATTAGCATACCTAGCCTAAGTTGCGCTTGTTCAACGGTGCGTCCAGCGACCAGAGCCGCAACATCATCCGCATAGCCAACCAAGCGCGGCTCATCTGGCATCTCAAGTCTCAGTACCCCGTCGTAAGACACGTTCCACAGGTCCGCACCAAGGATAGATCCCTGGGCAACACCCGATGTAATTTCCATCCTTCGTTGGCCCTGTGTCGTGTCGTGGAGCAGGCTTCGGTCCTTAAGGTAGTTCCTCAAAAGCCGCATTAGATATTCTGGAACTTGTAAAGACTTTTCCAGCGTATCCAGAATATCCACTCATCTAGCGGATTTGAAGGCATTCCTGACATCGAGTGTCACCAACAGGACGATCCGTCGCTTGGTGTGACTATAAGCCTCTGCCTTTTGGACCGCGCTCACCACCTCTGCAATCGCATCAATGGTAGAACGTCCTGCTCTAAAGCCGTACTGCCGAGGAGATAGGTAGCAGCACGAATCGCGTCAGTGAGTCTTCCCTTGATGAGTTTCTCTAGCACTTTCCCAGCCGTGTCTAGCATGCATAACGGGCGGTATGCAGACGGCGATTCGGGATTTCCTTTTCCCTTGCTGATCAGCACGAGCCTCGCCACCTTCCATCGTACCGGGATAACCCCGTACCGTAGGCAAGCGTTGAATGTGCTGAGCAGCAAGTCAGGACAATGGTGATAGACGAGCCGCAACACCTCAGCTGGAACACCATCTGGACCTGGAGCCTTCCTCGTTTTCAATGAGAGAACTGCCTCCTCCAGCTCCAGCTGTGTGAAGACTGGGCACTCGACTGCTGTTTCACCATGGACAGCGTCAACATGGACGGGATGGGCGGGGAAGAGTCCCCGCACTACCGCGTCAATCTTTTCTGCGTCATGTATACAAGGCTTCCGTAGGGCACCAAGTTTCCCCGTGACAAGCTCTTAGCCAAGGCCCCACGGATCCTTGTTCACATTGTCCACTAGGTCTTGCCAGCAGCGAGCCTTGCTACTGTTAATCAGCTTGCGAAGGCATTTCCTGGCCGACTTATATGCTGCCACCTGCTCGCATGCCTCATCAGGGTTCCGCACCCGTTGAGCCTCACGTCAAAGCTTGTGACACTCCCTTCGCTTTTCAGCGATTTCAGTTGACCACCAGTACACTGGGGGCTTGCCGTGCCGGGGTCTTTGACGGGGCATAGAAGCGCAGCAAGCAGTCGTTATGACGCTCATAGTAGAGTTCACCACGTCTTCAGCTGCCCGTTCTTCCGTCCCCTGCGAAGCTCCCTGCAGCGGCTCACCTGCTGTGAGAGCCTTGACGGACCTCTCGACGTCCATCCTTCCGATGTTCCAGCCTTGACGGACCTCTCGACGTCCATCCTTCCGATGTTCCATCCAGTTGTGGAAGGCCGAGAGCACGGACGTCGGGAGACAGCATCACTTATCTCAAGCAGAATGCACTGATGATCACTGGCTGAGTAGTCCTCTAATACTTTCCAGTTGTGTATCCTTCGTACTAAGGACTCCGAGGCGAATGTCACGTCCGGGATGGTTCCCTCACAGCCAATACGGCGGAAAGTTGGCGTATTTCCGGAGTTTAGTATGACGACGGCCGTCCTGGTCACCATTTCCAGGATTTGTTTTCCTCGCGGGTCCATCTGAGGCATGCCCCATTCGATTGCTTTAGCGTTGAAGTCGCCCCCAACGAGCACTTTGCCCTCTGCGTTCGAGACAGTGCCCTCCGAAGCATTAAGCTTGGCTTGGAAAGATGATATCGACTCGTTAGGCGTTAGGTACACACTAAAGAAGGTGATCCCCGAGCACCGAACCCACACGAAACCATCTCCCCGTCCACAACTCTCCGCTTGAAAGTCACTGTTCCGAACCCAGATGGCGCCAGTACCAGTTAAATCAGAATATCATAATGCAGGACTTTTACTATGGTGTTGCTCACTCAGCAGCAAGAAGTCGGCTTTCATGTCCCTCGCAAACTGCTTAAGCAGATTTTGGGCAGTTGAACTGGGGTGTAGGTGTTTTTTTTTGTGGTGGGGAGGTGAAGGCATTTATGCCCGCCGAGTCTGGCAGTGTGGGACTCCCATGGAGGATACCTTTGGACTACCCACTAAACACCTCCCCGGTCAATCTGAGAACCTAGCCTGGAACCGTTTGACACATTACTTCGGGCCAGGTCTCGTTTTGTTACGCCGTGGGGCGCCTTCAAGCTGGGGAGTCCCTTTCCTAGCGGGAGGGGAGAGGGGAAGAGGAATTGCCAGAAGAGCGATCCCCCAGCCCCAGTGGCTCCGGCTGCTGTGAGTCCCTTTTATATTTCAGGACTGCCCGAGCATAATGTGCCACCTGGTTCCATTTGTCAACCGATTCGAGCATCACCGCAACCACACTATCCAGGGTGAGCTCTCCTGTCTCCCTGTAGAGTTCCCTTCGCAGCCTGGCCCATTTGGTACACGCAAAAAATTTATAACAGGCATTGTCCTCCTCTCCTGGGCAAAACCGACAGTCGGGAGACCGTGACTTGCCGATCTTGTGCAGGTAAGGCTGAAAACACCCGTGCCCGCTCAAAAGCTGGGTCAGATAGAAGTCAGTCTCACCATGCCTTCGATTTAGCCACGGTCTCACATCCGGGACGAGGCGCGCAGTCCACCTTCCCTTCGTGCAATTCACCCAAGACTACTGCCAACCGTTGAGCGAGCGCCGTCTCTTCTCGCGAACAACGATCCCCCTCGCATCCTCGTTTCGGCGCAGGTAAATAGCGCGGCGCTCTCTAGCAAGGAGGGCGACAGGTATCACGCCTGCAATCGCTCTCACGGCCAGTCGGAGACTGTTGGATACGAAGATGCAATTCTCAGTGCTCCTCTTCTCTGTACCTGTGCCAATCGTTTTCGGTATACCTCCTTGCTGAGAGCGTTGCCCCATACCTCTGCTCCGTACAGTAGCACTGACCCTACAGCACTCATCAAGAGGCGTCTTCTTGATGGGCTGGGTCCCCCTACGTTGGCCATAAGTCGACTCAGGGCCGATATTCCCGAAGCAGCCTTCTCAGCCGTTGCCCTGATTTGCTCAGAGAAACTCATCTTCGAGTCGATCAGTAGCCCCAGGTACTTCACCGCTGGCTTCGATTCGATCTGTATATCTCCAATACTGATCATCCTTACTCTAGGGATTCTCTTTTTTGTCAAGATGACCACTTCGGTTTTCTCCAGTGCTAAACTCAGCCCGCGAGCAGTCATCCAGTCCCTCACTCGGCGCATTAGCATACCTAGCCTAAGTTGCGCTTGTTCAACGGTGCGTCCGGCGACCAGAGCCGCAACATCATCCGCATAGCCGACCAAGCGCGACTCATCTGGCATCTCAAGTCTCAGTAGCCCGTCGTAAGACACGTTCCACAGGTCCGCACCAAGGATAGATCCCTGGGCAACACCCGATGTAATTTCCATCCTTCGTTGGCCCTGTGTCGTGTCGTAGAGCAGGCTTCGGTCCTTAAGGTAGTTCCTCAAAAGCTGCATTAGATATTCTGGAACTTGAAAAGAGTTTTCCAGCGTGTCCAGGATATCCACCCATCTAGCGGAGTTGAAGGCATTCCTGACGTCGAGTGTCACCAACAGGACGATCCGTCCCTTGATGCGACTATATGCCTCTGCCTTTTGGACCGCGTTCACCACCTCTGCAATCGCATCAATGGTAGAACGTCCTGCTCTAAAGCCGTACTGCCGAGGAGATAGGTCCCCAGCAGCACGAATCGCGTCAGTGAGTCTTCCCTTGATGAGTTTCTCGAGCACTTTCCAGCCGTGTCTAGCATGCATAACGGGCGGTATGCAGACGGCGATTCGGGATTTCCCTTCCCCTTGCTGACCAGCACGAGCCTCGCCACCTTCCATCGTACCGGGAAAACCCCGTCCCGTAGGCAAGCGTTGAATGTGCTGAGCAGCAAGTCAGGACAATGGTGATAGACGAGCTGCAAAACCTCAGCTGGAACACCATCTGGACCTGGAGCCTTCCTCGCTTTTAGGGAGAGGACTGCCTCCTCCAGTTCCAGGTGTGTGAAGAGTGGGCACTCGACTGCTGTTTCACCATGGACAGCGTCAACACGGACGGGATGGGCGGGGAAGAGTCCCCGCACTATCGCGTCCATCTTTTCCGCGTCATGTATACAAGGCTTCCGTAGGGCACCAAGTTTCCCCATGACCAGCTTGTAGCCAAGGCCCCACGGATCCCTATTTACATCGTCCACGAGGTCTTGCCAGCATCGGGCCTTGCTCTTGTTAATAAGCCTGCGAAGATATTTCCTGCCGGACCTGTATGCTGCTAGCCTAGTGTCTGCCTCCTCCCGTGTTCGCGCCCGCTGGGCCTCTCGCCGAAGTTTGTGACACGCGCTTCTTTGTTCGGCGATCTCGTTTGACCACTAGTATACTGGAGGCTTACCATGTTGGGGTCTCCGACGGGGCATGGAAGACTCGCAAGCAGCTATGATGGTACTCATAGTTGAGTTCACCAAGTCCTTGGCTGTAGGCCCTCCACTCCCTGGCGGAGCTCCCAGCAACGGTGCGCCTGCCGTAAGCACGTCAGCAACCCTCTCAACGTCCATCCTCCCAGTCCTCCATCCGAGGATTGAAGTTTGGGCATATGCACGCAGAGTGGCACCGTCGTGAATCTCAACAGCTATATACTGGTGATCACTAGCCGAGTAGTCCTCTAGTACTCGCCAGTTGTGTACTCTGGGTACCAGGGACTCCGAAGCGAGTGTCACATCGGGTGTGGTTCCTACGCAACCCCAGCGGCGGAAAGTAGGGGTGTTACCAGTATTGAGGACAAAAAGCGCTGTTCTGGCCGCCATGTCCAAGATTTGCTTTCCCCTTGGGTCGGATTGTGGCATACCCCATTCAATGGCTCTAGCGTTGAAGTCTCCCCCGACCAGCATGTGGCCCTCTGTGTTCGAGACAGCGTCCTCCAGGGCATCGAGTTTGGTTCGAAAAGATCGCATTGCCTCGTTAGGCGTAAGATAAACACTGAAATATGTTATCCCTGAACACCGCACCCACACAAAACCATCCCCGCGTCCATGGCCCTGCACCTGAAGGCGGGCGCTGTCTCGAACCCAGATGGCCGAGGTACCAGATTTGTCAGGGTACCACGCTTGCGAGTCCTTGTTATGATGTTGCTCGCTCAGCAACAGGAGGTCAGCTTTCTTATCCCTCGCAAACTGCTCAAGTAGGTCCTGGGCATTTGTGCTTCGGTGCAAATTGACCTGCAGGATACGGATCATTTGAGTATCGATTTGGCTTTAGTTAGGGCCTCCTTGAAAACCCAGCATCTTCCTGTCCCCGGCTCATGTTTGAGGTCGCCGGGTGCTAGCTTAGCATCCTTGCAAAGAATGCATTTTGCCTCGTTCGTGCACTCCTTCCTTTTGTTCCCCGCTTCACCACATTTGTAGCACAGAGATCTCCTGTCGGGTCCCCTACAGCCATACGCGGTGTGTCCGTATTCGAAGCATCTGAAGCAGCGGATAGGGATCGCTCTTCTCCGTATCCTGCAGATCACCCAACCTATCTTAATTTTGCCCTTCGCCAGGATTTGCTGGACGTCTTTATCAGCTAGTTCGACAATAGCCATGCGTTGCCCCCTTGTGTTTTCACGTGTCAATCTTGCCTTGACTTCACTTAAGCTGGGGAACTCCCTCCTAATGGCATCCTCTACTTCAGCTTTGTCCGTGACGCAGTCGAGGTCCCAGATTTCCAGGGTGGCCATTGGTTCGAGCGAGGCAACCGTTTCCGCATCTCCAAGAACCTTTTGAACCGCGTCACGGAATGCATCTTTGTTTGTGGCCTCTGGCCCGAATTCCACCAGCAGGCCACCGGTCCGGGTTGGTCGAACTACTTTGATGGCAGTTTTGGTGTCGCCTGGCTTGACCGCTCCTTTAATTTCACGGAGGACATCTGCGTAGGTTCGGTCCTTAGTGGGTTTAATAAGCAGTGCCTCTCGCAAAGGTTTGCGCCGCGGTTTGCTTTTTGTTTTCTGCGGTATGTCGGGGGGTTCTTTGTTCTTTTCGTGGTTGAGCTCTTTGTCTGTTTTTTCTAGGAGTAGCTTTTTGGCCGCTTTTTTCGCTGCCTTGTTTCGCACCACATCAAACTCCTCGCCTGGAGTGTCAACTTCGTTTATGGTCTCGTCTTTCCTCCTTTTCTCACGGTCGCCTTCAATTGGGCTACCGGCCATTCTTTTGCTGCTGCTAGGACCCACTGATGCCTCGAGGGAGAGTGTGTCTTTTTGGTGCTTTTCGGTTGCCAGCCACCTCCGCCTGTAGTGCGTTATGCGGCCAAAAAGCTCCTCCAGTTCAAGAATGCCATTCTTGACACTCTTGCCTATGTTTTTCTGCACTTCGCATTCAGCCCTCAGTTGTTTGACGATATTCCCCGCTTTCCGAGTAAGCCGCTCCTCTTCGGCGCGGTCAAGGGCGATTGTGTTATTTGGCGCCACCTCTTGGGAGAGGCCCCCGTTTCCTAGCCCTTTTGCTTCTATCGCTTGGGTCGCGTTTGAAGTGGCGTCGGCCAACGGCAAAACTTCTCCCTCCCCCAGTCTTACACTGGCCTCTGTTGGTGTCGGAGCTTGATCCGGATTGTGTACGTCTTGCACTGGGCGCTCCGGGGTGCGCATAGTCCTTCTACTGCGCCCAAAGGGCGCAATGATGCCAGGTTGCACAACGCGCTCTGCCTTCTTTCGTTCGTTAGTCCGTCTGTGGTCTGTCTCCGATGATTTAACCTGTGATGTTGACTTTGACAGTGTTTCTGGGGTTTGCTGCCTACCCCCGCAATTGGTGACTTGTTTTATCGGTGTTCTTGCCAACAGCGGTTTTTGCCTGAAAGGGTTCTCCGTGCTAGCGTCCTGTTTGCTTGTGGTTTCATTTGTTGGATGTTTTTGATCGGTTGATTTTATTTGCTCCATTTTATTGGGTCCCCCCTCGGAGCCGCTATCTCCGTTCGTGTGTGTAGTCGCCTTTTTGGTCCCATGGTTATCTTTGCAGAGCAGGGAGGCCATGCGAGGGTTGGTACAAGCCCTTATGGGGACAAGTGCTCAGAGCCAGACCAGTGCTAATCGGGAGTCCATCTCAACCGAACCTACACCACCAACCCAATGGTGCGAACTTCGAACGTACTCCGAGGCCTGCCAAGGTTTTACCGGGACGGAGACGGTATAATAGTTGAATTGGAGCCGTTCACACACGAGTTTCACCTCGGCACTACTGAGCAAAGCAACTAGGTCCAAACCATCACATCCGCCAGCCCAAAGCGTCAATTCCAGTTCGGTGTAGGTTTAGCTGCAGGATGCGGGTCATCGAAGCTCCGATTTGGCCTTGGCTAGGGCTTCCTGGAACAGCCGGCATTATCCCGATCCCAAGACGTGTCCAAAATCAGGGGCTTTATAAGCAGTGCCTGCTGCCGGGGTCTTTGTCGGGGCTTCTGCCTCTCCTGTTTTGCATCAGGTCCTTTTTCTAATTGGGCGTCCGTGCGAATTTTATTTTCTGGCTTTTTTTGAAGGAGTTTCTTTGCGGCTTTCTTTGCTCCGTTTGTAAGCACTGTCTGGAACCCCTGATCTGGTACTCCACGCCCGTCAAGTGCCTCTTCCTTCCTTCTTCTATCACGATCTCCTTCGATTGGGCTAGACGCCATTCTTTTATTGACTTTTAATGATGGAGCTATCTGCATGTCGCCTTTAGATCTTGCCCCAAGCGCCTCTTTAGCCTTCTGTTCATCTTCGGCCCTTGTATATATATATATATATATATATATATATATATATATATATATATATATATATATATATATACGCACGATGTTAATTGTTGAATAAAACAAAAGCTTTTCGGGGAATTATTCTAATATGTTTTATTACTCTAGAAGGCTCTACTACAATTATGTGTGAAACAAAGTATCGCCCTAATGCTCGCCACGGCTACGGCGGCATACTTCTACCCGATGGCCTGTATTTTCAATGACTCTGAGACCTAATTGAGATTCAATGTCGTTAATGTGCTGAATTATCTCATCCTTTACCTCTTGAATTGTTCTTGGCTTATTGACGTACGCCTTTTCTTTTAAATATCCCCAGAGAAAGAAGTCCAGCGGTGTCAAATCACATGATCGTGGCTGCCAATTAACATGGTCACAACGTGAGATGACACGGCCATTGAATTTCTTGCGCAAAAGAGCCATTGTTTCGTTGGCTCTGTGGCAAGTGGCACCATCCTCTTGGAACCACATATCGTCCAGGTCCATAACCTGAATTTCTGGCCACAACAAGTCCGTTATCATCTCGTAATAGCGAGCACCATTCACGGTAACTGCTTGGCCGTCCTCATTTTCGAAGAAGTACGGCCCGACGACGCCGCTAGCCCACACACCGCATCGAACAGTCACTCTTTCTGGATGCATCGACTTTTCAATAATCACTCGTGGATTCTCATTTGCCCAAATGCGACAATTCTGCTTGTTAACGAATCCACTGAGGTGAAAGTGTGCTTCGTCGATGAAGACGAATTTCTTTGTAAAGTCACCATTCCCTTTGTCTGTTCAACCAACCATTCGGCGTATTGCCGACGCTGGTGATGGTCAGTAGGCTTCAGCTCTTGAGTCAATTGAACCTTGTAAGCGTGTAAATTCAAATCTTTATTCTAACCTCGCATCAGGGATGTTCGTGAGATGTTCAATTGATGGGTACGACGACGAGTCGACGTTGACGGCTCTTCTGCCACACTATCGCGAACAACAGCAATGTTTTCCGCAGAACGAACTAGGCGAGCATGCACAGGTGATTTCACATTTCCTACAGACCAAGTTTGCTTAAATCCTGTCTCCTGATTCTGGACACATTTCCACATCCAATCTCCTGATTGTGGACACATTTGGTCCATTATGCTGACCAAGGCACCAAAGCTCAGTGCATATCCCATAAGCGCATTGATTTACCTTAAATTGATGTGATAAGGGCCGAGCGATCAATGAAAAAACTTAACACAGACAAGTAATTATAGGAGAAAATCAATCTGAATATAAATCGTAGCGACAAAAAACGTGTCGAGTTTACATAAGCTGAATAAATTGAAATGATTCTCTCACTTCTAAGCGTGGTGTAGCCATAACACACGTTCGTTTTTCGGAAAAACACTATTAGCCAGTAAGACCTAAATATGTAATCTGGAAGATGTTTGTTTGTATGTAATAAGTATATATATAGTTATATATATGTATATATTTATATATATATATATATATATATATATATATATATATATATATATATATATATATATATATATATATATATACATATTGGATAGTCTTAAAAAGTATTGAGCCCTTTTTGTCACTAGATGGTGTTCGTTGTCATATATCGGGCAATACTGATCAGTCCAAAATTTTTACATGGACAGTTTTGTATTTCGTCATTTGTGTCAAAAGTTGTATTCATTTAAAAATGAGTGAAATTGCTGAAAAAAATTCGATATATTTTACAATATCACTACTGTAGTGAAAGGTAGATACAATGATGTCCGTAAAGGACTGCAGCGGTGGTGTGCTACCTCGGCGAAAGAAGATGGTAATGTTAGCCGAGAATGACCTAGTCTTAGTACGCGTGAATGCGCAGGCAGGCTAGCATTGGGGTGTCGTGGGACAGATTCATTCCCCCAGCACAAGGACCCACTACAAAAGAATTTCGCATTCACGAATTTTGGGTCTCAACAAAAAAGATCAACCGAAGTCGAAAAAATGTATTTAACTACCTAAAGGCGGAATTGCTTGTTCAAAGAACAAGTCGAAAGAAGCCAAAATAGACGGACTTAGGGGAACTTTGTCGTTACCCGACGATTCTCATGGCCCACAAATAAGAGTGGGACAACCGGATGGTTGTGGTGCCCCCTCGCACCCGCCCAACTGGATCAAGATCCAAAATGTTGCAGTGGCTATATATTTCCCTTCTGAGTGGAAAACGCATACAAACATACTTTGCATGAACCTTCCCATCAAAAGAGAAATTCAGAGGTGACTAATCTGTGTCATAGAGTTATTTGATCGAGTCACATAGCCCAATGCCACAAAAAGGGCACTAAAACTGGAGGCCACCCAACCCGCAAGAGCCCATGAAACGAAAAATCAGCTTGAGCGCGCCCGATGGCTAGCTCATTTTTTTGTGAGAAAAGCCTTCCACCGTGCTGGGTCCTTGTACCCGGCCAGAAGAACAAAAATGGAAAGACCGGTGATGTTATTATTAACGAATCAT
Organism: Odontomyia ornata; assembly: GCA_963969285.1. Taxonomy (NCBI): domain Eukaryota; kingdom Metazoa; phylum Arthropoda; class Insecta; order Diptera; family Stratiomyidae; genus Odontomyia; species Odontomyia ornata. Next base: position 185,359,478 of record OZ017740.1, read on the forward strand.
TTTTTTTAAAGGAAAATACGCGATTTTTCAATTTCAAACAACGTGTATTATTGGTACTTAAACGTTGAAAATTTTCTCCAGTATTCAAATTTAACTGTTTCAAGCATTAGGCATGCTGCCACTGTTCGTTTAATTTATGTTAAGTTTTTAATGTACTCCGAATATCATATCAAATATACTAGTAAATAAATATCGTTTATCAATTGCTTACCAATTTTATCTTAATTATTCTCGTATCGTAATGATGAAATCTACATAGGTTTTAATTTAGTCCCACATGATTGTACAACCTTTATGACTTATCATAATCTATTGTGAACTTAAGTACCTGAATTTCTATAATTGAATCTTTAAAATGCTGCATCGTCTTGTGGAATATGTATTTAGTACTCGTAGTACTTTCTGTTTTGATTTGTTTATTGAATTGAAATATTTGTAACAATAACAACCGATATTTTACAAAAGCGTACGTATGCAGTTTAGAGAAATTATTAACAAGGATCCGAACAAGTAAATGCTCCGAATTTGTGTATTGTGGATGTGATACAAGAGGCCAGCGTTATTTAGGTAATAAGATCTTCGTTCCCTCAAATGGACGTCAATTTGATGGAACCGAAATATTTTACAGCAATTGTTTATTGTGAATAAAGCGAATATCCAATCTTTTTAGATGAGGAACATCTAATTCAATCATTCTAAAATACGATCAAATTTAAATACTTCTCGGGCATATTTTTCAGGTATAACACGAAGTATACAGCTGCTATAATTAATATCTGAGTCCAAAAGACTAGTTTGGAAACTAAACTCTTGCCGATTTGGAGCACATTCATAATACAATAAGAGTATCTATTTCATATATAAATAAAAACAGTCTTCTTTCCGATTAAATGCGAGTATTCAAAAATCAATTATAATTGCAGAATGTTCCATGAGCCATGGGTAATACGTTACCCTGTTTATGCACGATTTCCTTGATTCCCATCTTGCTTCAACGTACTCAAAGAAACAACAAACATAACTTACTCCTTTGTGATTTTTCAGATGCCTCAGAAATAAAATGTTCACCTTGAATGCAGAGATGCAACTTCAATTATGTCCAAGAGGCCCAAGCTTCATAATGACTATATCATCTTCAAGGGGACGATCACGATCACAACATAGAATTCTCTAATGAATCTCAACTTTTAGGCTGTTATGCGATAAGGAGTATCAGTGCTAAATATATAGCAATGTAAAATTATTGTATTATAAAATCAGCGACACATTTGGGCAGAAAAAAGCCCCAGATCACGTTTATATTCATACACAAAGTTTTTGAGACGGACAAGGATTGAAAGAGTCTCAAAGTCTCTGCCGTTTGTTTTTCGAATAATCAAATATTAACACAGTCGATCGTGATAACAGATTATAAGAGAAAGATGTCAAACTTTGTCCTAATCGTAAACATTTTGGGTCACCAAAACTTAGTTTTGCTCGTTGCTCGGGCAATCTTTTAATTTAGCTGCAATGGTATTAGTTTCTGCGTTTTTGAATCATTCAATGATAAATTGCAATGTAATCAGGTCTTTGTATCTACCAGCTGCAGATAAATCCAACTCAGCCAATCTTCGCTGATTTCCGTTAATCCATAATAACCTCGCACGTTTTTTTTGTGGTAGGGAGGTGAAGGCATTTACGCCCCCCGAGTCTGGCAGTGTGGGACTCCCATGGAGGATACCCTTGGACTACCCACTAAACACCTCCCCTGTCAATCTGAGAACCTAGCCTGGAACCGTTTGACACATTACTTCGGGCTAAGCCTCGTTTCTCTACGCGTTTAGGCACCACCGGGCTACAGGGATCCCTTTTCCAGCGGAAGGAGGGGAAGGGAGAAAGATTTCTAGAAAAGAGACCCCTCCGCCCTGGACGCCTCCAGGCGCTCATATATTTTCCTTTTTATCTTAAGGACTGCCCGAGCGTAATGTGCCACACAGTTCCATTTGTCAACGGATGTGAGCATCTCTCCAGTGAGTTCATCCGGAGAGAGAAATCCCATTTCTTCAATGAGGTCACCGCACTGCCTTTCCCACCTCTTGCATACAAAAAATGTGCGGTAGGCATCATCGACCTCTCCAGCACAGAATATGCAGTCAGGAGACCGTGACTTACCAACTTTGTGCAGGTAAGACCGAAAGTATGCATGTCCACTCAGTAGCTGAGTTAGATAGAAGTCAGTCTCACCATGCCTTCGATTGAGCCACGGCCTCAGGTCACCAATAAGGCGTGCGGTCCACCTACCTTTTGTATCGCTCACCCAGGACTGTTGCCAATCACTGAGTGAGCGTTCTCGTTCTTCGTGGGCGACAGCATCTCTGTCGCATTCGTTCCTCCGCAGGTAAATTCTGCGGCGCTCCTTGGCAAGGAGGGCAATGGGTATCACTCCTGCGATAACCAGCACTGCCGAATCCGAGACAGTCCGATATGCAGATGCAATCCGCAGCGCTTCTCGTCGCTGCACCTGTGCCAAGCGCTTTCAAAATAGCTCCTTTTTGTGAGCCTCACACCATATTTCCGATCCGTACAACAGCACAGATTGTACTGCACTCATCAGAAGTCTCCTTCTTGATGAGGTGGGACCCCCTCTGTTGGCCATTAGTCGGCTGAGAGCCGAAACACTCGATGCAGCCTTGTCAGCTATTGCCCTGATTTGCTCGAAGAAACGCATCTTCGAGTCGATCAAAATGCCCAGGTACTTCACTGCTAGTTTAGTCTCAACGAGTGCTTCCCCAATGTTGATCATCCTTACTCTAGGGATTCTCTTTGTGTCAGGATGACTACTTCGGTTTTCTCCAAAGCTAGGCTGAACCCACGAGCAGTCATCCAGTCCCTCACTCGACGCATTAGCATACCCAGTCTGAGTTGCGCTTGTTCAACAGTGCGTCCCGCAACTAGCGCCGTGACATCATCTGCATAGCCGATCAAGCGCGACTCATCCGGCAGCTCGATTCTCAGTAGCCCGTCGTACGTGATGTTCCACAGGTCTGGGCCAAGGATGGAGCCTTGTGCAACACCCGATGTAACTTCCATCCTCCGCCGACCCTCCTTCGTCTCATAGAGCAGGCTCCGGTCTGTCAGGTAGTTCTTCAAAATCCGCATCAGATATTCTGGAACTTGAAAAGAGTTTTCCAGTGCTTCCAGAATATCCGCCCATCTAGCGGAATTGAAGGCGTTTCTGACGTCAAGCGTCACGAGCAACACAACCCTTTCGTTTGACTGGCAGTGAGCCTCCGCTCTTTGGACCGCGCTCACTACTTCCGCTATCGCGTCAATAGAGGAGCGACCTGCTCTAAAACCATACTGTCGTGGGGATAGGTCCCCGGCAGAACGGACCGCGTCAGTGAGTCTTCCCTTGATGAGTTTCTCGAGCACTTTTCCAGCCGTGTCTAGCATACATAACGGGCGGTATGCAGACGCCAACTCGGAATTTTCCTTCCCCTTGCTGATCAGTACGAGCCTCGCCACTTTCCAGCGTTCCGGAAATACACCTTCGTAAAGGCAAGCGTTGAACATACTGAGCAACAAGTCAGGACAAAGCTTGTAGACAAGCTGCAAAACCTCAACAGGAACGCCATCTGGTCCCGGTGCCTTCCTTGCTTTCATCGATAGAATTGCCTGCTCCAGTTCCATCATTGTGAAAGGTGAGTATTCTAATAGTGTTTGTGCATGAGCTGGATCGACACGGACAGGGTGCGTGGGGAATAGTGCCCGGTCGATCTCGTCCATCTTCTCTGCTTCATGTAAGCAGGGCTTCCGTTGGGCACCAAGTTTTCCCATGACCAGCTTGTAACCTAGGCCCCACGGATCCCTATTTACATCGTCCACGAGGTCTTGCCAGCATCGGGCCTTGCTCTTGTTAATAAGCCTGCGAAGATATTTCCTGCCGGACCTGTATGCTGCTAGCCTAGTGTCTGCCTCCTCCCGTGTTCACGCCCGCTGGGCCTCTCGCCGAAGTTTGTGACACTCGCTTCTTTGTTCGGCGATCTCATCTGACCACCAGTATACTGGAGGCTTACCGTGTCGAGGTTTTCGACGGGGCATGGAAGACTCGCAAGCAGTTATGATGGTACTCAAAGTTGATTTCACCAATTCCTTGGCTGTAGGCCCTCCACTCCCTGGCGGAGCTCCCAGCAACGGTGCGCCTGCCGTAAGCGCGTCAGCAAAACTCTCAACGTCCATCCTTCCAGTTCTCCATCCAAGTGTTGAAGTTTGGGCATATTCACGCAGAGTGGCACCGTCGTGAATCTCAACCGCTATATACTGGTGATCACTAGCCCAGTAGTCCTCTAGTACTCGCCAGTTGTGTACTCTAGGTACCAGGGACTCCGAAGCGAGTGTCACATAGGGTATGGTTCCTACGCAACCCCAGCGGCGGAAAGTAGGGGTGTTACCAGTATTTAGGACAAAAAGCGCTGTTCTGGCCGCCAATGTCCAAGATTTGCTTTCCCCTTGGGTCGCATTGTGGCATACCCCATTCAATGGCTCTAGCGTTGAAGTCTCCCCGACCAGCATGTGGCCCTCTGTGTTCGAGACAGCGTCCTCCAGGGCATCGAGTTTGGTTGAAAAAGATGGCATTGCCTCGTTAGGCGTCAGATAAACACTGAAATATGTTGTCCCTGAACACCGCACCCACACAAAACCATCCCCGCGTCCATGGCCCTGCACCTGAAGGCGGGCGCTGTCTCGAACCCAGATGGCCGAGGTACCAGATTTGTCAGGGTACCACGCTTGCGAGTCCTTGTTATGATGTTGCTCGCTCAGCAACAGCAGGTCAGCTTTGTTATCCCTCGCAAACTGCTCAAGTAGGTCCTGGGCGTCCGTGCTTCGGTGCAAATTGACCGGCAGGATACGGATCATTTGAGTATCGATTTAGCTTTAGTTAGGGCCTCCTTGAAAACCCAGCATCTCCCTGTCCCCGGCTCATGTTTGAGGTCGCCGGGTGCTAGCTTAGCATCCTTGCAAAGAATGCATTTTGCCTCGTTCGTGCACTCCTTCCTTTTGTTCCCCGTTTCACCACATTTGTAGCACAGAGATCTCCTGTCGGGTCCCCTACAGCCAACGCGGTGTGTCCGTATTTGAGGCATCTGAAGCAGCGGATAGGGATCGCTCTTCTCCGTATCCTGCAGATCACCCAACCTATCTTAATTTTGCCCTACGCCAGGATTTGCTGGGCATCTTTATCAGCTAGTTCGACAATAGCCATGCGTTGCCCCCTTGTGTTTTCACGTGTCAATCTTGCCTTGACTCCACTTAAGCTGGGGAACTCCCTCCTAATGGTATCCTCTACTTCAGCTTCGTCCGTGGCGCAGTCGAGGTCCCTGATTTCCAGGGTGGCCATTGGTTCGAGCGAGGCAACGGTTGCCGCATCTCCAAGAACCTTTTGAACCGCGTCACCGAATGCGTCTTTGTTTGTGGCCTCTGGCCCAAATTCCACCAGCAGGCCACCGGTCCGGGTTGGTCGAACTGCTTTGATGGCAATTTTGGTGTCGTCTGGCTTGACCGCTCCTTTAATTTCACGGAGGACATCTGCGTAGGTTCGGCCCTTAGTGGGTTTAATAAGCAGTGCCTCTCGCACGTTGCTAATCAAAAATATTCAATCGTCTATTGAACAAATAAAACAAATTATGCACAATAATGGTCTATGCAGATGCCGAGAGCTCATCGATATAGTGCAAATAACAAAACGTGAAATTCGTGTCACAACGACGAGTACCCAGTATTGAACACACTTGAATGTTTATTTCTGTAGACTAGCACTTAAAAAAAGTTCAAATATTTAACTAATGCGTACGGACACCGGTTCATTAAATCGACACTTTTAAACAATAGAAGCACACTCACGTCAAATGAGCCCGCTGCGCTGACTCCATGAAATCGAAATTTCACAAACGAAATTAAGTATCTATTATTATAGTTTCAAGTGCTGATTGCGAACCCAAACAAGACCTTCTATCTACCTCAGCGGCTTTCACTTGATTATTCGAAAGAACGCAGTTGCTAAATTATACAATACACATTTCATGCTTTCAACTGTTCACCAAAAAATCTTTTTTTCTACGTCTGACTTTCACTTCACAAGCATCCCGTTTCTCCGTTTGGATCTGTCTAAAAACTTGTCTTTGCTTTCTAACCCCGTGCCTGCGGTGAATCGCCTCAGCTGATTTCCGCCGCTGCGTTTCTTCTGTTCCGTGATATACTACACCTTTGAGGAGTAATACATCAGCGTTCCTCAAACCCGGAATTTTATATGCAGATTGGAAATTTTTAAAATAAAATTTAATTAACGTAGAAAAAATTCAAATGAAGCAAGGAAATTTGCTATGCGGGGAAGACATTTAAATGAGGTAAATAAAATTTGAATGATGAAGAAATTTAAGTAAAGTGAAGAAATTTTAACTATAGTAGGGAAACGAAACTTTTAATTTGTTACGAAAGTTATTGCAAATAAAATCCATTACATATTTTCTTTCCAATCCGCCACAAAACTCCGAGTAGGAGATAGGAAGGTTTTCGAGCCATTTGATTGTGTGACTGCTCGATTAATACACTACGATCAAGGTGAGAATGCATCGCAGGCTCGTGTGGTGTCTATAGTCAAGATACTTTATCAAAAGCCACAGCCAAGAGATGGTTCGCTCGCTTTCGTTCTGGAAATTTTGATGTCAAAGATGCACCTCGCTCAGGTCAACCAATCACTGAAAAAGTCAAGGAAATCTTATAAAAAAATTTTGCGTAAGGCTGGATACACAAAGAAGATCGACGTTTGACTGCCGCATGAATTAACACAAAAAATCCCCGTTGGCAGCACCAGCCGGAAAGGTAAATTTCTCGTATGTAGTGTAAGGTTTTGAAAAAGAATTTGGCTTACCTACTACTTGACTTCTTACTGCAATTTTTGTAGTACCACATGGGTATTTATTAACATTGCCGACGCTCGTATTTAGAGAACCTTTCTGGACGCGCAAAAATCTTGCTAATTAAATTGAGTTCCACACGTATGGATTACATATTGAAAATCAGCGGATAATAAATCGTTGTAAACATATAAATACAGTTTGCGTGCGCCCTTCTCACATTTGCTGTTTACACATTTCACAGTGGTTTCCACACAAAGGCTTCAATAGCTCAAATAGGTAATTTCAAAAGATTTCCATCAAAATTCAAACAGCACTTACGTTGCCATTAATATATACATTTTCAATTCTATTCTAAACTATCAGGGGCCACCATTTTAAATTTTATTGAAAACGGCTGTTAAAAATATTAAACTGAAAATTTTCGACTATTTCATTTGTCATTCGATTTGCATAATTAAATTAAATTAACTTGCCTTAATAACTTATAATTTCAAGTTTCACCGGAATCTGTTGAGAAACTTGGCTGCTAGAGTACTACAGAAATAAAAAAAAAAGTTAAGTCACCCCCCTGTATGGGGAGACCCCCTTAAATATCTTAAAATATTTTCTTGCACTGCAAATTTCGAGAGGCACCAATTACGACCTACGTAGAAAATTTCCTCATTCTAGCTCATGTGGTTTACGAGAAAACTTGTTATGACGCACGAACAAACGGACGGACGGTCGAACAGACAGACAAGTCGCGATTTTATAATTTTTTAGGGTATTGTTAAAAATATTTTCCAATATCTTAAAAATGGTCTGGTTTATAAATACTTCCAAGTTAAGTCATTTAAAACGTTTCCATGAGAAATATTCATTATTTCAGTTGCTACTAAACTAGCTAATTGTGCTTGCCTTCTGAACTTTGGGGGCCGCCATTTTGAATGCATGCATTTGATTTTGGACCATTTTGAATCTTTGTATGCTAGGATCTCATCAATCCATGTGCCAGATCCCGTTGAAATCAGAGTTTCACTCTAGACAGGGCAAAAGTATTCAATTTTTAGTGAAAATGGCAGCTTTTTACACAAATATTAGGTTGTAAATTTTCGATTTTTTTTATCTTTCATTCGGTTACAATTATTTTCATACAAATAAAGAACTTAGCACAGAGATCCTTAATCTCAAGTTTCATCAAAATCCGCTGGAAAATGTGACCGCTAGAGGGCCACAAAAATCTGAAAAAACGCGTAACTAAACGGCCACCATTTTGAAATTTGCACATACATGATTATCAAAATATCAGAAATTCTAGATCCAAGCAATGCCTATCTGAAAACGAAGCTTCGTATACATCTGTTAAAAATTGCGACTTCTAGAAGCCTTTGAAGTTTTGAGCTTTAACTGGCCGCCATTTTGTTTTTTGCTGCCTGACCTCCAGTTTTCGTAAATAATTCTTTAGATACTTATAGTTTCTATCAAATTACCGAATTTCATTAACATTGGTTCAAAGCTTTGGTCAAAACTATTGTACAACAATAAAATTTTGTACGTTTTTCAACTTTTGAGCGGCCGCCATTTTGTTTCTGCCGTACCGACCTTCGATTTTTTATTGTGAGATTCATCGCATACATCAGTGAACCTTTGTACCAAATTTCATCCAAATCGGAGCTATACTTTCGTCAGAACAGAAATCACGATTTTTCGTCTAAAATGGCCGCTATTTCGTTTTCGCCTGGCCGATATAGCTGGTTTACGAACTAAACCGAGGTATTTACTCAGTTCACCTTTCCTGGAAATTTAGTGGAAATCGGAGCAAAATTGAAACCTCTAGCGTGGTCACAAATTTCGTTATTTCCTTTATATATATATATATATATACCTATATATATATATATATATATATATATATATATATATATATATATATATATATATATATATATATATATATATATGTATATATATATATATATATATATATATATATATATATATATATATATAGATATATACATATATATATATATATATATATATATATATATATATATATATATGTATATATATATATATATATATATATATATATATATATATATATATATATATACATATATATATATATATATATATATATATATATATATATATATATATATATATATATATATATATATATATATATATCATAGATGTTAGAGAGAATGGATGCGAAATGCATCGAGAGAATTGAAGCATTTTATCATGTAGCGTGAAGTTGGCACGTTACTGACTATTGATTCGAATTTCAAATGAATTTGACGTGACGTTTCCCACTAATTTTCCCATTTTGAACTATATCAATTTTCCGTGCGGGTATTCTAACTTGAACGATATAAAAGATTGGACATGGTTTACCCTACGAAGGATACGTCCCTGACAGTCTTCCTAGAGCTGTTTTTATAATCCCGCACACGTCGCTACATTTTTCATTTTTCGAAACAAAAACACTCGCGATCCGTAACAAATTTTTCAGTTTGATTTATTATCACATTTGCAACGCTTTTGCACTAGATTCAACACGGTTTATCTTAAAAAAATTGTTTTATGCACAATTAAGAATTCAACTTGATTAGATGTTTCCCATCAATGTTGAATTTTCACAAATCATATGTTTGCAATCATATGGTTGATATTTTGTTGACAATTCGGGGGTTAAGGCATAAGAGGAGTAGGATTTTCGTGAGAGCAGCTAGAGAGCCACTTGAATGTGTGGATTCTCTAGCAGCGTGAAAGGCAGGGGAATTTCAATTCGCATGCGAGAGGAAGGCATGTATGTAGTAAAAGTACTTCACTCACGTATGGATGAAAATAAGCTCATTTCGCGTCCATTACTTTATATGTCTTTGATATATACATATGTATATATAAGATACTCTCCGCAATAGATAAATTTCTCTCTAGAAATTTACATAAAAATTTCATTGACCGAATTTCCATTTGCGAAATGCTAATAAAACGCAACGAAATCGAGCCAGTTTTGAAGCAAAACATTACGGGCGATAAACAATGGATAAGATACGTCGTTCGAAAAATATCATGGTAAAAAAACGTGAATCATTACAAACGACCTCAAAGCCAGGATTGACACCAAATAAGGTCATGCTGTGTGTATGGCGGGATTGGAAGGGAATTGTTTATCATGATGTGCTAGAACCTGGCCAAACACTGAAACTGGCTCTGTACTGTCAGCAATTAACCAGATTGCAACAAGTAATTCAAAAAACCGGCCAGAGTTGATCATTGGAAAGGACGTTGTCTTCCATCATGACACAATGCCTGACCACACACATCTTTGATGACCCGGCAAAAATTGACAGTGCTTGGCTGGGAAGTTTTGTCCAATCCACCGCAAGATTCAGACCTTGCACCATCAGACTATCATTTGTTTCGGTCTCTGCAAAACTTTCTTAATGAAAAGAAATTCACTTCAAAAAGGGACTGTGAAAATCACTTGGCCAAGTTTTTCGCCAATAAACCACTGAAGTTCAACACAGATAGAATTATGGCTCTACCAAAAAGATGGCAAAAGGTCATAGATAATAATGGACAGTATGTACTTAAATAAAATCCACTTTAAAAATAAAGAAATATTCAATCGAAAAATGACAAAAAGGCTCAATTCTTTTTAGACTTACCAATATATATATATATATATATATATATATATATATATATATATATATATATATATATATATATATATATATATATCTATATATATATATATATATATATGTATATATATATATATATATATATATATATATATATATATATATATATATATATAAATATTACATTTAAAATGCCAGCCTGCTTACACTGTGGGGCACAGCAAAGCAAAAATACTTATTACGTACAAACAAACATCTTCCAGAACAAAAGAAAAGTTTACTGAGTATTGCAATCAGGAGATGAGTTGCATCGTAGTAGATAGTAAAAAATTATCCACTAACGGTGCAGATCATTTCAATTTATTCGGCTTATGCAAACTCAACATGTTTTTAACCGACTTCCAGAAGAAAGAAGGTTATCAATTCATCGCGTATATATTTTTTTGCTTTTTTTTTGTATGTTCACGCATAACTTTTAAACGGAGATAGATAGAAGAGTCCTGTTTTTGGCAAATGATGCATCCTTCTTCCAGTTAGATCCCTTTTAAAGGATAAGAAATTTAAGTAACGGTAAAGGACTTTTATCCTTAAAACTAAAAAATTTCCGGCTTTCACCCGGATTTTTCAGCACGACTGATCGACGGGTGTAAGGATTTCGATTGTAGAGGTTTCAAATGAAGGATAACATGTTGATCTAAAATGTTTCGGAACAGAATTGTAATCCTTCCAAGGACTCTCTAGATACTATCAGTTCAATATGATACATTGGTGTCGAGAAATTGAGTTTAAATAATTTTTCGCAAGAAAAGTGCCAATTAGTTGGCACTGTTCAAGGATTTGATGGAAATACCGAGTCCTTTGGTGGCGAATGATAAAAATTATCAGTATCCTTAATTTTCTGCATAAACGGTACATTTTATTCAATCATTTCTACCGAAAATAACCAATAAATTACTTCTAAATGGGGCATAAATACAATTCAACAATAGTTAAAGGGAACATTTCAGGATGCTTTTCTCTTCCGAAGTCATCCTTTGCTTACCGATGAGCTTAGTAAAGGATTCTTCTTACATCCTTAGATGTAAACGTTACACATAGGATTTATAAAACTCCCCGAAGAAATAATAAGGACTGAGTGATTTCAAATTATAGAGCTGATTCGTTACTTTCCAGTTAATATTATACGAGTACAGTATAACATATGCCCAGGAATCTAAAATTAGTAATTTCCATACTAAAGACTGGCGAGAATTACAACCTAAAAAGAGATACTTTTCCTTCTATAACTGATCATAACTTTACATATGAAGATGAAAATGCATAGCCGATTTTTCATTGAACTATTTTCTAATTTCATGTAAATTAGGTGCTATAGTTAACTGAAAACGAAGGTGATGGGTTTCGAATAAAAGTGAACGAGTGGTACGGTTAAGAATGATCTTTTTAAGTAAATTTCTTGAGATTAATTCCGGAGCAAACTTTATGTTTACATATATAAATAGATATGTCGATACATATATATATATATATATATATATATATATATATATATATATATATATATATATATATATATATATATTTAAATATTTATATATATATATATATATATATATAAATAGATATATAAATATATATATATATATATATATATATATATATATATATATATATATATATATATATAATAAAGATGTGTCTGTGTGTGTGGTTGGTTATATGTAGATAGGATATAAAAAAATGTGCACCTGAAGGTCGCAACTTTACTTCGATTTTCGCCAAATTTTCAGAAATATTTCTGTTCTGACCATAGTATAGCTCCGGATTGTACCAAAATTGGTACAAGAATTTATAAAATTGTGCGATAAAGCTCACAATAAAAAATCCAAAGTGGAACAATTTGAAACAAAATGGCGACCGCCCAAAGGTCGAAAAAAGTTGAACGATAAAAAAGCACTTCAGAGTCAAGTCAGAAAATAAAAATGGCGTCTGGGCAAAGTTCGAAATTCGAAAATTTTTCAAAGCTACAATCCATATTGGATTTTTATGAAGTCTAAAATCAAGGTAGACGTTGATTAGATCATGTATTAAATCTACCAGAATTAAATTCGAGTCCAATGAACGCTGCATATTTTAGCCGTAGTGGTTTTTGCATTGCAATAAAAAATTATATTTTAATATACGGGTACATGATACAATGTAGTCAGGAAGCTGAGTTTTGAAAGTTTTGAGATGAAAAAATTTGCCACAGGAAGCGGGGCCAAATCAATTTCCCCATTTCAAAATAAATACTTCCAACATCTGCACCATCAAAAAAGAATGGAGAAAATATGATATGGCACCGCTTCCATAAAATTTATTTAATCCTTTTTAGGGCATTTTGAAGTCGGTTTTCTTTTTTTTCTAAAATTTTTTTTTGCAACTACGATTTATATTCAGGCTGATTTTCGCCTATAAGTACTTGTCTGTTTTTTCATTGATCGCTCGGCCCTTATCACATCAATTTAATGTAAATCAATACGCTTATGTGCTCTGCACTGAGCCAGAGCATATATACTAACAAGCAACTGCACCAGCTGTTTTTCCGATTAGAAAGGGACGTAAAATAACATAAGAGAAATTATTTTGCATTTCTTTCTTTCCTTTCTAACAATTTGAGAGGAAAATAAATTTTACTCAATACATACACAAATCGATCTCTAATTTTACGCAATACATACACAAATCGGTTTTTACGTTAACTACCGTTAGATGCGAGATTTGTTCTATGTGAATTTGCTTGTTAGTAGATATGCTCTGACTGAGCTTTTATTGCAACGTACGGGTGCATAGATCGGGTTTTTGGATGGCTCCGATAGCTGTCGCAATACTCTGCTTCTAACATTTTTCTTCTTTAATATTTTTTCAGGAAAATTATTAATGCGACCCAATTAAGCAGCTACATAAAAAAAATTTTCATAAGCAATTAACAGCTATCGGAGCCATCCAAAAACTACATCTATGCATCCATACGTTGCAATGAAAGCTCTATGCAGAGCACATAAACTTAAAAAATTAACTTTTTTTTCGTGAAAAGCGGTTAGGCCTTACTTTTTCACGGTTCTGTAAAACATTTTTACAAAACCCTACTAAAATCGCGTTCTGTTTGTCCGTCTGTCCGTCCATATAAGCTAGTAACATCAAATTTTGGACGTGGGTGTAAGGTGGTAGCTTCTTCAATGTTCAGCTGCAAAAAATTTTATAAGCTATTTAAGGGGGGTGTCTCCATATAGCGCAGTGGCCACCGAAAAAAAAATTTCATCAAATATAGCCAGTATGGGTATTAAATGATGAGAACTTTTCAGAACAGGTCTTAAATTGGTATTTTTTGCTTCAAGGAGCGCACTGGAAGGGGAAATACACGAAAAATGTGTGTTTCCCCCTCGCGACTCGACACCTGTGATCTGAGAAACCTCAAAAAAATAAGAGAGGTAGGCGTTTATGAGTAATATAACAACAAATACCTTAGAAGTCAAAATTCGCTTAAATTTGTTAATAATAGTATGATATCCGCCCCCACGTACCCGAGGAAATTCCCGCAGGGAGACTGCCGGTCAACAAGAGCACTCTTGGAGGCTAGCATTCTTTGGGGAGTGCCACCCCCACGGACCCGAGGATATGGGGGGCGCCGTGAGGTTCCCTCCTGGGATGACAGGTAACGACTCTCATTGGATCTGGACTACGCTTTGGACAACGAGCTGGAAATGACGCTTTGGGCCGGCGGATGTGATAGTTTGGACATAGTTGCTTTGCACAGTAGCGCCGAGGTGAAACTCGTGTGTGAACGACTCCAATTCAACTATCATACCGTCTCCGTCCCGGTAAAACCTTGGCAGGCCTCGGAGTACGTTCGAAGCTCGCACCATTGGGTTGGTGGAGTAGGTTCGGTTGAGACGGACTCCCGATTAGCGCTGGTCTGGCTCTGAGCACTTGTCCTCATAAGGGCTTGTGCCAACCCTCGCATGGCCTCCCTGCTCTGCAAAGATAACCATGGGACCAAAAAGGCAACTACACACACGAACGGAGATAGCGGCTCCGAGGGGGGATCCAACAAAACTGGAGCAAACAAAATCAAAAGACCACAAATACCCAGAAAAAGAAAGGAAACATAATAACGACGACGCAACCAGTGGTTGCAGCCACGATGTCAACAGTACATCGCGAGCGGTACTAACCACAACGACAACGAAGACTAACACAACGACAGTGAAGACGGACGAAAAACGGAGAATACAGACTGAGATTCCTGCGGCGTTCGGGCGTAGCAAAAAAATGATGCGAACGCCAGAGCGTCCTTTTAAGGGGAAACGGGAAACCCTGCAGGACACTTCAGGTGTTCGAGCGGTGTGAGATAACATAAAGAGCACCGAAAATTCGATTGTCACTGCTGCGATCGTTACCGAAGCGACCGATGCAAGGGTCACAAATCCCGACATTGCAACGAAAAATCCAGAAACCAACGAGGAGATTACGGCACTTAAAGCAAAGAGTGACCAGAAACGAGGAGATTACGGCACTTAAAGCAAAGAGTGACCAGACACCGCGCGAATGCACCGCCAAAGTTGAAAATGTGGCGGAAGTACTGCACTCGGAAACGGAACGCAATAACCTCTCCCAAGGATGGTTGCAAGGTACAATTGCGGTCCAGCGATACGAAGAAGAAAGACTACTCCAAAAAGCGGGAGATGTTCTGAAAAGAATTCAATCTGCATGCGACTCCCCAAAAACCAGCAAAGCAGCAAAGGCAGGGCTCCTTGAACTAGAGGAGCTCCTAGATTGCATAGGGCACTATCGGAGAAGCTGGTTAAGGGCCAAAGACGAAGAGAAAGCAAAAGAGGCGCTTGGGTCGAAATCTAAAGGCGACATGCAGATAGCTCCACCATTAAAAATCAATAAAAGAATGGCGTCTAGCCCAATCGAAGGAGATCGGGATAAAAGAAGGAAGCAAGAGGTACTTGATGGACGCGGAGCACTAGATCAGGGGTTCCAGACAGCGCTTACAAAAGGAGCGAAGAAAGCCGCAAAGAAACTCCTTCAAAAAAAGCCAGAAAGTAAAGTTCGTACGGACGCCCAATTACAAAAAGGACCTGATGCAAAGCAGGGGAGGCAGAAGCCCCGACAAAGACCCCGGCAGCAGGCACTGCTTGTAAAGCCCCAAGATGGCCGATCCTATGCGGAAATACTGCTGGACATCAGGGGAAACGTAAGGCCCGAAGACACCAATACTACCATTAAAGTAGTAAGACCAACGCGGTCGGGCCACATACTGGTCGAATTCGGAGCGGAGGCCGGCAATAAAGATGCATTCTGTGACGCAGTAAAGAAAGTCCTCGGCAAAAGCGCAACTATAGCCCCGCTCGAGCCGATGGCAACGATCGAAATACGAGACATAGACTGCGTGACGGATCTGGCCGAGGTAGAAGAGGCCATCAAAAGGGACTTCCCTAGCGTGGGAAGGATCAAAGCGAGACTGACACCAGAAAACAACAGGGGACAACACATGGCCATAGTTGACTTGACCAAAAAAGACGCCGAACAATTCCTGAACAAGGGCAAAGTACGAATAGGGTGGGTTGTCTGTAGCATACGGCGAAGAGCAATGCCTCTTCAATGTTTCAAATGCCTTGGTTATGGTCACACCACACAAGTATGCAAAGGACCCGATAGGAGTTCCCTTTGTTACAAATGCGGTGAAATGGGACATCGAAGAAAAGAGTGTACGAAGGAGGCATACTGCATTCTTTGCAAGGATGCTGATCCAAAACTTGATTTTGGACACGTCTTGGGATCGGGAAAATGCCGGCTGTTCCAGGAAGCCCTAGTCAAGGCAAAATCAGAGCTTCGATGACCCGCATCCTGCAGCTAAACCTACACCGCAGTTCAACCGCCCAAAATCTGCTTGAGCAGTTTGCGAGGGACATGAAAGCCGACTTCTTGCTGCTGAGTGAGCAACACCATAGTAAAAGTCCTGCATTATGGTACTCTTATGAAACTGGTACTGGCGCCATCTGGGATCGGAACTGTGACGGATCCGCGGGGAAAACGAATCCTGGAAATGGCAGCCAGGACGGCCCTCGTCGTACTAAACTCCGGAAACACGCCGACTTTCCGCCGTATTGGCTGTGAGAGAACCATACCGGACGTGACATTCGCCTCGGAGTCCTTAGTACGGAGGATACACAACTGAGGAGTATTAGAATACTACTCAGCCAGTGATCATCAGTGCATTCTGCTTGAGATAAATGATGCTGTCTCCCAACGTCAGTGCTCTCGGCCTTCTACTACTGGATGGAACATCGGAAGGATGGACGTCGAAAGGTCCGTCAAGGTTCTCACAGCAGTTGAGCCGCTGCAGGGAGCTTCGGAGGGGACGGAAGAACGGGCAGCTCAAGACGTGGTGAACTCTACTATGAGCATCAATACGACTGCTTGCTGTGCTTCTATGCCCCGTCGAAGACCCCGGCACGTCAAGCCCCCAGTGTACTGGTGGTCTACTCAAATCGCTGAAAAGCGGAGAGACTGTCACAAGCTTCGGCGTGAGGCTCAACGGGCGTGACGAGGCATGCAACCAGGTGGCAGCATATAAGTCGGCCAGGAAATGCCTTCGCAAGCTGATCAACAGTAGCAAGGCTCGCTGCTGGCAAGACCTAGTGGACAATGTGAACAAGGATCCGTGGGGCCTTGGCTACAAGCTGGTCATGGGGAAACTTGGTGCCCTACGGAAGCCTTGTATACATGACGCAGAAAAGATGGACGCGATAGTGCGGGGACTTTTCCCCGCACATCCCGTCCGTGTTGACGCTGTCCATGGTGAAACAAGAGTAGAGTGCCTACTCTTTACCCAGCTGGAACTGGAGGAGGCAGTCCTCTCCTTGAAAGCGAGGAAGGCTCCAGGCCCAGATGGTGTTCCAGCTGAGGTGTTGCGGCTCGTCGATCACCATTTTCCTGACTTGCTGCTCGGCACATTCAACGCTTTCCTACGGGACGGGGTTTTCCCGGTACGATGGAAGGTGGCGAGGCTCGTGCTGATCAGCAAGGGGAAGGGAAATCCCGAATCGCCGTCTGCATAACGCCCGTTATGCAAGCTAGCCACGGCTGGGAAAGTGCTAGAGAAACTCATCAAGGGAAGACTCACTGACGCGATTCGTGCTGCTGGGGACCTATCTCCTCGGCAGTACGGCTTTAGAGCAGGACGTTCTACCATTGATGCGATTGCAGAGGTGGTGAACGCGGTCCAAAAGGCAAAGGTATATAGTCGCACCAAGCAACGGATCGTCCTGTTGGTGACACTCGACGTCAGGAATGCCTTCAACCCCGCTGGACGGGTGGATATTCTGGATACGCTGGAAAACTCTTTTCAAGTTCCAGGATATCTAATGCGGTTTTTGAGGAACTACCTTAAGGACCGAAGCCTGCTCTACGACACGACTCAGGGCCAACGAAGGATGGAAATTACATCGGGTGTTGCCCAGGGATCTATCCTTGGTCCGGACCTGTGGAACGTGTCTTAGGACGGGCTACTGAGACTTGAGACTGAGGCCGAAGTGGTCATCTTGACAAAAAAGAGAATCCCTAGAGTAAGGATGATCAGTATTGGAGATATACAAATCGGATCGAAGCCAGCGGTGAAGTACCTGGGGCTACTGATCGACTCGAAGATGAGTTTCTCTGAGCAAATCAGGGCAACGGCTGAGAAGGCTGCTTCGGGAATATCGGCCCTGAGTCGACTTTTGGCCAACGCTGCTGGATCGCTCTTCTGGCATTTCCCAGGACCCAGCCCATCAAGAAGACGCCTCTTGATGAGTGCTGTAGGGTCAGTGCTACTGTACGGAGCAGAGATATGGGGCGACGCTCTCAGCAAGGAGGTATACCGAAAACGTTTGGCGCAGGTACAGAGATGAGGAGCACTGAGAATTACATCTTCGTATCCGACAGCCTCCGACTCGGCAGTGAGAGTGATTGCAGGCGTGATACCTATCGCCCTCCTTGCTAGAGAACGCCGCGCTATTTACCTGTGCCAAAACGAGGATGCGAGGGAGATAGTTGTCCGCGAGGAGAGACAGCGCTCGCTCAACGATTGGCAGCAGTCTTGGGTGAATTGCACGGAGGTAAGGTGGACTGCGCGCTCCATCCCGGATGTGAGACTGTTTCTGAATCGAAGACATGGTGAGACTGACTTCTACCTGACCCAGCTTTTGAGCGGCCACGGGTGTTTTCAGTCTTACCTGCACAAGATCGGTAAGTCACCGTCTCCCGATTGTCGGTTTTGCCCAGGAGAGGAGGACAATGCCTGTCGCACATTTTTTGCGTGTACAAAATGGGTCAGGCTGCGAAGGGAACTCTACAGGGAGACGGGAGAGCTCACCTCGGATAATATAGTTGCGGTGATGTTCGAATCGGTTAACAAATGGAACCAGGTGGCACATTAGGCTCGGGCAGTCCTAAAATATAAAAGGAACTCACAGCAGTCTGGGGCCGCTGGAGCTGGGGGATTGTCTTCTGGCATTTCCTCTTCCCCTCTCCCCTCCCGCTAGGAAAGGGATTCCCCAGCTTGGAGGCGCCCCACGGCGTAACAAAACGAGATCTGGCCCGAAGTAATGTGTCAAACGGTTCCAGGCTAGGTTCTCAGGTTGACAGGGGAGGTTTTTAGTGGGTAGTCAAGTCCGCATGAGAGTCCCACACTCGATGCATAAATACCATTCACCTCTCTACCACCAAAAAAAAAAAGTATGATATTCGAATTTCACATTTTCTCCATTACAGTCGCAAGCGTAGCCTTGAACTCAACCAAATTCCATGTTAATATAGTCTTACAAAAGGTCCTCATACTTTGTATGTTTGATGAAAATCGAATGATATGAACGGAAGTTATAGCCATTTGAATTTTCTCCAATTATAACAATAACTCATGATTTTAGTATTTTATGGACTTTCCATCGAATCAGCCATTGCAGTTTTGATTTGATCTTTTTCTTAAAATTTTCAAATAATATCAATAACACAAATATTTTCAGGAAGTTATGATTTGAGTGATTTTTGTAATTTTGTAGCGAAATGGCGACCGTTGAAAATAGAGAAACAATCGATTTTCTTTTAAGCGTGCACATATCTTTGACATGTTTCTTGACTTTATTCGTTGCTGGTGAATGCCTTTCGGAGAAGTTGGGTACAAAACCCTTCTGACATGAGCGTTGGTCTGTCTACCCGACTTGTTGAGTGAGCAAACGCGTTTCGATTACTTTGTCTTCACTCAAGGTTGTTGAATATTCGCAACATTTTTGCGTGACTGACAGTATTGTAGTCAATTACTTCGTTTATTTGATATCTGCAAGTCAATTCTCTTATTCCTTGAAAAGCCATCGGGACTTGGTTTTAGGGTTTTGTACTGAAATACAAAACCCTATTGCAATCACGACCTGTGTCCGTCCGTCCGTCCGTCCGTCCGTCTGTATGTCACAGCACTTTTTCTCCGAAACTATAGAAGCTACAACAATGAAACTTTGTGAATAGGTCAGAAGTGGTGACTTCTTGAAAGTTCAATGGTGGAAATACTTTTCAAAGGGGTTTAAGGGGGTCTCCCCATAGAGGGAGGTGACCTCTCAAAAAAAAATTTTCACCATTGGTAGTCGAGTAGTGTGTCATTGGAAAGGCCTTAATGAGATCTTTGCAAAACAAGTCTTAAAATTTCCTTATCTGTACCGAGGGGGGCAGAGGAAGGGGAAATGTACGAACTTTTCGCGTACCCCCCTCGCGATTGGGCACCTTCCATCCGAAAAATCTGAAAAAAATCATGAATGTAGGCCTTTGTGAGTACAACAAGAACAAATACGTGAGAAGTCGAAATTCATTCAACTTTGTCAATAATAGTATGATTAATCGATTTTACATTTGCTTGAATAAAATCTTAACGGTACCTTCAAATTCAATAAAATTTAGCAGTCTCAATGGACCAACCGTGTACTCGTATGTACAAATTTCTCTTTAGTGTGCCTGTATAATTTGCTAGTGGCACAAACCTTACAATTCTTAACATACTTTTTGACCATAGCGCTCATATTTTTCCAACAGTATTTTTGTTTTAGTTTCAATAAAGTCTTTCTAACTACTAGATGACCTCCATGTGGTGAACTGTGGTATTCTTTTATCAACTTATGTTGAGTATCCTTGCTCGAAATTTTCTTAGCTGGGGTGTATATTAAGATATTTGTCCTTAAACGCGTCTTATTATTACCTAGTTGCAACTTGTTATATATTTTCTTGAAATCCTCAATGTGTACACTATTAAATATGTTATCACTGCTTGGTAACACGAGCTCATTTTTATTTTGCGCAAAACATCAATGAGTTTCTCCATAATGAAATCTAGATTTCTTTTAGGATTATCACTCTTCGATTTATATATAAAGGATGATAACTTCTTTTCATCAGGAACTGATTCACTGGAAAATTTATCGTTATCAACACATACTATTATTTCATCAGACGTACGTACGATTTTAGTGTGGGATTTCTTAATTCATTTATCCGCGGTATATTAAATCTAAGCTTTGTAACATTTTTGACGTGATTTAACGATGTGCAATTCCAAATATGAAGTTGATCAGGCTTCGATTGGATATTGGCATCGGTTACATTGCTTTCTTGTGCACGTGTATTCTGTTGCTTTTTATTCATACCCCTAGTAAGAGCTAAAGTTTTCTTTACTGATTCGTCTATTTCTGTACGAATCATGCTTCATAAAATATCGGTATTCAATTCAATGCGAGATAAGGCATCAGCATTCGTATTGATTTTGCCTT
Organism: Odontomyia ornata; assembly: GCA_963969285.1. Classification (NCBI taxonomy): domain Eukaryota; kingdom Metazoa; phylum Arthropoda; class Insecta; order Diptera; family Stratiomyidae; genus Odontomyia; species Odontomyia ornata. The sequence goes on from OZ017740.1 coordinate 185,380,853, forward strand.
TCTTATAAATACTTTCAAAATCATAGTCGGATAAATCTAATCTGATTCGTGTGAGTCTAGAGGATGGGTTTTTGTGAGTAGACAGCGAAACTAGTGGGCGGTGGTCTGTCACCACAATAAATTTTCTGCCATATAAATAAGGTTAGAAAAAGTTGACACCCCAGTGTATTGCAAGTAATTCCTTCTCAATTATAGGCTTGTTGAGTTCACATTTATTCAACGACTTACTTGCATAGGAAATGGGTAGGTCAGAACCGATTTCTCCTTGAGACAAGACTGCTCCTAATGCACAATTAGAGGCATCTGTCGTCAAGATAAATGATTTATCGAAGTCCGGATATTGTAATATTGGTGGGCTCATCAATTTTGACTTCAATGATTTAAATGCATTTTGACATGTTTCATCCCATATGAAAGTTACTCCCTTCTTTAGAAGTGAATTGAGAGGTTTTGCGATGCTTGCAAAGTGCTTGCAAAGCCTATAATAATTGCAAAATGCAACGAATCTACGAACTTCATCCGCATTTTTCGGAACTGGATAATCTTTAATTACCTGGTACTTGGAAGGATCAGTTTTTACACCATCTTTGGTAATAAGATGACCTAAATAGACGACTTTTGTCTTTAAAAACTGACATTTATCAGGATTAAGTTTAAGATTGAACTCCTTTAATCTTTTGAAGACTTTCCTCAGGTTTTTTTTTGTGGTGATTAATACTACATCCGAAAACAATTATGTGATCAACATACAGAAAAGTTTCGAAATCAAGTCCACAAAGTGCGATCGTGAGCATCCTTTGAAAACTGTTTGAAGAGATTTTCAAACCAAAAGGTAATCTCTTAAACTGATAGTGACCATGATTATCGGAAAATTCTGTAATTGGTCTTGACTCCTTCTCTAATTCTATTTGATGGAATGAACTAGTCATGTCCAGAGTCAAAAAAATATTTTGCTCTGCTCAGTTTATCTAAGACATCATCCAGTCTAGAAAAAGGAAATTTATCGTTGACTATTTTAGTATTCAGTCTCCGAAAATCAACAACTAAACGCCATTTCTTTCCAATACCATCACTCTTCTTTGGTACCAAAAGTAACGGTGAGTTATACGGGCTTACGGATGGCTCAATTTTCTCATTCTTTAAGAGATCTTGGACTTGCCTTTTTATTTCATCACATTGCGAATTAGGAAGTCGATAATTTTTAGTGTACACCGGTATATTATCGGTAACATTTAAACTTTGAGTATAAAAATTGTTAACACTCAGCTTCTCATCGCCTAAGTGGAAAACATCCTGATATTCTTATATTATCCCCAGAAGACTATCTCTAGCTTTAGGATCATATGAAGATATGTTGATGGAATTAAGAAGTGTACTAAGACGTGTAGTGTTAGCACTTTTGCATCCTGCGAATGCCTTGACCTCATAACTACGTAAAGACACAGTATCGATAATATTTTCAATACCAGCGATTGTGACTTCGGAATCCCTCGATTTCAAAATTTTTATGTGCTTGATCCCTCTGGATGGTATAATGATATTCTCTACAAATATACCTTCCGTTATTTCCTTATTCAGGATTATCATGTCTTCATTGATTTCCAAGTTAAACAGGAAAATAGCTTCGGTTCTGGCAGGTATTTTAATCTGCCCAATTTTATTCTGCTTGCATTGCATAGGTAGTATTACTTCTTTCTCATTTACTAGAAAAGATATTGTGTAGGTCTCAAAATCTATCTTGCACAAGAACTTTTCCAATAAATCTCTACCTATTATCCCATCTGTATTGATAGGAAATTTCTTAACCACAATGTAAAATTTTCAAATTCATCTCAAGATCTATTGATCCATAAGATGTGATTGTTTCGTTCGTAATCCCCGTTAATTTAAACTTATCATCCGACCAAAATAATTCATCACTATTAATCTTCTCACATTTACACAAGGAAACATCTGCTCCTGTGTCTATCAAAAATGTCCTTTCTTGAGATGCATTCTCGCAAAATACACTAATGTAGTTAGCACAATCCGAAATTTCATAGACTCTTTGTCCGGAAGGAATCTTTACTCCATTCCGGAGTCCAACGAGTTTTCCTGTTCCTGTACGACGTTGATATTATTCCTATCCCTGTTACCATTGCGTCTTTTACCTCTGTTATTGGTATTATTACTCCTGTCGTACGTATTGTTCTGACCAGAACTATTTCTATTGTCATCTCTTCTTCTGTAGTTGTTCCTACCGTCATTATTATTATAATTACGTCTCTTATAATTATTTCTATTACCATTCCTATCACTATTTCTATTATCATTATTTCGATTCCTATAATTTCTGCTACCTTTTCTATCACCCTGGCTACGATAATTCCTATTTTTCTTATAATAAAATACACTATTTACTTGACCCGACTCAGTTTTCTCTACCTTAAGGGCTAAGTCTGTAGCATCAGAAAAACTCACTGGTCTAGCCGCAAAGATAGTGCTTCTCAATTGGTCATTAAGTCCATTCTTAAACACAATTAGGGCATATGAATCGTTCATCCTCATAGTCATGTTTTTCTGATCCTGAGTGGCACTTACACCAAGGCTAGATATTTGCAGGCTATTCAATTAATCTATTAAATCTGCTATTTTGTCTTTATAAGCGGAAACACTAAGTTTACGCTGTGTAAACCCAGTTAATGTGGTATGTATTTGAGGGATAGTGTTGGGGCTTTTATATTTTGCATGTAGCTTTGCTGATAATTCCTCAAACGTCTTGGGAATTCCTGAATTACCTATAGCTGTCTGGACACCAATGGACAATTTAATATTGTACACAAAATCAATTGAAGCTACTTTCCCTTCTGTAGATAATGTTTTATAAAATATTTCTACTAGTTTCAGGAATTGCTATAGAGACTTAAAATTTCCTTCAAAAACAGGAATTGTCTTTAAACAAACTTCTAAATTAAATTCTGCCATTCTCGTTAAATTTTGTTTTTTCATACATCAAGACTCTCTGATAATAAAGATACTAAACTCACAAAATTTTCTTTTAAATCCAAAAATTTTTCTTCCTTCTCACTACTAAACAACAGCCTCGCCTCTTTTCTTAAACCTTCGATGTACATCAATTTAGTCTCTTCTGTATAGGGACGATTTTTGCTTTTCCGAATATTAGCCAAAAGTTGTTCCAATTCCCTTATAATTTCTTGTAACCTTTGCATTTAGTATAAAAGTATTGAAAAGAAAGATTTGAATTTAAACATTTATGTTTCTGTTTAATCTACTTTTAACATAATTCCTATTCTTAATATGATATACATATAATATTGTTAAAACCACAAAAAAAATAAGAAAGTGACAATACTTTGCTTATATTCTACTATGAACGATTCATTCGCATTCATAGTTGTACACTTATTCCCCATTCTAATGTTTTCTTTTATCACCTAATGAATTTAATTTTTTAAACAGGCTACTTTGTACTTCACCTTCAGAAATCGCTTTCAGACGGTGCAACTCCTTTCTTTCGCCCCTCAATCTAGCTTTCCGACCTGCTCGATGCCTCTTTTTGTTCCGTTTACGTACAATTTCAACAGCAGGTGCTGGTCGCTTCTGTCTTCTTAAGTACTCCTCCACAGTCAACTTGTTCGGACCTATCTCGTGAATTGGTGCTGGAGTGTACGCAGGTGCTTCAACAATCACATTCGCCTCTGGCTGACATTCTTCTTCTCGATTTCCTTGCAGTTCTTCCTCTGCTCGGGTCAATAACTCCTCAAATCTCCTATTTAGCATCTCCATCTCGGCTGAGTCGAATAAAGCCTCCATAATTGTCCTTTAGTTTGCAGGATCGCCAAATTGAGTTTTATTGAGTTATGAAATTATATGCAAAAAAATCAAATTAGAGAATTTACCTTAGTGTCGTCTAGCCCGAATAAATCTGGCCAAATTGGACTTGCACCGAAGCGTAGCTTCTATGCCGCAAACGAAACCTAAGTTTGGCCGAATGTCCAGCCAAAGTGTATCGACCAAAAAGTAAAATTCTCGTATTAAATAATACCCGCCAAATGTTGGCCGAATTTTTATTTTAACACGGTTCAGTACTTTCTGATCCGGAATTAACAATTTCCATTCTTTATATACTAGTTCTTAAACCTAAAATCTATAACATACAAAGTGTGTGGTCTCGTGACCCATAATTTACTTCACATGCATGTTATACGACACATTGATGTATTCAATGGATCGTACAAGTGAATGCATTCATCGCATGCTATCTAGGTCAAAAATCAAGTACATGCGATCGACCTTGTGCAAACATATGTGATTTGTTTTGATCTACTTTCATGAATGCGGAAGAAAGTAAAAGCGAAAGCAAAACATTGAACGGTGTCGTCTTACACATGCATTCTTTCTGAGTAATTTATGTTGTTGTTTTTAAATAAAGAATGCAATGAATTATTGTTCTAGGTCAGTATAGGAATGAATGGTAAGTATAATAATTATCATGAATCATTACATGAATTATTTTTCTAGGTAAGTATAAGAATTAATTATTGTTCTATGTAAGATTGTACAATCATGAGTCATTACACTAGGTTGACATCAAATTGATTTCAAACAGGTCTAGTGCAAAGACATATAAACAAATGGACGAGCAACGAGAATCTGTGTACTCGTCCATGTGAGAAGCAAATTTGCCACATAAATAAGTTATAAATAACTTACGCTCTCGAAACTACATGATTCCCTCTGCTTCTCCTTCCCCTTTTTTCCAGACAGGTTTTTCTTTTCTCTCTTCAGAAAAATCGCTTCCCCCACTGACACCCGCGCACACCAACGAAATTTCATTTCAGTTTGAGTATAAACAACAAACAACTCTCACGGAAAACTCGAACGTCAAAGCAAAAGAAAATCGAAAAGAGCGCGAACCACGCGGGAAAACTCATCTGTCAAAGTGGATGGAAATTTCATAAATTTTTAATTAAAACAGTGAATTAAAGTTCCGATTACGTACGCGCGATCTTTAAAATTAAAAACTTTTTAAATGTGAACGTGTTTCGCCGTGGATAGAGTGCTAAATTAAAAGCATATCGCCTCAAACCTCAACTTCACACAACTTTAGCGCAGGTTGCCAATTGCTTCGGCTCTCACGACCGGTTGCGGATCCAGTACTCTCTATATCTATGGTCTAGTGACCAATAAAGAAGTTTAGCACAGGTAGGTATTAGGTATTAAAGGAATAGCTGAGATGGACCAAACAATTACGATTTCGAGTTGAGTAGTCATCGAGGCGGCACACATCGAACAACTTGGGATTTTTTGGAACCTGCAATTTTTTGGAATTTTTCGGAACTACGAAGTTTTTTGAAATTTGTAGAAAATGAAAGGAAGCAAAGCACATGGATAAGGCGACTAAAGCGAGCGTACGGAGAAGGACAAAGGAATCCTAGGAGAGGGCAGAAGGCATTAAATTCAAATTGGGATATTTGAAAAAAAAAAATTATTATTTTTAATTTTTGTTAATTGTTATTCTTTTCAATATAATTATTTGTTTTTTGATTTTCCAGTCACTAGATATTAAAGGTCGTAGTTTCTTTTGTTTTCCCGCGACGTTATTCAAAGTTTTGTCTTGGAATCTGTGGATATGGGGAAAAAATAGTGAATATAGGGAGTTTCCCCCCATGAAATCAAGCTTCACTTGGAAAGCCATGAAACATTTACAGTGTTTCTGTGAAAAGTTGGGGGATCTAAAAGAAGAGTTCATTTTAAACTTGCTTGCTAGTGGCAAGATGCAAATGCAGAGGACTCCATTGATATGGAAATGGATGAGGGAGCGAGTTCTACGGGCAGAAGTGAGTGAACGGAATTTCCCCCATCTCAATAAGGTGGATGCTACTAAAAAAAGAGTGGGTGGCTCCTATAGTGTGCTTTGGGGTTGATCTGAAGACTTTCAGGGATCGCGTAAAAAGCCAGAGTAGATTTCAACGCAATGGGGAACAGCTCCTTACGAACTTCACTCCCCACTAAATAGGCTGAAGATCATATCAGCCTATTTAATTTTCTGAAGTGTGCGAAAACGGCTTGTCACACTTACATTCTTCCAGAAGAGAGAAAATTGACTCTCCAACTCAAAGGCGTGCACAGTTCATATGAGAAGCTAAATGAGTATCTCGGAGAAGATACCCTATCATCTAAAAGTTACTCGTCGATAACCTCTAGGAGGGAAAAATGAACGATTTCCTCTTTCTTAGTCCAGTTCAAATGAGACTTTGAAGTGAAGAACGTGAAAGACATAAAGTTCCTACTGTATCACAATATACAATGAAAACGTCTACAAAACAGTAGCACTTCAAAGTGTCTAAATTGCCAAAGATTTGGCTTGACTTAAATTTAGATGCGTAAAATGCTATAAGCAATACAAGTCAAATAAATGTCCAATCTCAAAGGACCTCCCAGCGGGGATGCTCACCAACACGAATGCTCTTGGAAGCTAGAATTCTTTGGGGAGTTCCGCCTCCACGTACCTGAGGAAATTCCCACAGGGGGAATGCCGGCCGACAAGAGCTCTCTTGGAGGCTAGCATCCTTTAGGGAGCGCCACCCTCACGGACCTGAGGATATGGAGGGTGCCGTGAGGTTCCCTCCTGGGATGACAGGTAACGACCCTGATTGGATCTGGACTACGCTTTGGGCAACGAACTTGAATTGATGTTTTGGGCTGGCGGATATGATGGGTTTGACCTAGTTACTTTGCACAGTAGCTCCAAGGTGACACTCGTATGTGAACGGTAAAAACTTCGCAGTTAACTCCCATTTAGCGCTGGTCTGGCTCTGAGCACTTGTCCTCATAAAGGTTCGCGCCAACCCTCGCATGGCCTCCCTGCTCTGCAAGGATAACCATGGGACCAAAAAAAGTGACTGCACACACGAACGGAGATAGCAGCTCCGAGGGAGGACCCAATAAGTCTGGAGGAAAACACTTTAAAAAGATAAAAAAAATCCAAAAAAGGAATGCAAAAATAATAAAAATGACGATGCAACCAGTGGCTACAGCCACGATATTAACAGTACATCGAGAGCGGTATTAACGATGATGAAAACGACGAGTAATACAATGACAGTGAAGATGGACGAAAAACGGGGATTAACAGACAGTTTGGTCCAGACTGTGATTCCTGCGGCGTTAGGGCGTAGCAAAATAAATGATGCGAACGCCAGAGTGCCCTAAAAGGAAGAGCGAGAAACTCTGCAGGACGCGTCAGGTGTTCGAGCGGTGGTGGAAAATACAAAGAACATCGAGAATTCAATCGTCACTGCTGCGATCGTTACCGCAGCGACCAAGACAAGAGTCGTAAATCCCGATATAATAAAGAACCATCCTGAAGTCATCGAGGAGATTACGGCAGGATAAGAAACGTGTGACCAGACAAATAAAGCGACGTTGTGTGATTGTATCGCCAATCAGCTAAAGAAGCACTGGGGGTGAAATCTAAAGGCCACGTGGAGATAGCTCCACCATCAAAAATCTATAAAAGGGACAAAAGAAGGACGGAGGATGCACTTGATGGGCTTGGAATGCCAGATCAGGGATTCCAGATAGTGCTGACAAAAGGAGCAAGGAAAGCCGCAAAGAAACTCCTTCAAAAAGTACCAGAAAGCAAAGTTCGCCCGGATGCTCAACAAGGAAAAAAACCTGATGCAAAACAAGAGAGATAGAATCCCCGACAAAGACCCCAGCAGCAGGCACTAGTTGTAAAACTCCAAGATGGCCGATCCTACGCGGAGGTGCTGTAAGACATTAGGGGAAACATAAGGCCCGAAGACACCAGCACTGCCATCATAGCAGTACGACCAAAGCGGTCGGGCCACATACTGGTCGAACTCGGAGCAGAGGCTGACAATAAAGAAGCATTTTGCGACGCGGTAAAGAAAGATCTCGCCAAAAGCGCAACTATAGCCTCGCTCGAGCCAATGGCAACGATCGAAATAAGAGACATTGACTGTGTCATGGATCTGGCCGAGGTAAAAGAGGCCATCAAAAGGGAGTTCCCTAGCGTGGGACGGATCAAAGTGAAGTTGACACCAGAAAACCATAGGGGATAACGCATGGCTATAATTGACTTAACCGAAAAGGACGCCGAACGATTTCTGAATAAGGGCAAAGTACGAATAGGGTGGGTTGTCTGTAGGATACGGTGAAGGGCAACGCCTCTTCAATGTTTCAAATGCCTTGGGTATGTTCACACCACACAAGTATGCAAAGGACCCGATAGGAGTTCCCTATGCTACAAATGCGGTGAAATGGGACATAAAAGAAAAGCGTGTACGAAGGAGGCACACTGTATTCTTTGCAAGGATGCTGATCCAGCACCTCATTTTGGGCACGTCTTGGGATCAGGAAAATGCCGAGTTTGCCAGGAAGCCCTAGACCTCCATCCTGGAGCAAAACCTACACCACAGTTCAACCGCCCAAAATCTGCTTGAGCAGTTTGCGAAGGACATGAAAGCCGACTTTATGCTGCTGAGTGAGCAACACCATGACAAAAGTTCAGGATCATGGTATCCTGGTGAAACTGGTACTGCCACCGTCTGTGGCCTCGGTATTCAGGGACCACTTTCTTTAATGTATACCTAACGCTGAACGAACCGATATCATCTTTCCAAGCCAAGCTTAATGCTCGTCGGGAGAGACTTCAACGTTAAAGCATTGGAATAGGATATGCCTCAGACGGATCCGCGGGGTAAACGAATCCTGGAAATGGTGACCAGGACAGCGCTCATTGTACTAACCACCGGAAATACGCCGACTTTCCGCCGTATTGGCTGTAAAGGAACTATACCGGACGTGACATTCGCCTCGGAGTGCTTAGCAGGGAGGATACACAATTGGAGAGTATTAGAGGACTATTAATCCAGTGATCATCAGTGCATTCTGCTTGAGATAAGTGATATTATCTCCCGACATCATCGGGCGGATGGACGTCAAGCGGTTCGTCGAGGTGCTCACAGCAGGTGCACCGCTGTAGGGAGCTTCAGAGGGGACGGAAGAACCGGCTGCTCAAGACGTGGTGAACTCTACTATGAGCATCATTACGACTGCTTGCAAAGCTTCTGTGCCCCATCGAAGACCCCGGCACGGTAAGCCCCCAGTATACTGGTGGTCAACTGAAATTGCTGAAAAGCGAAGGGAGTGTCACAAGCTTCGACGTGAGGCTCAACGGGCGTGGAACCATGACAAGGCTTGCAACCGGGCGGCAGCATATAAGTCGGCCAGGAAATGCCTTCACGAATCAATTAACAATAGCAAGGCTTGCTGCTGGCAAGACCTACCAGATCATGTGAATAAGGACCCGTGGGGTCTTGGTTACAAGCTAGTTATGCGGCAGCTTGGCGCCCTACGGACGCCTTGTCTACATGATGTGGAAAAGATGGTTGAGATAGTGTGCGCACTCTTGCCCGCCCATCCCGTCCGTTTTGACGCTGTCCTCCATGTTGAAGCAGCAGTCGAGTGTCCACTCTGCACACAGCTGGAACTGGTGGACGCAGTCCTTTCACTGAAAGCGGGGAAGGCTCCAGGTCCAGATGGTGTTCCATCTGAGGTGTTGCGGCTTGTCTATCACCATTGTCCTGACTTGCTGCTCAGCACATTCAACGCTTGCCTACGGGATGGGGTTTCCCCGGAAAGATGGAATGTGGTGATGCTCATGCTGATCAGCAAGGAGAAGGGAAATCTCGGTTCGCAGTCTGCATACCGCCCGTTATGCATGCTAGCCACGGCTGGGAAAGTACTAGAGAAACTCGTCAAGGGAAGACTCACTGACGCAATTCATGCTGCCGAGGACCTATCTCCTTGGTAGTACGGCTTTAGCACAGAATGTTCTTCTATTGATGCGATTGCAGAGGTAGTGAGCACAGTCCAAAACGCAGAGGCACATAGTCGCACCAAGCGACGGATCCTCCTGTTGGTGACACACGTCGTTAGGAACACCTTCAACTCCAAAAGATGAGTGGATATTCTGGATACGCTGGAAAACGCTTTTCAAGTTCCAGAATATCTAATGCGGCTTTTGAGGGACTATCTGAAGGACCAAAGCTTGCTCTACAACTCGACACCGGGCTGTTACATCGGGTGTTGCCCAGGGATGTATCTTTGGTCCAGACCTGTGGAATGAGTCTTACGACGGGCTACTGAGACTGGAGATGCTATCGGCTGTGCAGATGATGTTGTGGCTCTAGTCACTGGGCGCACCGTTGAACAAGCGCAACTTAGGCTAGGTATGCTAATGCACCAAATGAGAGATTGAATGACTGCTCGGGGGTTCAGTTTAGCACATAAAAAACCAAAGTGGTCATCTTGACAAAAAAAAACCCCTAGAAACTAGCGGTGAAGTATTTAGGGCCACTGATCGACTCGAAGATGAATTTTCCTGCTGAGAAGGCTGCTTAGGGAGTGTCGGCTCTGAGTCGACTTATGGCCAACGTAGGGGGACCCAGCCCATCAAAAAAATGCCTCTTGATGAGTGCTGCAGCGTCAGTGGTACTGTACGGAGCAGAAATATGGGGTGACGGTCTCACTAAGGAGGTATACCGAGCACGCCTGGTATAGGTATAGAGAAGAGGAGCGCTGAGGATTGCATCTTCATATCCGACAGTCTCTGATTCAGTGGTGAAAGTCATTGCAGGCGTGAAGTAATGTGTCAAACGGTCCCAGGATAGATTCTCAAGTCGATAGGGGAGGTGTTTAGTGGGTAGTCCGGTCGCCTGTTTGCGTGCATGGGAGTCCCACACTCCGTGCGTAATTGGACATTCACCTTACTACCACAAAAAAAAGCAAAAATCTCAAGGACGAGAAAAAATAAGAGATCATCTGTCCCAACCGCTATGCTAAGGGACATCCTGCGAGTTTCAGAGGTTGTCCTAAGCAAGAGAAGTTGAGGAGGGATTTCGTCCCCACCTCTATTAAAAATACTGTACGAGAAGGGGTCTTGTAGTTTTGTTTTTTGCAAGGTGCAAAGAAAGTTACCTATATGGTAGGCCAACCATCAGCCGCAGCAGTCGCAGAATGACCAAAATACAGCTTTAAGCGCTGGCTGCCAGCAATTTTTCGGGTGTGACTTGTGCACGCTCATTTGAAAAGGGGATTCATTTATCCCCCACTATAAAAAACCCACAAACCCTAGTGAGAAATAAGCTGCGTATTCAGATTTAGTCTTCATAGTATGTTCGCACAATGAGTTCCATTAAACTCTCAATCCCCAACATATGTTCACTAGCTCCACGCTATAAAAGGAATTCTGTTCAAGAATACTTCAACATTCATAGACCGGACTTCTTATTTATATTGAAAAAAAATCAGAGAAAGAAACAGAGTGCATCTAGAAAAATATAAAATCATCAGGCGTGAAGATCCTGAGGGAATTTTTGGAGTTGCTATGATTCATAGAGATCACCTGAAAGTTCAAAGGCACTGCCTTCCAAGTCTAAAATGTGTTGAAGCAGATATAAGAAGCTCCATTCTGGGAGGTGCACCTTTACATTTGTGGGGACCTATGTTCGATATGGATAGCTGGTGAGGAAACTCATTGATAGAGATAGAGATAGAGATAGATACTCTGCGCGAAAAATTCGATTCCTTTTCCAAGGGAGGTAATTTCAATGCGAAAAATCCCTCACAGGGCGCATGGTACAGCAATCACTAACTGGCTTCAATCAAATATGGATCTCATATTGATTGGCCCGAAAGAGCCTACCTTCAGCCGAAGCTTGTCCATTATTGACTTTTTCATCGTGTCTCCTAATCTGGTAAATCCCTCCCACATTTAGAGGGATTCCGACTGTGGAGTTTGAGACGTCTAGTCTTAACATCTTTTGGTGGAGCTGAACTTAAAAGTTATAAAGGCTATGAAAGTTGAGGTTAATGATCCTCAACTTTTCATTTCATAGAAGTGAATTGATTGGAGTACGAACGTATTTATCTAGAGACTATGTCTCTAAACCAAATGATCTCTAGGAGAACCATGCCTTTTGCTAACGAGCGATTTAAACAGACCCTGGAAAGCATCAATCCAGGGAGTTGTATGTTTGCTCATACCAATAGGATGACTGATAGAAAAAGGCTACCCAAGGTTCTCACTTATGATGGTTCCATGCTCATGGATGATAAATATGTTGCTGGCTCTATTGCAAAACATTTGCGAAAGTTCTTCAAGGAGAGAAAGCAAGTGAGGACTCTTTCATTACTTCGTTAGTAAGCAAGGACCACGAGCAATTGTGCTTGATCAGGTTCTCTGATTCAAACTCCTCTGACGCACCTATTGGCCATGGTCTGATTGTCATTCCTGAGAGACTAAATGTTGATCGTCTCGCATTTGTCATAGAGGAAATCACATTAGACGGTTCCAAAAATGATCTTTTTTTATTACAGATATTGAAAGTTTAGCTAATCAAGAGTATGCTCAAAAAGTTTTAGACCGATATTCGAAGTCCTTCTCATGTTTCCGGGGTAAGAAGCAAAGCGTGCTCGTGTATACCTCAAGGCCAATAAACGTCTATTGAATGGGGCGATTTCAGGCAAGCTGGGTGGGATCACGCAGCTGTCTTTCTATGAATCGATCTTACTTTATATTATATTAGGCATATTAGGGCAGCTATTACAAACAAAAATAGATATTTTTCCTGGCAGCAGTACAAATATAAATCCAAAATATCCATTGGGAAGGCAAAAGGGAGCACTGGTATTTGAAGTTAGAATCGCATAGCCTCAGTTTGCCTCTACTCCTTAACGTGTACAGTCAAAGCAAAAGGAAAAAATATAAAAAATATGACCTCGTATCCAAAATCGATTGACAGTTTGACATATTGACCTAGTCGCGCGTAGTTTTCTTTTTTTTGTGGTAGGGAGGTGAGTGCTATTTATGCACAGAGTGTGGGACTCCCATGCGCGACTGGACTACCCACTAAACACCTCCCCTGTCAACCTGAGAACCCAGCCTGGAACCGTTTGACACATTGCTTCGGGCCAGGTCTCGTTTTGTTACGCCGTGGGCGCCTTCAAGCTGGGGAGTCCCATTTCTAGCGGGAGGGGAGAGGGGAAGAGGAAACGCCAGAAGAGCGATCCCCGAGCCCCAGCGCCCCCAGCTGTTGTGAGTCCCTTTTATATTTTAGGACTGCCCGAACATAATGTGCCACCTGGTTCCACTTGTCAACTGATTCGAGCATCACCGCGACTATATTATCCGGGGTGAGCTTTCCCGTCTCCCTGTAGAGTTCCCTGCGCAGCCTGGCCCATTTAGTATGCGCAAAATATGTGCGACAGGCATTGTCCTCCTCTCCTGGGCAAAACCGACAATCGGGAGACAATGACTTACCGATCTTATGCAGGTAAGACTGCATCTCCCTCGCATCCTCGTTTCGGCGCAGGTAAATAGCGCGGCGCTCTCTAGCAAGGAGGGCGACAGGTATCACGCCTGCAAGAACTCTCACCGCTGAGTCAGAGACTGTTGGATACGAAGATGCAATTCTCAGTGCTCCTCATCTCTGTACCTGTGCCAAACGTTTTCGGTATACCTCCTTGCTGAGAGCGTAGCCCCATACCTCTGCTCCGTACAGTAGCACTGACCCTACAGCACTCATCAAGAGGCATCGTCTTGATGGGGTGGGCCCCCTACGTTGGCCATAATTCGGCTTTGAGCCGATATTCCCGAAGAAGCCTTCTCAGCCCTTGCCCTGATTTGCTCAGAGAAACTCATCTTTGAGTCGATTAGTAGCCCCAGGTACTTCACCGCTGACTTCTATTCGATTCGTAAGTTGCCAATACTGATAATTCTTACTCTAGGGACCCTCTATTTTGTCAAGATGACCACTTCGGTTTTCTCCAGTGCTAAACTGAGCCCGCGAGCAGTCATCCAGTCCCTCACTCGGCGCATTAGCATACCTAGCCTAAGTTGCGCTTGTTCAACGGTTTGTCCAGCGACCAGAGCCGCAACATCATCCGCATAGCCAACCAAGCGCAACTCATCTGGCATCTCGAGTCTCATTAGTCCAGCGTAGGACATGTGCCACAGGTCCGGACCAAGGATAGATCCCTGGGCAACACCCGATGTAATTTCAATACTTCCTTGGCCCTGTGTCGAGTCGTAGAGCAGACTTTGGTCCTTTAGCCGCATTAGATATTATGAAACTTGAAAAGAGTTTTCCAGCGTGTCCAGAAAATCCACCCATCTAGCGGAGTTGAAGGCATTCCTGACGTCGAGTGTCACCAACAGGACGATCCGTCGCTTGGTGCAACTATATGCCTCTGCCCTTTGGACCGCGTTCACCACCTCTGCAATCGCATCAATGGTAGAACGTCCTGCTCTAAAGCCGTACTGCCGAGGAGGTAGGTCCTCAGTAGCACGAATCGCGTCAGTGAGTCTTCCCTTGACGAGTTTCTCTAGTACTTTCCCAGCCGTGGCTAGCATGCATAACGGGCGGTATGCAGACGGCGATTCGGGATTTCCCTTCCCCTTGCTGATCAGCACGAGCCTCGCCACCTTGCATCGTACCGGGAAAACCCCGTCCCGTAGGCAAGCGTTGAATGTGCTGAGCAGCAAGTCAGGGCAATGGTGATAGACGAGCCGCAACACCTCAGCTGGAACACCATCTAGACCTGGAGCCTTCCTCACCTTCAATTAGAGGACTGCCTCCTCCAGTTCCAGCTGTGTGCAGAGTGGGCACTCGACTGCTGTTTCACCATGGACTGCATCAACACGGACGGGATGGGCGGGGAAGAGTCCCCGCACTATCGCGTCCATCTTTTTCGCGTCATGTATACAAGGCTATAGGGCATCAAGTTTCCCCATGACCAGCTTGTAGCCAAGGCCCCACGGATCCTTGTTCACATTGTCCACTAGGTCTTGCCAGCAGCAAGCCTTGCTACTGTTGATCAGTTTGCGAAGGCATTTCCTGGCCGACTTATATGCTGCCACCCAGTTGCATGCCTCATCACCGTTCCGCACCCGTTGGGCTTCACGACGAAGCTTGTGACACTCCCTTCGCTTTTCAGCGATTTCAGTTGACCACCAGTACACTGGGGCCTTGACGTGCCGGGGTCTTCGACAGGGCATAGAAGCGCAGCAAGCAGTCGTAATGATGCTCATAGTAGAGTTCACCACGTCTTGAGCTGCCCGTTCTTCCGTCCCCTCCGAAGCTCCCTGCAGCGGCTCACCTGCTGTGAGCACCTCGACGAGCCTCTCGACGTCTATTCTTCCGATGTTACATCCAGTTGTAGAAGGCCGAGAGCACGGACGTCGGAAGACAGCATCACTTATCTCAAGCAGAATGTACTGATGATCACTGGCTGAGTAGTTCGCTAATACTTTCCAGTTGTGTATCCTCCATACTAAGGACTCCGACGCGGAGTTTAGTACAACGAGGGCCGTCCTGGCTGCCATTCCCAGGATTCGTTTTCCCCGCGGATCCGTCTGAGGCATGCCCCATTCAATTGCTTTAGCGTTGAAGTCGCCCCCAACGAGCACTTTGCCCTCTGGTTCGAGACAGCGCTCTCCAAAGCATTAAGCTTGGCTTGGAAAGATGATATCGACTCGTTAGGCGTTAGGTACACACTAAGGAAGGTGATCCCTGAGCACCGAACCCACACGAAACCATCTCCCCGTCCACAACTCTCCGCTTGAAAGTCACTGTTCCGAACCCAGATGGCGCCAGTACCAGTTTAATCAGAATACCATAATGCAGGACTTTTACTTTGGTGTTGCTCACTCGGCAGCAAGAAGTCGGCTTTCATGTCCCTCGCAAACTGCTCAAGCAGATTTTGGGCAGTTGAACTGCGGTGTAGGTTTAGCTGCAGGATGCGGGTCATCGAAGCTCTGATTTGGCCTTGGCTAGGGCTTCCTGGAACAGCCGGCATTTTCCCGATCCCAAGACGTGTCCAAAATCAGGTTTTGGATCAGCATCCTTGCAAAGAATACAGTGTGCCTCCTTCGTACACTCTTTTCTTCGATGTCCCATTTCACCGCATTTGTAACATAGGGAACTCCTATCGGGTCCTTTGCATACTTGTGTGGTATGACCATAACCAAGGCATTTGAAACATTGAAGAGGCATTGCTCTTCGCCGTACCTGACAGACAACCCACCTTATTCGTACTTTCCCCTTGTTGAGGAATTGTTCGGCGTCCTTTTCGGTCAAGTCAACTATGGCCCTGCGTTGTCCCCTGTTGTTTTCTGGTGTCAGTCTCGCCTCTTCCTTTTGATAGCCTCTTCTACCTCGGCCAGATCCGTCACGCAGACATTGTCTCGTATTGCGATCGTTGCCATCGGCTAAGCGGGGCTATAGTTGCACTTTTGTCGAGGACTTTCTTTATTGCGTCGTAGAATGCTTCTTTATTGTCGGCCTCTGCTCCGAATTCGACCAGTTCGTGGCCCGAACGCGTTGGTCCTACTACTTTAATGGTAGTATTGGTGTCTTCGGGCCTTACGTTTCCCCTGATGTCCCGCAGTATTTCCGCGTAGGATCGGCCATCTTGGGGCTTTACGAGCAGTGCCTGCTGCTGGGATCTTCGTCATAGCTTCTGTCTCTTCTGTTTTGCATCAGGTCCTTTTTCTACATGGGCGTCCGTGCGAACTTTTTTTGAAGGAGTTTCTTAGCAGCTTTTTTCACTCGTTTTGTAAGCACTGCCTCGAGCCCATGATCGGGTGCTCCACCCCCATCAAGTGCCTCTTCGTTCCTTCTTTTATCCCGATCTCCTTCAATTGGGTTAGACGCCATACTTTTATTGACTTTCAATTGTGGAGCTATCTGCATGTCGCCTTTAGATTTCGACCCAAGCGCCTCTTTAGCTTTCTTTTCGTCTTCGGCTCTTAACCAGCTCCTCCGATAGTAACCTATACAATCTAGGAGCTCCTCTAGCTCAAGGAGCCCCACCTTTGCTGCTTCGCTGATTTCTGGGGAGTCGCATGCAGATTGTATTCTTTTCAGAACATCTTCCGCTTTTCGGAATAGCCTTTCTTCTTCGTATCGCTGGGCCACAATTGTACCTTGCAACCATCCTTGGGAGAGGTTTTCGCGTTTCGTTTCCAAGTGTAGTACTTCTGCCACATTTTCGACGTTGGTGGTGCAATCACTCGGTGTCTGGTCACTCGTTGCTTTTTGTGCCGTAATCTCCTCGTTGGCTTCTGGATTTTTCGTTGCAATGTCGGAATTTGCGACCCTTGCATCGGTCGCTTCGGTAACGTTCGCAGTAGTGACCATCAAATTGTCGATGCTCTTTATATTTTCTTCCACCGCTCGAACACCTGAAGCGTCCTGCAGAGTTTCCCGCTTTTTCTTAATAGGACGCTCTGGCATTCGCATCATTTTTTTGCTGCGCCCCAACGCCGCAGGAATCACAGTCTGAACGAAACTGTCTGCTATTTGTAATGATTTTAACTTTTCAAGTTCGAACGCGGAACCGACCTCTCATCGGTTCTAGACGTTAAGTCTGAGTAGTGCCAACGGATGGTACCAACAGGTCAACCAATCCGTGCACCGTAACCCATTCACGTGGTGACTGCTTGTCGGCCAGCTAGTTCGGAGAGGATTTCGGTCGCGGGTCTCCGAATGGGTTACGCTCAATTACAATATTTCAGTCACCTGGACATGCCCGTTTTCCAAACGCGTCAATAACTACTCATCCAGAACGGGAAACCTACGTTACTTTAGTTCTGGATGTGATCTCTCCACAGATCTCAAATCAAAAACGCTATAAAATCCTATAGGCGCGTTACCGAATCACCGACGCGGTACCGAAAAATATGCTACTCGAAATTAAACCGATGAAAACTACTCTAATGAAATGACGAAACAAGCAAAGGTACCGCGTACCGCGCGCGACGCGAAACCGACTTCAGCGGATTTGTCGAAACCCTACCCTCGCGACGGCATACTTACCCTACACTCTCTGTTCCCACTGAAAAAGAACGAGTCACTGAAAAGGAAAGTCGTGGGTTATCTTAGCAATTCATTTTTAATAATTATAAAGATATTGAACAGAACATCGATGTAAGTATAAAATCAAACAATTTCAGTAACTTCTAGTTATTTGTTGTTTTCGTTCTTGTAATTCTACTACTTATGGTAAGTAATAATCCAAGAGAAATGCCTAAACTAAGGTATTTCCCTATGAGCACTTGTGCTTAACTATTTTAAAGTTTAGAGTAGTAATTCTGAAGGTATAGTCTTAACCGACCAATTTGGGATAGAATACAATTTCCAAATAAAGCTCAATATATTAAACTTAACTCACTACACTCCATCCGCTGAGAAAGATAAATTTATTCCCATTAAAAAAACTAAAGAAACTCATGCAAGTTTATGTTTATCTACGATTATCTATACATGCACTTAAATTATCCAAAAATTCCCTAATACTTATATAATGGGAAAACTTAACTTTTGCAGTCATTGTACCCGTAAATCATTAGGAGGAAACATACACGCGAATTAGTTTACGCATTTATGTTTTATAAACTGAGGATTTAGTGAATTTAGGAAAACTAGAACATCGCTTGCAATCAAAGCAATATAAAGTTATTGTCGAAGTACGAGTATTAGGTTCATGCAACTTAGTTTAAGTAATCTGAAATTATCTGATTCATAGTAATGTTAAGTTTAATCATAGTTAGCTCTCATATTAATTATTATACGTATTTATCAAATGTTAGTCTACTGAAACTCTTATGCTATGTGACTAATGGAAATAATTGTTCCGTCGAAAAATTAGAACCTCGTTTTGCACTCAGTATATGCAAGGAACTTTACATGAAACTATTTAAATCTAACAGATCATAAAATCAAAAAAAATTGAATGGAGGTTTGAAAAGTTACATATTGTAATACCCAGATTAAATTCGTTATGTGATTTACATCTTTCGTTCAACCTTCATCCTCAGAAAAATACGACAGCATAAATCACTCTTAAATATAAGTGAAATTAGAATAAAATATTATAATTAAGTAGCTATGTAGCTTAACAATACTCATTTATTTATAGTTATTTCTTGATTCATGGATGTTCTATCTGTTTGATATATATTTGTTGTATCGCACCTTAGTTATTTTGAAAATCTACAAGTCAATTTGATCTTGGTTTAAGTAAAACTTAGAATGGTTTAGTGGACTTGTATTAGAAATACAATATCAATTATTATTGGAACTGTTTTTGGAAGGAACTACCAATTATTTAGGATTTTTTTTTTTTTTAGAATAATCGTTCAAGTTACATTTGAAAGGAGCATTTATCGTGGATGATTTTGAAGGATGTTAAGGAAGCTTTAATGAGAAAAGAAACAGCGAGAAAGTTTAATTTTCGAAAAAGGGCCATCAATCATTTAGTAAAAAGTAATCATCAACATTATTTAAACTTCTTTCTCGTGACAGAAAATAAATATTGCATCAAATAAATTTTTTCCGGACAATAGCACATCTCATCGTTATTATTAATATTTATTTTGGTTCATCTACGTATCACATAGATAGTGCAACAAATCATTAACTTGAGTTTGACAAGCTATTAATTATCCTCCAATGGTACGAAACAAATATCTAGCAAATATATTAAAATTTTATAAATCTAATAATAAATGTAAATAGAATTTTGTCAATCTTTTTCTTCTTTTGTTTAAATAAAATCGCTAAAAATATATTTATAGATCATCCAATTATTATTCTCATTTTTAATTCTCTACTTAGCTTATTACTTAGCTAGAAGAAACATTAGTAATCTAAAGTTAATTGCCTTAGCTGCCAATAACCGATTGCACTCTGAACTATCTGGCAAGGGTAGGAGATAATATTCACTGTCATTCGAACAGCAAGAAGATCCCTTGATCATTATCAACCGTCTATGGGTCGCCTTAATAGAGTATCGCCCAACTACCTTGTTGATGGCGAAGAAGGACAAAGAGGGAGAGAGTACAACCACGTGCGAACCCCTCTACTAGCGTATTTTGTTTGGGTAAAATTTTCCTTTTACATATTTGGCCTGGTAGTGACATTTGGTCTGCGAAGAGGTAGCCGCGTTGAAAAGGATATGCGAGCAATCAGTTACGCGTATTATATTGTAATTGAGGCAGATTCGGGACAATAAATTGTACTCTGTATGTCTACACCTGTTCATAGCGGTAAGGGTGAGAAATCCAATAACAAATTGAACGGATCGTCTGTACGTGCGAGCTTCGGAAAACAAATAAGTATCGCGAAATCGTTCTGCTAATATGGCCACTCAGGAAAGTGTTTCGCGACAGGCAACTGCAACACCTGGCAATGATAAAGCCGATCACAAAGCCAGAATGGATGGTGGACTAACTGGCTGCATCCAATTCGCGCACGCAAAATAAATTTACAAATTGCCTTTAACTTCTGCCACTGCTGATGGTTTATCAGCACTGCTGCTTTCACCCGCATGGTTACCTTTCGCCTGACTATTATCTTCTTGTGCCTTTCCGCTCACCTAGACAAAATATTGCTAACACTTTCTAAGTCTTTCTTAACTAAACTAACCTCTTTCATAATTTGAGCCTGTTGATCTTCTTTCTGAGTTTGACAGAGTTTCATGTTCTAGCCTGAGGCAATGTTCCGGTGAATTTCTTAAGTGTTTGATGTTCCCTTTGCAGTTTCCTTGAGTACGTTTCGCTCCGACCAAATCCTACACACAAACGATCGTCAACGAAAGTATGTTAAGAGGTAGAAAAGCACTTGAACTGTTCTAGACAGCACAACCTACGATCACGAACCATCGATCACCACAAAAAGTTCTTTTGTTTCTCCTTCGCCTCCATGTGGCTGTCAAAATCCCCGGTTGTCACATCGGACAAAACATCTGTGTGTGGAATGGCACGCCACATGGCGGCAATGTGCCTCTCCAGTTGTCGCCAGTGGCATAGTTTTCTCGATGGCCACGGTGGAGGGGCATTTCCAGATGGCTATGTCTCGAAATGTGCCGGGGTTTGGATTAATTCTATATTTCGAATATTTATACCCACAGATCTAAATATTTGGACAGAAAAAAAAAATATTTTCTGCGCAACGATATCCGCACGACAGATGAAGTCCGCTGGCACTTCGAGGACATATCCATCTGGCCGGTTGCAAGGGTTCGGGATCGGAATCACTTCGATTCCCGGGCGTAGGCGTCACATTACACATTCCCCCCCCCAAAATCGAAGTAATTACGATCCCGTCTCCTATATAA
This sequence comes from Odontomyia ornata, assembly GCA_963969285.1. NCBI lineage: Eukaryota > Metazoa > Arthropoda > Insecta > Diptera > Stratiomyidae > Odontomyia > Odontomyia ornata. The sequence continues at coordinate 185,402,066 of OZ017740.1, forward strand.
AAGGTCTTGGTTAGGGCCGTGGCGGGTCGAAGGTCGGTTTCGAAGGATAGGCTACAACCATGTTCGTGAAGACTCGACAGTGACTATATAGTAGGGAGTCAGGTGTTATTCGGAGGTCTTCGTCTAGGCAAAGATTGGGGTACGCCACGGTTTTTCATGGGAAATAGTTGCACTTCATCGTCTAAGGTCTTTTGCGTGGTAAATTCCCAGGGTTTTACCAGTCATGTCCGCGATGAGGTATCGGGTGGGGCTTAGTACTTGTAGGACTCGACACTTCACGAATTTCTTGTCTAGTTTGGCATTGTAATGTCGGGTGGCATCGCTCTGCCGGAAGTTTCGACGATATATTTCGTCGCCTACCTTAAAGCCAGAAGGATGAGATCGCAAGTTGTACCGCTCCTCTCCCATCCGTCAACTTTCTTCAATCTTCTCCCGCAGTTGCTCTCGCAGAAGTTGGAGCTTTTCGTGCGGTTCCAGAACCACAATTGGGTCCTCTAGCGATTTCAGTTGCCGCAATAGCCGGTAAGCGCTCCCATGACAGATCATGTACTGCCCGAACAATGCGAAATACGGCGAAATGCCGGTAATGGCGTGGTACGACGAGCGCAGCGCACTAGTGATGGCGGACAATTTGCGATCCCAGTCCTTCTGATTCGGGTGGACATAGGCGCGGATGGCCGCTATGAGCGTACGATTCAGTCGTTCGGATGCGTTGGCTTGTGGTGAATAGACGGCAGTTCGTTGGTGGATGATGCCGTATTTGGACATTAGGTCTTGGAACTTGCTGGAGGTGAACTGGACCCCATTGTCGGAGACAAGTTTCTCCGGAACTCCAAACATGTGAAAGACTCGGTTCTCCAAGAAGCTGATTATAGGTCCAGTGTGCATGTTACGTAGTGGTTCTATGATAGGGAATTTAGAGAGCTGGTCCAGGACCACGACAGCTCCCGTGTGACCAGAAGCAGATCGAGGGTAAGGACCGATAAGATCAATGTACAAGCGCTGGAACACGCGTTCGGGGACCTCAACCTTACCCATGGGTGGCCGAAGAATGGTGTTGGGCGCTTTAGTGCACTTGCATAGCTCACAAGAGGCTACGTACGCTTTTATCTGTTGTGCCATCTTAGGCCAAAAGAAACAGGTTTTCAACCGCCTAAGTGTACGACCGTATCCGCCGTGCGCACTTGTTGGGTGGTCATGAGCCCGTCTGATAAGGTCAGTGGTTAATTCTTCGGGCACCCACAACTTCCACTGTTCTTCCTCTTGTATGGGGTCTCCGGATGCGTGTCCCATCCACTTATAAATAAATCCATCCGTCAACCGCAGTTCAGGAAGCTGGGGCAGTTGATTCTGGATAGTGTGAATCAGTTGTGTGTAGGTTGCTGACTTGAAGGCAGGATGGTCCAGATCGATCAATTGGGGGCTGTCGTCCTCTTGGACCAACTCGGCTCCTTCAGGGGCGAACATTCTGGATAGGGTGTCGGGGACTACATGCTGGCTACCTTTTCGGTGGCGGATGGTGAAGTCAAATGCATGTAATTTCAGTGCCCACCTGGCCAATCTGCCGTTGAGATCAGTCTGGCTCATTAGCCATTTCAGGGAAGCGTGATCCGTAACGATTTCAAAGGTGTGTCCCTCCACATAGGCTCGGAAGCGTTTCACTGCCAACACCGCCGCTAAACATTCCTGCTCGGAGACCGTGTAATTTCGCTGGGCTGGGTTCAACTTGTGAGACATGAAGGCTATAGGTCTCTCCTCGCCGTCTTGTGCAACCTGGACTAAGACTGCTCCCACCCCATGTTGACTCGCGTCACAATGGATTGAGAACGGTTTGTCAAAGTCCGGGCTGTGCAGTACGGGGCTGTAGTCAGACTCTTCTTTAGCTCTTCAAAGGCTCGCAAGCTGGGCTCTTCCCAGACGAATTTACGTCCCTTACGCAGCATGTCGGTCAAAGGAGTGGTAATGGTGGCATAGTCACGTACAAAACGCTGGTACCATCCGCATAAACCTAAGAATCGGCGTAATTGTTTGGTGGTCTTGGGTAATGGAAAAACGTCAATCGCTTGAGTCTTTTCCGGATCGGTCTTGATATGGCCATGCCCAATGATGTGACCTAAATACTTCACCTCCGTCATCACGAACTGGCTCTTCCTTATGTTGATGGTTAATCTTGCCCTCCGGATGTGTAGAGCCACCTCCTGAAGCAGATCGATGTGTTCGTCAAAGGTCTCGGTTATAAGCAACAGATCGTCCAAGTAAACGAAAACTTGGTGCCGCAAGTGAGGTGGTATTACCTTATCCATAAGGCGCGTCATTGTTTGGGGGGCATTACACAATCCGAATGGCATGGTCACGAATTGATATAGGGGCCGACCGGGGACTGTGAAGGCTGTCTTCTCCTTTGAACCGGGGTCTAAAGGAATTTGCCAGAAGGCGTCCTTGAGGTCTAAGCTCGTGATGAAATGGGCTTTAGGCAATCGACTCAGAATGCCTTCAATCAACGGTAGAGGGTATGCGTCCTTGACTGTGACGGCGTTCAAGCGTCTGGCATCTAAGCATAACCGGACCTTGTTCGGCTTGACCACTAAGGTGACTGGGGAAGTCCACGCGCTCTGTGATTCTTCGATTACGCCTAATGCTAGCATTCGATCCACTTCGGCATATAACGATTTTTCCTTCGCCGGAGATATGGCGAAATGTCTCTGTTTTATGGGTTTAGCATCCCCCACATCTATAGTGTGGAACACCAGGGCAGTCCGCCCGAGACCTTCTTTCTCGTGCGATGGAAAAGCCGATATAGCCGAGTCAAGACGCAGTTGCTGAGTTACATCCAGTGTATGCCGTAATAAGTTAGTGGGTTGAGATTGGTCAGGAACGGTGGTGACAGACTCCAGGGTCGAACCGGAAAATAGTGCCGGGGCCAAGTTAAATTTTCGAACGAAATCCACTCCTAAATAAAGATTCTGGGTTAACTGAGGTATAATGAAAAATTCCATGGGTTTAGTTACTCCTTTAAAGGTGACATCCGTCATAATTTTTCCCACTACAGAGTGACGAGTTCCGTCCGCCGTGCTTAACCAGGAGGTGAAATGACGGATTTGGTCCGCGTGCTTTGCCAGTACCTCCCCTGCAAACTCGGCAGAGATGCAATTCACACTGGCTCCCGTATCGACTAAGCCTGATACTCGTTTTTGCAGGAGGTGTACTGACGCATATGGCCGAACATCATCCCTCAATAATTCGTCTAAGTATATGTCCTTCAACACTTTCCTCGACTGCCTGACTTTTCTCCAGAAGCTCCGCATCCGACGCGTGGCTCGCTTGCTTCGCGGTGGGACAGTTGTGGCCAATTCCTCATGGAAGATGCGCTGTCGAGTAGCCAAATAATTCCGCAGCCTGACATGAAAAGGTTTTAACTGCCAAGGAACTTTCGCCTCGCTATCATTTCCCTGCGCGTTGGCCTCGGCGAAGGACGGCGTCGGTTGTGGAACTTTGGGAGAACTGTGTTTAGCGGTGCGAGTCAGCAGAGTTGGAGTCCTGTTGGGAGCTGGGTCATAACTAGTGATGGGGTCTGGATTGGTTCGTCCGGGGTTTAGGAGTGCCGACGGGTGGTCGCGGCACTCGGTGGCAAGTTTTTTCGCCCTTTGCAATTTGCACAGTCAGGGGCGTATGTGTCGGCCTTCCCGCAGCGGTAGCAGAAAAGCGTCGGCTCCGCTGGACATGCATAGAACCGATGTCCCGGTTGTCGGCAGTTCCAACAGACCATCGGGCTTGTAATTCCTTCAAGGGAGGGTCGATCAATCAAGGCTGGGTCCTCAAGCTCCGGTGGTGCTCCGCTCCTCGGTACTGGTACTGGATCAGCAAGCAGGTGGCCAGCTGCCATCAACTCCGCGGTGTGATGATTTCGGGGATTTGGTCCCGTTATGCGAGGTTGTGGACGGAAGGTACCTCGTCGCTCATCCAAGTGTTCTTGTCTACGGGCATGGAGGCGCAATCCCTGTATGGTGTTGATGGGAAAATGCAGAAGGCTGTTCTGGAGATCCCAGCGCATATTCTCTCTGATAATTTCTACCAGTTCGTCCTCGGGCATGGTATTTCTCAAGCGAGTGCTCAATCTCACTATACTTGTGTAGTACTGGTCGAACGGTTCGTGAGCGCCTTGTTTCCGTTTCTTTATTTGCTCCCTTAGCTCTCTCTCAGTGAAGCCATCCTCAAATCGATTGCGGAAGGCTGCACTGAAAGAGTGCCAAGTGGGACGTGGCGTTGATTCTTTAAAGCTCCAGTACCAGTCGGCAGCGTCGCCGCTGAACAAAAGATGTGCATGCCGGAGGAAGGCCGAGGAATCACCTCCCAGGGTGCTGGATACCAACGCCTGAATCCGGAAAAGGAACCGGTCCGCCGATATCAAATCGTTGAACCCTGTAAAGTTCAGGCGCCAACTCTCCATGATACGAGGCGTCCGGTCTCGAAAAAGTGTCAATGCGTTCCCGGGGGGAATCACATCCTCTGTTGACCTGTTGTACTGTACTGCCTCGGGGGCTAGAGGTACCAACGGAGGTCCGGTATTGTGTCGCGGTCTATATTCGGGAGCTCTGGGATCCATTCCCGAGTTCCTTGGAGGTGGGACCCATTGCTCGGATTGTCGGGAGTGGGGCATAGCCACACTGGGATTTGGCTCCCAGCCAAGCGGAGTTCTCACGCGACTGGGTGGTTGGCTCATAGGGAGATTCTGGAGCTTTCCCTCCAGGTTGCCAATTCTCTCCGACATATCCCTCATCAACGCCACGAGGGTGTCAATGGAGTGGGCGGAAGGCATGGGTGTCACCTCGGACACGACACTTGCGGCCGGAACTTCACCGCCTACTGCTCCTTGCAGGTCTAAGAGTGGTTGGGACTGTTCGGCCTCTGGAACTCCTTTCGCCACTGCTCCACGCGTTGGTAGGGGCGTTCCGAGGGGGACGTCTAGGGCGGTCCGCTCGATGGGTCGCCGACATAATGGGCAACTCTCTGACGTGAGGAGGAGCTGTTGTACACAGGCACGATGGAATAGATGTCCACAATCCAATCGCACGCTGTGTACGCCCTCCATTACGTCCTCGAAGCAGATCCCGCAGTTAGCTGGTTGGACCGTTTTGGATCGGGTCCACCGCTTATCGGGGGTCCGCTTCGTTGCCATTTCGTGTGGGTTAATTGTTGTGCTAAAATAAAATAAAAAAAATATATAGAATATACTTATTCCTACTAATAACTTATCACTAAATTAGTGGCCGTTAGTGGCGAGCTATGTATAGAAAATAGAAAAAGAGAGAGAGAAAAAAAAATTATATGATACACACTTTCCTTTTCAGTGGTCGACTCCTCCAACGGGAAAAGAGAGTGCGTGGTAATCTGCCGGAGAAAGGGTGCTTTCGGTCGATTTACAAAATTTATCCCCTAAACCCTCATACATTACAAAAAACCGTCTCTAAACTACGTTAAAGTGACTCGACGAGACAAGTGGTAGAGCTACCGTAACGATTTTAGTACGCGGTCAAAATTCCCGACGCGTGGAAGCATTCCGGGCTTCGCAACTCCAGCGTACGCCACCGAACGTTGAACCGATACCACTCGTCTAACACGCATACGAAATAGTTAGAATCCTTCCGCGACATAAAGGCAAGGTAGCCTTCTATTTCCTTGAGAGTCCATGCTGATAGGTAAACCCATCAGACTGGCAGTTCCATCAAGAAAATAGAAGGTCCTTACAGGGGTTAACCTGGGACAACACATCGGAAGGATTCTGTCGCGAAGAAAAAAAAATCAATCAAAGGAGAGCGGAAGCTACAACTCACGTGAAGCGACTCCTAATGTGTATCACACAACTCCACTGCTCCTGATAGTGGGACTCGAGTACCAAAGTACCTTACATCCTCCGTAAAGGACCAACTCGTCAGAAGACGCGAAGTTCTTTCCCCCTTAGGATATTTTAGGCCCCACGTTGGGCGCCATTTGTAATGATTTTAACTTTTCAAGTTCGAACGCGGAACCGACCTCTCATCGGTTCTAGACGTTAAGTCTGAGTAGTGCCAACGGATGGTACCAACAGGTCAACCAATCCGTGCACCGTAACCCATTCACGCGGTGACTGCTTGTCGGCCAGCTAGTTCGGAGAGGATTTCGGTCGCGGGTCTCCGAATGGGTTACGCTCAATTACAATATTTCAGTCACCTGGACATGCCCGTTTTCCAAACGCGTCAATAACTACTCATCCAGAACGGGAAACCTACGTTACTTTAGTTCTGGATGTGATCTCTCCACAGATCTCAAATCAAAAACGCTATAAAATCCTATAGGCGCGTTACCGAATCACCGACGCGGTACCGAAAAATATGCTACTCGAAATTAAACCGACGAAAACTACTCTAATGAAATGACGAAACAAGCAAAGGTACCGCGTACCGCGCGCGACGCGAAACCGACTTCAGCGGATTTGTCGAAACCCTACCCTCGCGACGGCATACTTACCCTACACTCTCTGTTCCCACTGAAAAAGAACGAGTCACTGAAAAGGAAAGTCGTGGGTTATCTTAGCAATTCATTTTTAATAATTATAAAGATATTGAACAGAACATCGATGTAAGTATAAAATCAAACAATTTCAGTAACTTCTAGTTATTTGTTGTTTTCGTTCTTGTAATTCTACTACTTATGGTGAGTAATAATCCAAGAGAAATGCCTAAACTAAGGTATTTCCCTATGAGCACTTGTGCTTAACTATTTTAAAGTTTAGAGTAGTAATTCTGAAGGTATAGTCTTAACCGACCAATTTGGGATAGAATACAATTTCCAAATAAAGCTCAATATATTAAACTTAACTCACTACACTCCATCCGCTGAGAAAGATAAATTTATTCCCATTAAAAAAACTAAAGAAACTCATGCAAGTTTATGTTTATCTACGATTATCTATACATGCACTTAAATTATCCAAAAATTCCCTAATACTTATATAATGGGAAAACTTAACTTTTGCAGTCATTGTACCCGTAAATCATTAGGAGGAAACATACACGCGAATTAGTTTACGCATTTATGTTTTATAAACTGAGGATTTAGTGAATTTAGGAAAACTAGAACATCGCTTGCAATCAAAGCAATATAAAGTTATTGTCGAAGTACGAGTATTAGGTTCATGCAACTTAGTTTAAGTAATCTGAAATTATCTGATTCATAGTAATGTTAAGTTTAATCATAGTTAGCTCTCATATTAATTATTATACGTATTTATCAAATGTTAGTCTACTGAAACTCCTATGCTAAGTGACTAATGGAAATAATTGTTCCGTCGAAAAATTAGAACCTCGTTTTGCACTCAGTATATGCAAGGAACTTTACATGAAACTATTTAAATCTAACAGATCATAAAATCAAAAAAAATTGAATGGAGGTTTGAAAAGTTACATATTGTAATACCCAGATTAAATTCGTTATGTGATTTACATCTTTCGTTCAACCTTCATCCTCAGAAAAATACGACAGCATAAATCACTCTTAAATATAAGTGAAATTAGAATAAAATATTATAATTAAGTAGCTATGTAGCTTAACAATACTCATTTATTTATAGTTATTTCTTGATTCATGGATGTTCTATCTGTTTGATGTATATTTGTTGTATCGCACCTTAGTTATTTTGAAAATCTACAAGTCAATTTGATCTTGGTTTAAGTAAAACTTAGAATGGTTTAGTGGACTTGTATTAGAAATACAATATCAATTATTATTGGAACTGTTTTTGGAAGGAACTACCAATTATTTAGGATTTTTTTTTTTTTTAGAATAATCGTTCAAGTTACATTTGAAAGGAGCATTTATCGTGGATGATTTTGAAGGATGTTAAGGAAGCTTTAATGAGAAAAGAAACAGCGAGAAAGTTTAATTTTCGAAAAAGGGCCATCAATCATTTAGTAAAAAGTAATCATCAACATTATTTAAACTTCTTTCTCGTGACAGAAAATAAATATTGCATCAAATAAATTTTTTCCGGACAATAGCACATCTCATCGTTATTATTAATATTTATTTTGGTTCATCTACGTATCACATAGATAGTGCAACAAATCATTAACTTGAGTTTGACAAGCTTTTAATTATCCTCCAATGGTACGAAACAAATATCTAGCAAATATATTAAAATTTTATAAATCTAATAATAAATGTAAATAGAATTTTGTCAATCTTTTTCTTCTTTTGTTTAAATAAAATCCCTTAAAATATATTTATAGATCATCCAATTATTATTCTCATTTTTAATTCTCTACTTAGCTTATTACTTAGCTAGAAGAAACATTAGTAATCTAAAGTTAATTGCCTTAGCTGCCAATAACCGATTGCACTCTGAACTATCTGGCAAGGGTAGGAGATAATATTCACTGTCATTCGAACAGCAAGAAGATCCCTTGATCATTATCAACCGTCTATGGGTCGCCTTAATAGAGTATCGCCCAACTACCTTGTTGATGGCGAAGAAGGATAAAGAGGGAGAGAGTACAACCACGTGCGAACCCCTGTACTAGCGTATTTTGTTTGGGTAAAATTTTCCTTTTACATATTTGGCCTGGTAGTGACATTTGGTCTGCGAAGAGGTTGCCGCGTTGAAAAGGATATGCGAGCAATCAGTTACGCGTATTATATTGTAATTGAGGCAGATTCGGGACAATAAATTGTACTCTGTATGTCTACACCTGTTCATAGCGGTAAGGGTGAGAAATCCAATAACAAATTGAACGGATCGTCTGTACGTGCGAGCTTCGGAAAACAAATAAGTATCGCGAAATCGTTCTGCTAATATGGCCACTCAGGAAAGTGTTTCGCGACAGGCAACTGCAACACCTGGCAATGATAAAGCCGATCACAAAGCCAGAATGGATGGTGGACTAACTGGCTGCATCCAATTCGCGCACGCAAAATAAATTTACAAATTGCCTTTAACTTCTGCCACTGCTGATGGTTTATCAGCACTGCTGCTTTCACCCGCATGGTTACCTTTCGCCTGACTATTATCTTCTTGTGCCTTTCCGCTCACCTAGACAAAATATTGCTAACACTTTCTAAGTCTTTCTTAACTAAACTAACCTCTTTCATAATTTGAGCCTGTTGATCTTCTTTCTGAGTTTGACAGAGTTTCATGTTCTAGCCTGAGGCAATGTTCCGGTGAATTTCTCAAGTGTTTGATGTTCCCTTTGCAGTTTCCTTGAGTACGTTTCGCTCCGACCAAATCCTACACACAAACGATCGTCAACGAAAGTATGTTAAGAGGTAGAAAAGCACTTGAACTGTTCTAGACAGCACAACCTACGATCACGAACCATCGATCACCACAAAAAGTTCTTTTGTTTCTCCTTCGCCTCCATGTGGCTGTCAAAATCCCCGGTTGTCACATCGGACAAAACATCTGTGTGTGGAATGGCACGCCACATGGCGGCAAGGTGCCTCTCCAGTTGTCGCCAGTGGCATAGTTTTCTCGATGGCCACGGTGGAGGGGCATTTCCAGATGGCTATGTCTCGAAATGTGCCGGGGTTTGGATTAATTCTATATTTCGAATATTTATACCCACAGATCTAAATATTTGGACAGAAAAAAAAAATATTTTCTGCGCAACGATATCCGCACGACAGATGAAGTCCGCTGGCACTTCGAGGACATATCCATCTGGCCGGTTGCAAGGGTTCGGGATCGGAATCACTTCGATTCCCGGGCGTAGGCGTCACATTACATATTCTCCGTTCTTTGTCTGCCTTCACTGTCGTGGTTAGTACCGCTTTCGATGTACTGTTAATATCGTGGCTGCAACCGCTGGTTGCGTCATCGTTGTTATTATTTTTGTTTCTTTTTTTGGATGTTTTTGGTCTTTTTATTTTGTTTGCTCCAGTTTTGTTGGGTCCCCCCTCGGGGCTGCTATCTCCGTTCGTGTGTGCAGTCGCCTTTTTGGTCCCATGGTTATCTTTGCAGAGCAGGGAGGCCATGCGAGCGTTGGCACAAGCCCTTATGAGGACAAGTGCTCAGAGCCAGACCAGCGCTAATCGGGATTCCGTCTCAACCGAACCTACACCACCAACCCAATGGTGCGAACTTCGAACGTACTCCGAGGCCTGCCAAGGTTTTTACCGGGATGAACATGGTATGATAGTTGAATTGGAGCTGTTCACACACGAGTTTCACCTCGGCGCTACTGTGCAAAGCAACTAGGTCCAAATCATCACATCCGCCAGCCCAAATGCGTGAATTCCAGTTCGTTGTCCGAAGCGTAGTCCAGATCCAATCAGAGTCGTTACCTGTCATCCCAGGAGGGAACCTCATGGCGCCCCCTTTTCCTTGGGTCCGTGGGGGTGGCGCTCCCCAAAGAATGCTAGCCTAAAGAGTGTTCTTGTCGGCCGGCATTCCCCCTGCGGGAATTTCCTCGGGTACGTGGGGGCGGAACTCCCCAAAGAATGCTAGCTGCCAAGAGTGTTCTTGTCGACCGGCATTCTCCCTGGGGGGGGGAGGGGTAGTCACGCGCATTAAAATGTAGTTTCACGACAATCAACATTCTCAAGATACAGATGAACGCTAACGAAAATGCTTCTGCAAAATAACTACTGAGTTCTACCATAGAAAAGCCGGTTGTTAATCCATGGTCGTGCTACCATATTATCAAATTTTTTAGCGTATTCATCGCTCTTTCGGATATGCTGGTTTGTAGCAGCTATAAAGCAAAAGTGAATTTTGAAGAATGTGGAATTAAAGGCGTCGAATTTAAAATTGTTTAAAGTGTAGATGCGAGTCGAGGCAAGAGAATTCGTACCCATTAATTACTACTAGCTACGAGAAAAATTGGAGAATCGTTTAGTTATGTGACTGTTAGATGTTGGAAGGCAAGGATTAAATCTTTTCTGCAACTATGTGGTATCGCCGAAAGAGCTCAAAATCTAATTTGCTCTCACATAAATTCTGCCCCATTGTATATTGCACAGAAAAAATTGTCGATCGCATAGCGAAAAGTATCTATTGTCATTCATCTGCCTTATCGAAAAATAACTCTAAAGATTCCGGAAGGAATTCAGCTTGGAAAGAAGAGAATAACGAGGAAAGTTGCTTGAAAACGCATAATGGCTCAGCGGGAAGTATGGAGAAAGAAGCAAAAATGTTTCGGAGGTCAGAAGAACGTTATGGTGTGAAAAACTTCATTTACACAAAGTAGGGTGACTTTTCAAATTTCGCGGGCATTTGATTATCGATTTTTTTTAAATTTTTTATGTTAGTACACTCGCGGCAAGTATACAAATATATTTACTGTTTCAGCTATATAATATGTTTAGTTTGTTTATGACAGGCATAACGGTTGGAAGTGTTTTGCGTGCTCGCCGATTTTTTGTTATCGGGAAAAATGAATCAAAGATCATGAATTGTTTGGCCAAAAACAACACCACAATCAGACCTCAGCCACAAAATTCACCGGATTTGCTCCCATGTGACTTTTTCTTGTTCCCAAAACTGAACAGACCTGTGAAAGGACGGAGATTCACAACGACTGAGGAGATGAAGACTGCATCGCTGGAAGAGCTCAAGGCTGTAAAGCGCTTATGAAAAGTGCTTCAAAGGTTGGAAAAGTGGTGGCACAAGTGTATTCATGACTGTGAAGGGGCCGATAGAAATATTGATGAATAAATAAATATTTCTTCCTTCAAATACAAAGTCACCTTACTTTTTGAACACACCTCGTAGAGGTGATGGTGATTCAAAAACCTTCAATGCTCTTCTGGATAGTAATCCTTATAATTACTCTGGTAGCTAAAAGTGAGTGTGTAGGCAATGTTCGAAAAAGGATGAGAACTTGACTTCACAATTTGAGGAAGACTTAAAAAAAGGTTGAAAAGATAAATTGGCAAGCTTTAGTGAAAAAATTGAAAAACAACATGTATACACAAGATTTCGCAATCGAACGTACCGCCTCAGTGAAACGAATTTGTTACACGCATAAGCAATAAGGCAAATCGAGCGAAAGCTTGAGCTTTGTGGTTGCACCAGTCACAGAGAGATGGCATTAAAAAACATTACATTTTGAATGTTGATCATTGACTATTCTTATTGTCTTCATTATTTCAGTTGAGAAGCAATTAAGTCAGCATAGTTATGCTATAAAAGAAAATCATATTATAGAAGCAAGAAAATCGAGAAGTATTTCTCCATTCGCTGGCTCAAGGCGTGTGCCCGAGCTTAATCTCTCCCAAGACACTTAGCCCGGGATAAGAATACGTTCAACTGCGTACTCAAGGCGTCATTTTTCAAGTAACAAATATAATTAAAGTAAATATTGTGACTCGGGCTGACTCTTTGAGCATGCACCTATGTTTACGGATGAATTGATTAAGAATCCAAATGCTAGCCCGGGTGCAAAGCTTTGGGACGTTAATATTTGGGCTAACGTCTTGAGTATGCATTCAGATTGATAAATCAATCAATTATTTGTTCAACTGCAGGCTCCGGGCATAACCACCTTGGGGCGCTAATACTCGGACTGGCGCCTTTGAGTGCGCAGTTGAACGTATTCTTAACTCGCTTATCCCGGGGTAAGTGTCTTGGGATAGATTAAGCTCGGGCGCAAGCCTTGAGCCAGCAAATGGAGAAATATTTCTCGACTTTCTTGCTTCTATAACTTTCTTGTGTAGTATAACCATGCTGACTTAATTGCTTACCAACTAAACTAATGAAAACAATTTAAAATAGTCGATGATCAAAGTTCAAAATGTAATGTTTTTAATGCCATCCCTCTGTGACTGGTGCAACCGCAAAGCTCAAGCTTTCGCTCGATTTGCCTAATTGCATATGCATGTAACAAATTCGTTCCACTGAGGTGGTACGTTCGATTGCGAAGTCTTGTGTGTATATGTTTAATGTTACGGGAGGCGCAGTGCAATTATTACCTGGTCCGCGTCCCAACGTTCCTCTCTGGGTACTTTGAAGGGCAACATATGCGAAAAGCTGCAAATTTTAATCAAATCATCTGTGGGCGCGGCGTAGTATCATGCATTAGCAGAAGTGGGTGTGTATCCACACTTGTATGAAGTATCAAATCATCCAAATAAACTTCCAAACGTTTCAAACATAATTTAACATACAACTTATCAAAGATATAAAGTTTCAGTTGACTAACATGCAAAACAATAAACAGTACAAGTAAACATTAAACACAAGCAAGCTTAATAAAAACAAAAATAACGAGTAAAAAATCGCGTGCCCATCGTTATCTCAACATAACACCTATTATCGCTCAAACAACTGTAACAATAATAACAACAATAACGCGCATCCACATGACTATTTAGGTCTTATCTTTTAAATTGAACTACCATTCGAATAATTTCCTAAGAATGTTTAATGAAATCAAGTGATCGGTACAATCCCTCGTCGCTACACGCTCATGTTTCATAAATTGATTACATACAAAAGTATGCATTTAATTAAATAAATTAATGAGTAGACATTTGGACAATAATTTTTAAATTTTGACTTCTGAGGTATTTGTTATTTTTATACCCATAAATATCTCCCTTGATATTTTTTTTTAGATTTTTTAGATCACAGGTGTCCATTTGCGAGGGGGCAACACATTTTTCATGTACTCACCCCCCCTGTGCCCCAATTGAAGCGAAAATTATCAGTTTAAGAAGAACTGTTTTGAAATGGTCCCATAAAGAACTTTCATTTGATACTCATATCCTCTACGTTTGATCAAATTTTTTTTCAGGGGCCACTCCCCTGTACTGTAATCATCGATCCATGGCCAATTTTTTCGAATCCTAGAATGGTTACAAATCCCTTTTGTTGGGAGCTCTCTCCTGCCTCCTCGACTTGTTTCACCCGTGAGTATTAATTGTAGGTACTCATCTTCAATCATTCATTAAATTAAATTAAGTGTTCAAAGCATGCACCTTAAACGTTGAAGTTGGGGAAAAATAACTCAAAATTATTCAATCTTCGCATTTAAAACAGCCAATATTTTGTTTTACGATTACTGATGCCACTAGCTGAACCAATTCTCAAAGATATTCATGATACCTATCATTCCTGAAATTTTCATGCAAATCCTAGCAAAGCTGTAGTGTCTAAGTCGGTAAAAAGCGCATATTGTCCGTTAGCCATATGTTTCCATAGTAATACAGCGCATATTGTTCCATAGTAATACAGAAAATTCAAATCGCTATAACTTCGTTGAATACCATTCGATCTTCACGAAAATTTCAGAAAAGATCAATCTTAAAAATATTGAATTTGAAGGTACCGTTAAGATTTTATTCAAGAAAACGTAAAATCCATAAATCATACAATTATTAACAAAGTTAAGTGAATTTCGACTTCTCACGTATTTGTTGTTTTTGTACTCATAAAGGCCTACATTCATGATTTTTTTCAGATTTTTCGGATGGAAGGTGTCCAATCGAGAGGGAGGAATACGCGAAAAGTTCGCACATCTCCCCTTCCCCTGCCCCCGCGGTACAGATAAGGAAATTTTAAGACTTGTTTTGCAAAGATCTCATTAAGGCCTTTCCAATGACACCCTACTCGACTACCAATGGTGAAATTTTTTTTTGAGGGGTCACCTCCCTATATGGGGAGACCCCCTTAAACACCTTTGAAAAATTTTTACACCATTGAACTTTCAAGAAGTCACCACTTCTGACCTGTTCACAAAGTTTCATTGCTGTAGCTTCTATAGTTTCGGAGAAAAAGTGCTGTGACATACAGACGGACGGACGGACGGACGGACGGACGGACGGACAGACGGACACAGGTCGTGATTGCAATAGGGTTTTGTATTTCAGTACAAAACCCTAAAAAGATAGCCTCTGAGTTATTGATCAGAAACCATCAGCAGACACACTATTCAGATGTCCTAGTTACATAATTACAATAGCCTCTGAGCCGTCGAGCGAAGTTGTCGGTGGACACGCTATTTTTTGCTACAAGTCGATAAGAAAACCGACAATAGCTTCTGAGCCGTGGACCCTAGTTGTCAGGGGACACGCTATTTTTAGTTATAGGGCACAACAGAAACTCATAATAGCCTCTGAGCTGTCAACCGAAGCTGTCGGTGGACACGCTATTTTTAGTTACAACTCGGTAAGGAAACAGACAATAGCCTCTGAGCCGTGATTCCTAGTTGTCAGTGGAAATACTATTTTAAGTTATAGTGCACAACAGAAACTCATAATAGACTCTGAGTTGCTCGACTTCAACTAACGGCGGACACGCTACATTAAGTATTAAGTCGTATGCATACAAGCAAAATAGACACCAATTTACCATCTAGTTGTAGCCTCTGAGCTTTTAATCTCAAATGGTTTGCAAACACGCCACCACACAAGTACATTTCGAACAAGCTACTATATTTTCCACCCAATAAATTCATTCTATGAAACTGCTAACTACTAAATTGCTAATTCACCAATGAAACCCCTATGCATAACGCAAAAAATGTAAAAACCACCCATTTCCCACCCTTCCTCTTTACACGTATCCTTGAGATCGAGATCAACAATTTTAACGAACGGCTAATGAAGCGACTTCATACGGCACTGTACTGTCTTTCAGCAAAGGCTGGGACAGCGTTACGGTAAACCGAACAGACACTCACTAGGGAGAAATTCGACGAAACATATAGGGTCTTAAGTGAAAGCCGAGACTATATGCGCCCATGCCCAAAATATAGTGGTAGTTTTATTTCGACCATCTTTTATAATATTCTTTCTCGTAAGATATTTTTAACGCGGTATTTCTGCTTAACGGCCCACCCATTTACCACCTTCCCACTATACATGTATTTTCGAGACCAAGATCAACAATTTTAACGAACAGCAAATTAAATTGACGCAGTATCGCACTGTACTGTTTTCCAGCAAAGCCAGCGTTACACTGAATCGAACAGACAATTACGAGGGAGAAATTCGACGGAACATATAGGGTCTTAAATGAAGGCCGAAACTCTATGCTCCCATGCCCAACATATAGTGATAGTTTTGTTTCGACCATCTTTCATTATACTCTTTCTTGCAAGATATTTTTAACGCCGTATTTACTGAAATCATTCCAAGTTTATATTATAACTTTCAAGCTCAAGATCTTTCCTTCTAATTTTACTTCCTTAATAACATTCATTATAACACACCCAAAGTTTCTTCATTTAATAAAAAAAAAATCAAAATAACACGTAGTTTTCGATTTATCAGTAATCTTCAGCTATTTACACATAGTTGAAAGACAGAGCGGTAAAAAAAAAATAAAGTTCCCTTTATACTATCTCATATGAATACACGAGCGTGCAACAGACAATTCCAACCAATCAAATAACGATTAAACCCATGTACCTTAGAAGCTGCATAATCCCACAGTAAGTCCAACGCACTAGAAACTACATTAAGTGAACCTAATAAGAAGCATAAAATCTTCATTGCAATTAAACACCAACCACAAATTAGCATGTTTAATGTATATAGCATAGCATGTTTAATGTAGGTAGCATTAGCAATTAGCGCATGTGAAAGCTATGAAAAAAAACAACTTCAAACAATTTACTCATTCGTTGTTGCAGAGACAAAACTATTCTTCATATCATCTTATCTTCAAAGCAATTAGCACCTTCATGTAAATTATCAATCTTTGTTTCCCACTAACAATATTAACGGTCCACATTAAGAAAAAAATTCATTGCTCTACACTCCATAAAACCAATAAAAGCTTTAATAATGAAGCAATAACAACGACTCGCAAGCCACATCGATAAAAAGCTATTCTCTTGCGAAATTCCTTCAGAAGCTAATAACTCCTGAACAAAAACAATCTTATCGATCTTACAGTCCCCATGTACAATTTAACTGAATTGTTCCCAAAACAAACGAGCATCTAGAGCTTCAGCAATACATACTATCAAAATTTCCCTACTAACGTATTAATAAATTAATCGCAAAGTACATAACCAAAAGCTTGTTTAGCAAGCTTTTCGTTATATTCCATGGAAATTTAATTATGAAGAATTATGGTACGGATGAAGGATTTTCCTTTCAAATCGAAAATCATAGAAAGCTTGACAAATGCAGAAGAAACAATTTAGTAGAGTAAAGTAAAAAAATTAAAAAAAATGTTTTTGTTTATTTTTGGAAACATTATTGTTGCTACCAACTGTCAATAAAACAAAAGTCTGAAAAGAAAAACAAACAAAAACTGGTGTAACGAAGCTAACGCAATAACAAACCAACTTTATACATAATACAGTCTAAATTTTGAAAGAAATCTGAGCAAAGATTAAAACAAATGAATGTAACAATAAAAGGAAAAGAATGAAATAAAGCTAAAAATAAGTTGTGTAAATTAAATAACACATAGTAGTAAATAGATGCAATAGCACTAAAAAAACAATCAAAAGTTTTAACAGAAAGCCTTTCATGTAATATGACAAAAATGAATACCAAGTTGAAGAAGCAGGAGAGTGCTCCTGCCAAAAGGGTTTTGTAAAACAATTAGTGAATCAAACAATATATTCTGTTTATCAAAACTTGACTTATATCCAGATTCCATTAATTGAATTCCAAAAATTATTATGGTTATTATGTTTACAAATTCGCCGCCATATGCCATATGCGAAAAGCTGCGAATTTTATCAAAGCATCTGTGGGTGCGGCGTCGTGTCATGCATTAGCAGAAGTGGGTGTGTATCCCCACTCGTATTAAGTATTAAACAAATACACACAAGCTTCGCAATCGAACGTACCGCCTCAGTGGAACAAATTTGTTACACGCATATGCAATTAGGCAAATCGTGCGAAAGCTTGAGCTTAAGTCACAGAGAGATGGCATTAAAAAACATTACATTTTGAACTTTGATCATTGACTATTTTAATTGTCTTCATTATTTTAGTTGGTAAGCAATTAAGCCAGCATAGTTTTGCTATAAAAGAAAATTGTAGAAGCAAGAAAATCCAGGAGTATTTCCCAAAGCTTTGCACTCGGGGCTAGCAGTTGGATTACTAATCAATTTAATCGTAAATATAACTGCGAGTCCGAGTAACAGTTAAAGCTTTAATTGATTGGTTTTTTCAAGTAACAAATATAATGAGAGTAAATACAAATCACAAAATTTTTACAGCTCTATTAATGCTCTGTAATAAATTGATTATTAGAAGAGTTCATTAGTAAAATATCGTATTAATATTGCATAGTCAACTGAAAACTGAACGTATAACAGTACAGGATAACAAACAACGAATTAAAAAATTAATTCGCTAAATTGAAGCATATTTTCACTGACCAGGTTGACATATATGTAGTAAATAGCAGGCAAGTGTTAAACAGCGATATCTCTCTCTCTCCCTGGGAGCCTTGATATGTATATAGGATACAGTGCGAGCGAGTATACATGGCTATTACTGGTATTGCAACAGCTCTATAGAAGAAGGAAGCGAGGATAGTGAGAAAAGAGGATGTGAGGATGCTAGTTGAGGCTTATGAAAAAGAGAGCGGTTTGTTTTATGACGATGGAATAGCTGATTAACATGTAAGCACTTGTAAGTAACTTATAAGTCCGATACTCAGTTTTTCGTAATTTGTAGTTAAATGCGTTTTTCTCAAAACTCATTTTTCAGGCATTTATGCATTGTATCTTAGCTAATTTTTGATCTTCGAATTCAAAGATTTTTAGAATCCTTTTTAAATTTGCACGTGACTGATTTAGATAAAATTTTCGATTCAGAGTTGTTTTATGAAAAAAGAATTTTTATTCAAACGCGTCACAAATTTTCAATTTTTCTCTCAAAACCGGGTTCATAGAGGATTCATATCACGAAAAATTTGATTGAATTTCTTTCAGATTAAAATTATGAGCTCCAACAAGCACGGCAATGAGGGACTCGGACGATGGACCTCCATAAAGAGCAGCCTCTAACTTTACGAATGTCGATGATAATCACTCAAAAAAAAATTATGAGATGTAGTTCAAAACATGAGTAAAATAGCATATTAATTTCAACTTCCTCCTCTTCTTCGTAGCACTACAGCCCCTCCCGGTTTCCCCACTGGACTCTGCCTTTCAGTTCTCCCAACAAATACCTTTTTGGGTATACGTTGTTCGTCCATACGATTCATTTTGCCAGCCCATTGCAGCTTCCGCAGTCTTACAATCCTTGAGACCTCCGCTTCGCCAAAAATTTCATACAGCTCACCATTGCGTCGAATTCGCCATTGGCCACCGTCTGACTTCGCTCCGATTATTCGCCTCAAGAACCGTCGCTCAAAGCGTTCAATATGTTTGCGGATGCTTGGGTTAGGGCCCATGCTTAACACCCATAGCATAACACAGGTTTTATCACAGTTTTGTATCCTTGAAGCTTTATTTTCCTGTGTATGCAGCTGGTCTTCAAGATCGTCAGAACTGAAAAAATATTATATTTTATTTGCGAGCTGCATTCTTCTGCGTATCTCGTCTCTTTCATAGCCAGTTTTCATTATTTTGGCGCCCAAATACGCGAATTAATATCAACTAGTTCTAATCAAATCTTCCCCTGCAATAATTTACGATAAAAGCTTAAAAATAGGCATGCTAATTTAATTTCTCCCTTCTACCTCCCAGACCTATGAAAATTGGATAGTTAATATGGCCATTGCGGTCAATAAACCGGTTAAATTAAATTCAATCCTTTGAATATTATCATCGACTAACTTCCCGCGTTCCCATAACATACTTTTATTGTTTACAGGTGTACTCATCATATTTCACGCCTTCAACTGTGACGCGACGCATAAATTCACCCCATCCACCAGCTTAACTAACATTCGCAAAAAAGAAGTCAGTCTACATGCAAGATTTCAGGCCGTGATGAGGCCAAAAGCAGCAAAAAGTGTCCACACGACTGTCGATGAATACTCATACATTTCGTGTCTCCGCAACGCAATTCGGTACTCTGGGATTGTTTGTGGGAACGAGATGTTGATCAAACGTTTTTCTTGGCACCACCATTGAACCCAAAAGCCGCCAGGCACCATGCTTGCATCCTGAATTTCCTTGGGAACTGGTAGATTTCTGGCATTGGCAGGGATATAAGAGGATATTGAAAGCAAGCCACCAGGCCCAACGAGCAACAGAACTGTATTGCAAGTATAGCGCCGTGGTTACTGTGAGAGATGTAGCTTTGATTGTTTTCAGGTCGAGTGCCACCGTGGGACAGTACAGGCTTTAAAGAGCGGTCGAAGGCGAATGTTTAAACCATAGTATACTCAACTAGTAACCACACTCCATCAACCCTCCGGAAAAATTCGAACACAAGCCGAACAGCGAGCCATAAATCTTCGGTAGCAGGTAGATGGTAAACGCTGATGCGAGGAATGGCGCGAATATAAACATATGCTTCGATGAGAGATTTCAGGGCTACCAGAGCTAAAAAATCAATAACATTGCAGAAAAACAAATTCGTTCCATGCAATCTTTTAGGTTTTTGTTAGGATGTGGCAGCACTCCTATGTTCTGAAATGCGTAAAAGAACACGTGCGTCGGAAATTTTATTTGCATTTTGCTTTGTTTCTTGAGCGCGCGAAACATGGGATCAGCTGTCATGCCCCGATCAGCTGACGTGCCCCTGGGAAAATTCAAAAAGTGTGCAACACAGGGTAAATGAAAGGTGTGGCTACTATTTGAGTATACTATGGTTTAAACTGCTACGGGTCTTCAACAGTCCCGATAAATACTCAACGAAGCATTTTGAGGTGGGAGGTAGGAGTAACCGGAATGATGCTGGTTTTTACTTTTCAGGACAAGAAGGCTAAGGGAAACAGAATTTACTCCGCAGGATTAGTGCTGCCGTTACGACCTGGTTATTACATAGCAATTCTTTACAGAACATTCGAAATTATACTATATTGCAAATCTAATGGAATGCAGTAATTTTCGTTACAGCGGAGCGTAGTTTTTATACATATTTATGTATATATAGTGAAAAGCGGACGAAGCTGTTTAATTTACTGCATTTTTAGGGTATTGTAAAATCATTTTACAATACCCTACTAAAATCGCATCTTGTCTGTCCGTCCGTCCGTGTGTCACACCACTTTTTCTCGCAAACTACATAAGCTAGAAGCATAAGATTTTGTAGGTAGGTGCGAAGTGACGCCCCCTTCAAAGTTTCACCACAAAAAATATGTATAAGGTCTTTAAGGGGGGTCTCCCCATATAGGGGGGTTGCCCATGAAAAAAAAGTTTTCATCGCATGTAGGCAATATGGGTATCAAATGAAAGGTATCAATGAGAACTTTTCAAAACAGGTCTTAAAATGATAAATTTTGCTTTTAGGGGTGCAGGGGAAATGTACGAAAATGTTGTGTCCCCCCTCGCGACACCTTCGACCCGGAAAATCTTAAAAAATCATGAATGTAGGCCTTTATGAGTACAAGAACAACAAATACATGAGAAGTCGAAATTCACGCAACTTTGTTAGTAATAGTATGATTTATCGATTTTATGTTTTCTTGAATAAAATCTTAAAAGTGCCCTTAAATTTAACAGAATTCAGTACACAAATGACTGTTTATAAGGGTAATCTGCCCTGAAAGTTTCATAAAGATCGAATGGTATTTAGCGAAGTTATAGCGATTTTAATTTTCCTGTATTACTATGGAACAATATGCGCTGTATTGTGTAAAATTGGTGAAATAGTTAAATTAATGATTGTGCATTTTTTTAAGTAAATAAACTCTTTTAACTTAATTTAAAAGACAGTGCGTTTTCACTTCCCCGGAACATTACAATTATTGGCCGCGAACCATAACACGCGACAGTGGTGTCAGAAGTGGGATAGATAATTTTGAAAGTGAAAACATTTAAACATTTTTCAAGTACACAATAGTGAAATTGAGCGTGGAAAAATAGCCGAAACAATAAAAATGCCAGGAAGCTTACATCTGAAAATTAATGAATTGACCATATCGGAGCTTAAGGAGGAGTTGGAGCAGCGAAATCTGTCTACGCAAGGTACAAAGGTCATACTGATTGCACGCTTGCGTGACGCGATCGAGTCGGAAGGCACGTATCTGGATTCGGGTGAGCCCTCAGATGCGGAAAAACTCGCAGAAGGTGGAGAAGCAGAAACACCAAAATCAAAGCAACCCGAAAATGTGCTGATGCAAATGTAGATTCTGATGTAGTAAGAGCAGCGACAACAATCATCAAAGCTCGACCAGAAGCTAAACCAACAAGCATTCGAAATCAAGGCAGACATCACACAGAAGCTGGAGAAACAGTCAACTGATTTGAAGGCAGATTTGCAAAAATAGTCTACCGAAATAAAAGCGGAGCTCGGTAGTCTCAACAATCAAATTAAATATGTATGGAAAAGGTCAGCCAGGTCGAGGAGAGAATCAACCATGAGATCGAAAACATGAAAAAGGAATTGGAAACAGCGAAGGCAGTAGTGGCCGCCTCACCAGTCCTGCTTACAACCGCAGCGCCAAGCTCATCCAGAAATGTGAAAGCACCAATATTCGACGGGCAAACGGTCTGGAGCATTTAGAATACACAATTTGAAGCCACCGCTGGGACAAAACACTGGAATGAGCAGGAACGAGCAACTGCATTAGTTCTTGCTCTAAGTGGCCTATCCCCGTTGAGTTGCACTCAAATCCGGCTACTATAATGAATGCGCTAGACATGCGTTATGGAGACGATCATCTGAAGCAGATTTATCGGTCACAGCTACGGCATCAGATGCAAAAGTCTGGCGAAACCTTACAGTAGCTAGCCCAAGACATCGAGCAATTGGCACTTTTGGCTTACCCTGCGTACGACCCAGGACATCGAGATGATGCAGCAACAGGAGCATTCATCAGCGCACTAAAGCACCCAGAATTGCAACTAGCCGTGCGTTTAGCTCAAAAGCAAACGGTTAAAGACGCATTGGCTTATAGTCTGAACTTTGAGGCAGCAAAAAATGTGACTCGTACCACTGCCCGGGTTTGCAAGATAGTGGCAGACGATTGCAGATGTGAGCGCGTGGAAAATCAGCGAAAGTCGCAGGTAAATGGTGCACCTAGACACTGGAATTGCGGAGAGAAGGGGCACCTGCAAAGAGACTGCAAGAAGCGAAGAAAACCGAGCTTTTGTTCAGGCTGTGCAGCTAGGAGAAAATCTAGACCTATTCAGGAGCCCAGAATGGAAGCCCTTCAAGCTAAGGGGTCGGGAAACATGTAAGAGTCAACTTCGTGGGACAGAGGTTGGCTAGGAGGATCGACGTCCCCAGCACCACCATCACTGTGTCAAGACTACATCGTGGAGAAGCGGACTTATGCCTTCCAGGTCAAGTTGATGGAGAATATTGCACCTGTAGTAATCGAGCAGTTAAGGGTTAAAGAAAACTCAAGCATAAAATGTCCCAGATCAACTAAAACAATCGAACTGGTACGATTGCAGATTGAACTGGAACAATTTCAGATTGAACTGGAACAATTTGCGATCGAACTGGTACGATTTGAGATTGATCTGGTACGATGGAATACTTTTGACAGCTGCAGTTGCCATTGGACGGAGGAGTAAGAAGAAAGATTTTTCAGGTAACCCACGTTTGGGAAGTTGTGCCCGATATTTGATTAGCAGTTTTATTTTCTTGCCTGTGTTTAATTTGTGTAGCGCATGTCCATCGAGAATTTGCAAAATTTTGCCCCCTTTGCTGATACAATGAATCGTGCTGAGGATACGACACAGGAAAGACTTGCGCACATGAGAGCTCAGCTCGCGAGATACTAAGAGGTAGATCGGCCGGTCCGCTGCTTGGCGAAAGTGTTTCCAAGACGATTCCAATTGAGGTTGGGTTTTCCACAGGACAGTTCGAAGGTTCGCATCGCGAACGGAAGTGCACGCATATGGTGTGGGAGCTAGCCAATACCCGCGCCCACAGCCCCAACGGTAGTTTGGCTGGTGGTGAAGTTACTCGCTGCTTGGCGAAAGTGTTTCCAAGACGATTCCAATTGAGGTTGGGTTTTCCACAGGACAGTTCGAAGGTTCGCATCGTGAACAGAAGTGCACGCATATAGTGTGGGAGCTAGCCAACACCCGCGCCCACAGCCCCAACGGTAGTTTGGCTGGTGGTGAAGTTACTCGCTGCTTTACGGTCTTCTACATTGAGTTGGCGTGGAAAAAAAGAGACGGGCGAGGAGAGCCCATTATATTTGCGGGCGATATATTCTAGCGTGTAACAGCCATGTGTTGACGTAAACATAGGAGTTAAGTTAAAAGTCACTACGAGCTAATCTCGTTTTCAATCAAGTTTTCTTTCGTAAGTCCTGCCTTTTTAATTATAAGGCGTGTTACATGTTAATTACTAAGCGAAACGTCGAAAGCAACATTTTACCAATATACCTATATTCTCGCCTATTCTATCAACGAATCTAATCCGCCAGTAACAGGAAGCTGTTATTCCGTTTTCAAGAGGCCTGCCACTCAAAACGTGATTTCCAAAAGTGATACGAAGTACAAAAAGTTTTGAGGTTACCCGCCAGGTAAACTCAGTGGACTTTCGACGAAAACAGGGATCGGTATATCGCGAAATAGTTAGTGGCAGTTGGTAAGAAGCCAAAATTCGAAGGGACTTTTTTTTGGCAAAACCATTGTTACATCTGCATTGATAAGGAAAAACATACGTGTGTTGTTAGTACGCTTATTACGATATCCCATAAGGTTTAGCGACACTTTCTTCACTCGTGTGTAATTGACATTAACCCCGTGTTGCCGTGGAAGTGTGTGCGCGGATACGAAGTATGATGTTCAGTTCGATCCCAGTCATAATCAAATCTGAATAAATGCAGACAACACAGTCACCATCGCCGCAAGCTTCATACATTCCATCCCAATCACCTCCAGACCAACAAGCACAGCCATATCATATCTTACAACAACAGAATCCTTCAGCGGCTATCTTGCATCAGCAGCCTCCTCTGGGCTCGCAGTCACCTCAGGCAGGACAAGGCCAACCAGGTCCAACACCACTATATGTGCTACAACAGGCGGGGTACGCCATACCAACAGGTCAATCCATTCGCATGAAAATGGCAACAACCTAATATTGTAATAAGGCTACCCAAATTAATTAGCTCGGTTCATTAAACCAAATTCGGACTAGTAAGAAAAAGTACACAAAATAATTTTCGAGCCAAATTTTCTACGTGTCTCTTCTGTTATGTTGAAATAAACCATCTGAAAAAGGAACAATATTATTGAATGGACATAAAATCAATCAACTCATGAAAACTAATCGAAAAGGGAGGAGTAAAAGTGTGCGCGTCAATTTGGATGTTCCCCTTCCTTGTTGAACTTGAAATTTAGAGCGTATATATCGTGGAGTTAAACAAAGCCAAAATAACGGAAAGGTGTAGCTTTGAACTGAATTGTGTGGAGCTGTGAAAATCTATGACCATCCCAAGGATAAATTCCCTGAAGCAACTAGTAACTGCATGTTAACGTAAGAAGTAGATTTAATGGCAGTCAAGTTGCCTTACAGGACCACCCACATCGTCAGCGGGCGCCCGACGAGGATGTTTGGGTGAGTACCCTTACATTTTATTATTTATATTTTTACTAAATATAATTTTTTTATAATCTTTTTTATATCTGTATAAATTTTGCATGGGAGTGAGAGATCACTCATTGGAAATTTTTATCAATTAGAATTTTAAATATAATTTTTTTATAATCTTTTTTATATCTATATAAATTTTGCATGGGAGTGAGAGATCACTCATTGGAAATTTTTATCAATTAGAATTTTAAATATAATTTTTTTATAATCTTTTTTATATCTATATAAATTTTGCATGGGAGTGAGAGATCACTCATTGGAAATTTTACAATTAGAATTTTAAATATAAAAAAAAAATTATCATAATGTCAATGTTGATAAAGTAGGAAAAAAATGAAGCGCTAGTTCTCTTGAAAATCGGTCTTTCTTTTCCCAACCTTCTGACCAGGTATAAGACCCGGTACGGTGGCAGGCTGCCCCCTAAAAACATGAGCCAGCCGCCGGGTACTTAATTAATCCTTTTTTCGTTTCAGGTTACATCGCGGGTTGAGTGGCCCAAGCAGAGTGCCTCTTTATGGCATAGCGTTATGCAATCAAATTGTATAATTCTGTGGCATAAATGGGTCACCGGGGTACTCCCCTTCTGATGGGAAAGTTCATGCAATCCAAGTTGTATGAGTCTCCCACTCAGAAGAGGAATACCTGGCCACTGCAACAAAATATGGATTTATTCCGGTTGGGTGGGTGCAAAGGGGCTCCATCACCACCCGGTTGCCCCTCTTTCATTTGTGGGCCATGAGCTTCGTCGGGTAATGACGAGGTTACCCCAAGTCCGCCTTTCTTCTCAGGTTCCTCTTGTTTTCGTAACAAGTACTATCTCCCTCGGTGTAGTTATCTACACTTTTTGCGACTTCGGTCGCCTCGTGAGCAACATCCAATTCGTGAGTGCGAAATTTTTTGTAGTGGGTCCTCGTGCTGGGGAAATGAACCCACCCCACGACATCGCAATTCTAGCCTGCCAGCGCATTTACGCGTCCCCAGACGAGGGCATTCTCGGCAGATATTGTCATCTTCTGCTGCCGAGGCAGCAGAACATCGCTGCAGTCCTTTGCGGACTTATTGAAAGTTCATATTCACTACAAATGGCGCGCAACGTGGGGCTCCGAAATGCCTGGCTGTATCATCAGTCGTGAGCACGAGACAGTCCATCGTCTCTAGGTGTCCCCACAAGGTGTTAGTATTAATGGCGGGTAGGTAACTCCCGAGGGTTTTCGCACTAATCGTGCCCCAGCAACTAGTAACTTTCGGACGTGTGTTGTCTTTGGACATCAATATCGTTTGGTCCTGCTTTTGAATTATACTTTGGTGGTTTACCACCATTGTATAACTAGTAAGGCCAAATGATATTAGGGTCCCTATTTGTGTTCGGAAGTTATTATCTCAACGTTCATTTTGCGGAGGATTCTGATCCGCTCCCCAAACCAGCGATGCCTGAGTGTATTAAATTACATGGATTTTGATTTCATGTGATTGGCTGATTAGCTAATCCATGACTATCCATGACAAGACGTGCGCTGCTTGTGGATCAGAATTCAACCCTGGGCTGACAAGTGGTAACTTGAAAAACTTGCGGATGAGGGAGCACTTCTGAACTCTGATTCTCATGGTGCCGCAAGAGAGTTGTCCCTGAACACTACAGAAGGAATGTGCCATTGGTGTCCTTACTTGGGAAGAAGGACTGAATGGAAAGACCGATTATCTTTTTTGATACTTAAAACTTTTTTGGAAATCTTTTATCCTACATCTTTTTTTCATACCGTTTTTTTTTTGAGGATTTTGTATAGTTCGCCACTGACGGCCACTTTTGGGGTTTTGTCCTATTAATACTTAATTATTTCTTTTATAGCGTCATTGTAGCCTTTATTCAACTCTTTCATCAATTTAGGTATTTATTTAGGATGTCGACCAAACGCACGCCAGACAAGCGCAGGTTGCGTTTGGAAGCGGGGCCCACGGCATTATGCGTTATTTGCCAGAAGGCGCGAAATGATGGAACGTCCGTGCAAACGTTGGCGTGTGGACATGAATTTCATGAAGCCTGCGTGACCCAGCATTTATTAGTTAGCCGCACTTGCCCTTTATGCCGACAACCAGCCACATCAGCGGATCGACCTTCCAGCCACCTAGAGCTTCCAGCTGCTCAAGGGGCGGTGCCCAAATCAAAGGAGTGGCGGGAGCAGGTTCCAACAGCGGCTGATGAGCCTGACCTAATGGGCCGAGCCAAAGCAGTGCCACCTGCGGAAGAGCCGAGGTCCACTGTGGCTGTGGAGGCGACAGTCCTATAGGATTTAATGGCACTCATGCAGGACCTGACCACCCGGGTAGCCTCGCTGGAAAGCCAGAAGGAGAATCCGGTACCACCGCGGCCAAGAACGCCTCCGATGTGGGATTCGGACCCAAATCCATGGGATTTTCCGGTAGACTCGAGGCACGATCACGAACGAATCAGGCCCGGTGCGGCAATGAATCCGTTGGCTCCAGTGTACCGGCCCCGACTGAGCCAAGCACCCCCACCAACTCAGGCTCCAGTGATGCCGCCGGACCAACGCATCCATCCACACACCACGTATCGGCTGAAGCCGACCCAGATCCCCAGCATCACCCAGGGCTGGAATCTGCATTTCAGCGGGGAACCTAACACCATAACTGTGGAAGTTTTCATTGGTCGGGTGGAGTCGCTGATTGAGCAAATGCTAGCAGGAGATCACACGGCGCTCGCAGGATATTTGCCAATGCTGCTTAGGGGAGCAGCACCTGAGTCATATTGGCGAATACATTCGGCCCCACCATCAATACGCTGGTCACGGTTGAAGGAGGTACTCCGCATGGAATACCCTACGGTAGACATGGACGAATTAGTACTGGGCAAGATTCATGCTAGATGGCATCGTCCGGACGAGTCTTTCCATCAATATCGAGCCGATATCCTTCGGCTGAATGACCAGTTGTCAGAGCCGATGTCTTCTACCCAATTGCTGCGGTTGCTAAAGCGCAATCTAAGGCCGGAGCTTCGTCGCCATATCGTGAACTCCGATCCACAGAGTATGGAGGCACTGCTGAGAACTGTGCGTCGCCTAGAAGGGTTTGAGGAATACCTCCGAGACCAGCCCTACTTACTAGCTAGGATGGGTCCTCGGCGAGGAATCGCGGACTTGGTCCCAGATTATACCACCATGGATCTGGAGGAAGATTTAGACCAGGACCAGCTTGCTGTAGCAGCGGCGGGAAGTCTCACGACCTGCTGGAATTGCAATCAAACCGGACACCGGTTCATTTCATGCCGAGCGGAGCGTAAGGTTTTCTGCTACGGTTGCGGCAAGCCGGACACTTACTTCCCGGACTGTTCTGAATGTGCCGCGCGAAAAAACTGCCAAAAGAGTACCCGACCACCTCAGCGGTACTCGAAGCCTCCACAGTAGCTCCTTAGCCAGCTGCTCACCCCAACAAATCTGACGTTAACCCGCTAGCCATGACCACTATGACTGCGGATGTACACTCTCTTCCGGAGACCTTTCCAACGACAATATTAAAGCGACCACCACAGTCACTGCCAGAAGAACCCCGGCAGCCTCAAATACGCACTCTAAAACCTTATCATGTTCGACTGCAGGAATATCGGGTGGCTCGAGAGCGAATGTTTGCTTCCGAAGTAGTCACTTCCCGCCCGCGCAAGACAAAATGGTCAACCCGTCGTTGGCGAAATTTCCGCAAGAGAGTGCGCACTGCCGTCAAACCTTAAACTCTTGTAACATCTTGGAGGTTGCTGAGAATGAGATCAGACCTGATCATCCAATTAAAGTGTTGGGCGAAACCGTGTTTGCATTGATCGACACGGGTGCCAGTATCAGTTGTCTTGCCTCAAGCTTTGGCTCGAAGGTGCTCCAAGACTATCCGAACTTGATTAAATCCTGGCGCACTGAAATCAGTACAGCTGATGGCACCAAACACCCTACACGAGGTAAACTAACCACACCCGTGACGTTCAGGGTCAGACGAAGGATATTACTTTCTACATTATCCCGTCTTTGACTCAGAATGTGTACCTTGGCGTCGATTTCGTCCTTCGCTTTGGACTGGCCTCCGATTTATTCACAGATTTGACTTTAAATACCAGATATGTCAACAAAATCACTTCTATTCCCGATAGGCATGACCTGACGCCTAACCAATGGCAACGCCTGGAAGCATCCATCGCTGCTTTCCCATCTTACGCTACCCAAGGCCTTGGCCGCACCACCCTAGTCTCTCACGCCATCGACGTTGGCGATAGTAAGCCGATTAAACAGAGACACTATGCCATCTCACCGGCCATGGAGAAATTGGTGTATGCGGAGCTAGATAGGATGCTCGAGTTGGGGGTCATAGAGGAGTCCCAAAGTGCCTTGTCATCACCGGTAACCTTGGTGGTGAAGCCAGGTAAAGTCCGCCTCTGTCTTGATGCCCGTAAGGTAAACGCGGTTACCATCAAGGACGCGTACCCTCTTCCACTCATCGATGGAATACTAGGGAGACTGCCGAATGCCAATTATATCACCAGTCTCGACCTAAAAGACGCCTTCTGGCAAATTCCACTCGATGAGGGGTCGAGAGATAAGACCGCCTTCACAGTGCCTGGACGATCATTATATCAGTTCGTCACAATGCCCTTTGGCCTGTATAACGCGCCGCAAACGATGACTCGGCTGATGGACAAGGTCATCCCACCTCACCTGAAACACCAAATGTTCGTGTACCTGGATGATCTATTATTTATCACGGAAACGTTCGATCAACACCTCCTACTACTACAAGAAGTGGCCCTGCATATCAGTAAGGCGGGACCCACCATCAACGTACAGAAAAGTAAGTTTGTCATGAAAGAAGTCCGATACCTAGGTCATGTCATAGGACATGGCACTATCAAAACGGATCCAGTTAAAACTCGTGCGATTGATGAGTTCCCCTTACCAAAAACAGTTAAGCAGCTACGACGTTTCCTTGGTGTGTGCGGTTAGTACCGAAGGTTTGTTCGGGATTACGCCACAGTTATAGCGCCCCTGTCAGACATGCTGCGGAAAGGGAACTTTATTTGGACCGAACTCAGCCGAAAGGCATTTGAAGAGCTAAAACAGGCCCTCACATCAGCCCCGGTCTTGCACAGCCCCGACTTCACGAAGCCCTTCTCCATTCATTGTGACGCAATTCAACATGGAGTTGGAGCCGTGCTGGTGCAATTGACCGATGAGGGAGAGGAAGCTCCCATCGCCTTCATGTCCAATAAGCTGAATTCGGCCCAAAGAAACTATACTGTGTCCGAGCAGGAATGTTTGGCAGCGGTAATGGCTGTGAAGAAATTCCGAGCTTATATCGAGGGCCACCAATTCGAGATCATCACGGACCACGCTTCACTACAATGGTTGATGAACCAGGTAGATTTAAATGGACGCCTAGCAAGATGGGCTCTTAAACTGCAAGGGTTCAAGTTTTCCATCAAACATCGGAAAGGGACCCAGAACATCGTACCCGACACTCTCTCACGAATGTTTTCCCCAAAGGGAGCCGAATTGACAATAAATGACGAGGACCCCATCGAAATAGGTTTGGACAGCCCACATTTCGAATCAGACAGCTACAAAGAGTTGAGGCAAACCATCGCGACCCAACAATCGCAGCTGCCTGATTTGAAGGTAATAGACGGCTACGTGTATAGACGAAATGAATACGCCACTGGTGATCCATGGCAGGAAGAAGAGTCCTGGAAACTCTGGGTACCGGAGGAAATGACACAACATCTGATCCTCCGCGCACATGACCATCCTTTAAGTGCCCACGGAGGTTACGGTCGGACGTTACGGTGACTCAAGAAATACTTCTTTTGGCCTAAAATGGCATCGCAGGTCAAAGACTACGTGAGTGCCTGTGAGACTTGTAAAGGCACTAAAGCGCCCAACCAGCCTCTTTGACCTCCTATGGGTCAACTCAACGTCCCAGAACGCGTATTCCAACGTCTATACATCGATCTACTCGGTCCATATCCTCGGTCTTCCATGGGACACATCGGAGCTATAGTCGTTCTAGACCAGCTTTCAAAATTCCCACTGGTGGAACCTATCCGTAAATTCACAACCCCATCTATCGTGAAGTTCCTAGAGAACCGGGTATTCCATGTGTTCGGGGTTCCAGAGAGTGTGTACTCAGAGAACGGAGTACAGTTCCGGTCTCGGCAGTTTAAGGGCCTACTCGAGCAGTATGGCGTTGAACACCAACTGACGCCCATATACTCTCCTCAGTCTAACGCCTCAGAATGGTTGAACCGCACCCTATTGGCCGCGATCCGCTCCTACGTCCACCCATCTCAAAAGGATTGGGATCGGCGATTGTCTGCCATCACATACGCCCTGCGATCCTCGTATCATTCCGTCACCGGTGTCGCCCCTTACTTTGCCGCCTTTGGACAGCACATGATTTGCCACGGTAAATCATACCAGCTGTTACGGCAACTAAAGTGTTTGGGAGACCCCGTCGTTGCGCTGGAGCCCCACGAACGTGGGGCTCCAGCGCCAACAAATCGGATGGAAGATCAAGGCCGCAGGAAGTGCAAATGAGGCGCAGTACAATCTCAGGTCACGATCTGCTAATTTCTAAGAAGGAGATGAAGTTTTTCGCCGCAATTTCCACCAAAGTGACGCCGCGGGGCATTACAACGCCAAGCTCGACCGGCGATTCTTGAAAAGCCGCATAAAGAAGGTAATGGGACCTAACCGTTACCTGATAATGGACCCATCGGGAAAAGAAGTGGGGATATACCACGCAAAAGACCTGCGCCGATAGATAATTAGTCACGTCTGTTTTGTCCGTCCGCATATATTTACAAAAACGCGCAACGGTTGTATACTTCCAGCCAAACATAAACATAAGTCAGTTCGTCCGTCTGTCAATTGTGTTTTCTTTTATTGTTCGTCACTTCGCGTCCTGACGCGGAAGACAACCCATGGTACCCTGCAAGATCCTTCAGCCCCTTTTTTCGCAATCCTCGTCGCCTTGGGATCGCGAGAAAATTAGCTGACCTGTAGTAATCGAGCAGTTAAGGGTTAAAGAAAACTCAAGCATAAAATGTCCCAGATCAACTAAAACAATCGAACTGGTACGATTGCAGATTGAACTGGAACAATTTCAGATTGAACTGGAACAATTTGCGATCGAACTGGTACGATTTGAGATTGATCTGGTACGATGGAATACTTTTGACAGCTGCAGTTGCCATTGGACGGAGGAGTGAGAAGAAAGATTTTTCAGGTAACCCACGTTTGGGAAGTTGTGCCCGATATTTGATTAGCAGTTTTATTTTCTTGCCTGTGTTTAATTTGTTTAGCGCATGTCCATCGAGAATTTGCAAAATTTTGCCCCCTTTGCTGATGCAATGAATTGTGCTGAGGATACAGCACAGGACGGACTTGCGCACATGGGAGTTCAGCTCGCGACATACTAAGAGGTAGATCGGCCGGTCCGCTGCTTGGCGAAAGTGTTTCCAAGACGATTCCAATTGAGGTTGGGTTTTTCACAGGACAGTTCAAAGGTTCGCATCGCGAACGGAAGTGCACGCATATAGTGTGGGAGCTAGCCAACACCCGTGCCCACAGCCCCAACGGTAGTTTGGCGGGTGGTGAAGTTACTCGCTGCTTGGCGAAAGTGTTTCCAAGACGATTCCAATTGAGGTTGGGTTTTCCACAGGACAGTTCGAAGGTTCGCATCGTGAACGGAAGTGCACGCATATAGTGTGGGAGCTAGCCAAAACCCGCGTCGGCAGCCCCAACGGTAGTTTGGCTGGTGGTGAAGTTACTCGCTGCTTTACGGTCTTCTACATTTCAGTTCTTCCCTGGCGGTCGACAGTTTTGAACCCTCACCGCGAGAGAGGTGATTTGACCTACGTGACTACACGCAATCCGCATATTTCGCGCTTCCGTGGTTCCATTGAAAGGCCAAAGGACTTGAACATCAACTCCGACTCACCCGACCATTTCGACCGGTTTCTTGGTTTCAATTTGGTTTATTTGCTTTGGCAGTGAACGATTCGCGGAATTCCTCGCGAAACACGACTTGGAGCTTCCTGTCTTGCAAGGCTAAAATTCTAATTAGTTGAAAGCGTGGATCAGTCCGCATACTAGATCTTTATAAAGGGTTCTCTGACAGCATTAGTGGCAAGACTTACGAACAACTTGTGCATTATATGATTTCTGCATTGAGATCAGTGCGACCATGGAGGGGTTATTTGGATCTCGGGGAAAAGCAGGCAAAAAGTCGAGCGAATAATTCACCAACTGTTGTGTCTGCGCGCATAACCAGAGTTGACGTGGAAAAAAAAAGACAGGCGAGGAGAGCCCATAATATTTACGGGCGATATATTCTAGCGTGTAACAACCATTTGTTGACGTAAACATAGGAGTTAAGTTAAAAGTCACTACGAGCTAATCTCGTTTTCAATCAAGTTTTCTTTCGTAAGTCCTGCCTTTTTAATTATAAGGCGTGTTACATGTTAATTACCAAGCGAAACGTCGAAAGCAACATTTTACCAATATACCAATATTCTCATCTATTCTATCAACGAATCTAATCCGCCAGTAACAGGAAGCTGTTATTCCGTTTTCAAGAGGCCTGCCACTCAAAACGTGATTTCCAAAAGTGATACGAAGTACAAAAAGTTTTGAGGTTACCCGCCAGGTAAACTCAGTGGACTTTCGACGAAAACAGGGATCGGTATATCGCGAAATAGTTAGTGGCAGTTGGTAAGAAGCCAAAATTCGAAGGAACTTTTTTTTGGCAAAACCATTGTTACATCTGCATTGATAAGGAAAAACATACGTGTGTTGTTAGTACGCTTATTACGATATCCCATAAGGTTTAGCGACACTTTCTTCACTCGTGTGTAATTGACATTAACCCCGTGCTGCCCGGGAAGTGTGTGCGCGGATACGAAGTATGATGTTCAGTTCGATCCCAGTCATAATCAAATCTGAATAAATGCAGACAACACAGTCACCATCGCCGCAAGCTTCATACATTCCATCCCAATCACCTCCAGACCAACAACCACAGCCATATCATATCTTACAACAACAGAATCCTTCAGCGGCTATCTTGCATCAGCAGCCTCCTCCGGGCTCGCAGTCACCTCAGGCAGGACAAGGCCAACCAGGTCCAACACCACTATATGTGCCACAACAAGCGGGATACGCCATACCAACAGGTCAATCCATTCACATGAAAATGGCAACAACCTAATATTGTAATAAGGCTACCCAAATTAATTAGCTCGGTTCATTAAACCAAATTCGGACTAGTAAGAAAAAGTACACAAAATAATTTTCGAGCCAAATTTTCTACGTGTCTCTTCTGTTATGTTGAAATAAACCATCTGAAAAAGGAACAATATTATTGAATGGACATAAAATCAATCAACTCATGAAAACTAATCGAAAAGGGAGGAGTAAAAGTGTGCGCGTCAATTTGGATGTTCCCCTTCCTTGTTGAACTTGAAATTTAGAGCGTATATATCGTGGAGTTAAACAAAGCCAAAATGACGGAAAGGTGTAGCTTTGAACTGAATTGTGTGGAGCTGTGAAAATCTATGACCATCCCAAGGATAAATTCCCTGAAGCAACTAGTAAATGCATGTTAACGTAAGAAGTAGATTTAACGGCAGTCAAGTTGCCTTACAGGACCACCCACATCGTCAGCGGGCGCCCGACGAGGATGTTTGGGTGAGTACCCTTACATTTTATTATTTATATTTTTACTAAATATAATTTTTTTATAATCTTTTTTATATCTATATGAATTTTGCATGGGAGTGAGAGATCACTCATGTTACGTTGGCACAATTAATGGCCCCTCTATTTTCAAACCTTTAAATACCCCGACGCTGAGCTTCGCTTATCCGATGCAAAAACCAACATTATCTCAACGCGGCAGACGCAATCCAGCGCGCGTTGATGAAATGACGCGGCTGATGTAATCAAGCGGCTGAAGTTGAAATAACTTGGAGACGCGTTGATGAAATGACGTGGCGGAGGCAGTTCAGTATGAGAGCGGATCGGAAAGAGTCGTGGTGAACGGACGTATAATTTTATGGCGTATCCCCTTTGTAGAAAGAAAAAGCCCTCTGAATCTCAATTCAGAAAGTTCGTAGAAAGAAAGCCTCTTTTCGTATTTGCGACAAAGGATTTTGTGGAATTTATATTTAGTATTTCCAAGGATTGTGATATTGTGTAAATTGTAATCAAATTTGTGTATTAATTGTTCGAGACATAGTTGTTCAGAATGGCGTGTGCATGTTTGTTCAGGTGCTTCATCATCGGTGACACGGGTGTTACCTCAGGCGGAATGTAGGTTTTCTGACGCATTTGCAATGTACTGTACAGGACTTTCGTTTGGCTCCCTGAAACAGCTATTCGTTACTCCAATATTCTAAATTTTACTACGCATTTTGTAAGATCTGTATTCGTAAGTGTCATTTATCTGGGCGTCGCTGACGTCTTATTGTTGGAGTGATTTTCGAATTATCAGCAAATGCACAAACATTAACATGTCTGTTCGCTGTTAACAGTATTCGAGGAAAGCCATCGAAGTCCTCCGACATAGACTAATCGCATATGAGGAAATTCGGTAACATATGGTACCACGGAAAATTTGCTGCGCTTCCTTTATCAGCAATATGTATTTCCGTAATCAATATTTTGCTTATTTACTTTTTCTCTAAAGGAGTTAGGAAGTCGTGTCTCTTGTTACAGTTCACGGACAAGCGATTTCAACCCGTCCATGATTTAACGATCGGAGTTTGGTGCTCGCATGATAATAATTGATGGAAAACAAATAAAGTTGCAAATTTGGGATACAGCAGGCCAGGAGGCATTCAGGTCAATTACCCATTTATTCTAGTTAGTGGTATACTTACTTGAATTCACTGTAATTCGGATTCCAGTTTTAAGCTACATTTTAAAATTAAGTTTAATGCGTTTGACAAAGCATACATTTTTGGATAAAGAGGCTGATGAGTGAATCTGTCGATGAGCAAATAATAGGTGGAATCTGTTTAAAAATATAGTGCCGTTTTAGTTTGTATGTAATTATCTCAATTTGAAAATACTTTAAGACTCACTTGAATATTGTTAGAGCACTGATAAAACATTCCGAAAATAAATGTTCATTTTACAATCAAAACAGCCTAGAAAAATTGAAATAATTAAATAAGTTCAATGTGCTGGATTAAGCCCAGTTTTCATTTTGTGTGATTCAATTCAATTTAATTTCAGGAAGTTATCCGAATCCATGACGCACTGGTGAATATTTTTATTTTTTCTGCGGAACACCATCACATAACATGGCGCCCAATTTTTTTAGTACTAAGGCTTTCTTGTTTGGCAATTTAACCTTCATCATCTCTATCATCACTGATGATTATTCAGCCCTCGGTGATGCTTGGTCTGGCAGAGGAAGATTTCGGTTATTGGCTTCTTTGAGACATTCATTATTCATTTTGCTCCTCTTCTCACAGACTGACTCATCGCCTGTGTCACCTTTTTTGGAACAGTACCGTTCGCCTGAGGGCTTGCTCTCGCAGCTGGCGCCCCACCACTACCGTTTGTTTTCTCGCTATCTCTCTTCTCTTTCTCTCTTTCAATTCCCGTATGTAGTTTCAGCAGCCACTCCAGATTTTCGACCTTTTTGTTGGTTTCGAGGTGGAGTGCGAAGGATCGGCATCGTGTCAGTGTGTTCGCCTTGTAGGTTTGATTATGGCACATGACGTTGATCTGACTGATACTGCGCACAACCACATTCTCGATCCTTGAGCGGACACTGGTCTAGAACTATCGACGTTTGTATGTTTTGAATATATATCAAGCTGAAGCAATTGTTTCGTGGAATCCACTTCTATACTTTTTGCATTCTATCCTTCTTCATCTATATCTCCAGAGGACCTCTTGCCGCTGGCCAACGAAAAGTTGTGACGCAATTGCGTTTTGAAATCGTAGCCAAGCGATCGGATAGACCTCAGGACTTCTAGTATACATATTTAGCTCAATAATTTTTCTATCGACCTCTCTTATTTTCAGTACGCAGTCTCCTTTCCTGATGTCCACGCGCGCACACACTCCTTCTAATGAAAAATCAATTGTCGTAAAGTAAAGTAGAGTAGAGTAAAGAGAAAAAGAAAATATACAAAGTTAATAAACGAAAACGAAAATTTAGTAATATTAAGAAAATTCTAGAAATAAGAAGAGAAAAAAAAAAAAGATTTTTTTGTAAAATCATATGATTAAGCGAGTCTTGGGGAGATATATTTCGATGTAAATTTGTACATCTTCCTACGACTCGAGCCAAGCCAATATTGCCAATTGCATCGTTCCAATAACTAGGGATCGATAATGACTTCTCCTTTTAGTCAGGAATTTGTGCCCTCGAGGCATTCTACACCACAGGGTGTCCCCTTGAATACTCGCCTAAGGAGAGACAAGACTTCCCTTGATTCCGGCGTGGCGTCCAGTCGACAGACGGACTCTTATGTCCCAGCCGATCTATTTAATGATGCCAATCCATTTTCTATCGACAAAGGAGGAAATATTAACCTAACTCAACTACTAGTCAAATCCGAAGGCGCAGAATTGCTCTACAACAGTAGACGCAGCCACCAATGTGGATCCCGAACTGCGACACAATCACTAATTTTTGATTCCCGATCCCCTCAACAGTACAAATTCCCATGTGACCCGTACCAAGCACGCCTGCCTAGCAGATTTTGTGTGTCTGTTTCATGTCAAACCAACTCTCCCCTGAAACGTGCTTACCGGAGATACCATAGAACTGTTAAATATTTCCGCGCTAAGCGCACATTCCGTAAATTGGCAGCAGTAGCAGTTTTACCTGATATGGATCTGAGCGATCCTCGTCCTCACTGCAACATTATCGTCAAAGACCGTATGCTCACTGGTTTGATGGACAGTGGAGCCAGCGTCAGTGTTCTGGGACATGGCTCCCTTGCTTTGATAAGAGACCTAGATCTCCGTCTTCATAATATCAAGACCAATATCCAGACGGCGTCTGGTCAACGCGTAGCCGCGGTGGGATACGTGAATGTCCCTGTCACGTATGAGAAGGAGACTAAGCCTTTACGGTCCCTGGTAGTCCCGTCCCTGGCCGGCAAGCTATATTTAGGCATTGATTTTTGGAATGCTTTCCAGATCGCTCCGGTGTCGCTGAAACATGTCAGTGTGCTCCAGGAAGACCCCTCTTCAATTCCAGTCAGTGAGACTGATCTTCACCAGCTGACCTCAAACCAACAGCAGCAATTACAGAAAGTAATTGCTCTATTCCCTTCGTTCAATAAACTTGGTTTGGGAAGAAAGTCACTGGTTACACACCACATTGACACTGGGACTGCTAAGCCAGTCAAACAACGGCATTGTGCTGTTTCCCCTGTCGTACAGGATCTGATGTACAAGGAACTGGACCGTATGCTCGCCCTTGGTGTGATCGGCGAGAGTCACAGTTCTTGGAGTTCCCCTGTAACATTAGGTCGTAAACCTGGGAAAGTCCGGTTATGCCTTGATGCCAGGCGCGTGAACGAAGTGACCGTCAAGGACGCATATCCGTTGCCCTTGATAGATGGGCTACCCTCACGCCTAAGATCCACCAAGTTTATTCCCAGTCTTGATTTAAAGGACGCCTTTTGGTAGATACCCCTCGATCCCGAATCTCAAGAGAAGACAGCCTTCACGGTGCCGGGTCGTCCTTTGTATAAATTTAAGGTCATGCCTTTCGGGTTGTGCAACGCACCCCAGACTATGTGTCGTCTACTGCACAAAGTCATCCCGCATGAGCTTGAAGACAAAATCTTCGTCTACCTGGACGATTTGCTCGTAACCAACTCTTCATTCGAAGAACATTTGCAACTTTTGTCTACAGTAGCCAAGCTACTGAAGTCAGCTGGGCTCACGATAAACGTGGAGAAGAGCAGGTTTATCCAGCGTGAGATTAGGTACCTGGGATACATCGTTTTTGATGGTATCCTAAAGACTGATCCTTCCAAAGTCTCCAGCATCATGGATTTCCCGATTCCCAGATCTGCAAAGGACATTCGTCGTTTCATGGAAATGGCTGGATGGTGCCGCCGATTTATTCATCGTTTTGCCGCAATTACCGCTCCCTTGACCGATTTGCTGAAAGGCAAATCGTCCTTCCGATGGACTGACGCTGCTTAGAACACTTTCGACCATTTAAAACAAGCCCTTATTACAGCTCCTGTATTAGTCAACCCTGATTTCACTAACCCTTCTTCATCCAGTGTGATGCTAGCACCACCAGCATTGGTAGCGTTCTCTTTCAAAAGAACGAAAAAGAGGAAGAGCATCCTATTGCCTTCATGTCAGCCAAACTCACGTCGGCGCAGCGAAATTATACTATCACGGAGTTGGGGTGTCTCGCCGCCGTACAGAGCGTGAAGAATTCCGTGCTTATGTTGAAGGTCTGCCCTTTACCATCATCACGGATCACGCTAGTCTGAAGTGGCTTATGAGCCAACAAGACCTTTCCGGTAGATTGGCTCGCTGGAGTCTGAAGTTGCAAGGTTCCAACTTGAATATCGAACATGTCAAGGGCTCAGCTAACATCGTCCCCGATGCCCTTTCCCGTGCTTATGAGAGCATTAATGAGCTTTCAAGTGTTTACCTTCCCGTTCTTCCCGAACACCTACGCCTCGAGTCTATATTACCGGACTCAGCCTTTAGCCACCCCGACTATGCAGAGCAGATGTTAATCATCGCTAAAGAACCTGAACGGTTTCCAAATGTATGGGTCCGAGATGGCCGGATCTACATTAATGTGGGACGAATGTCCGATACCGATTTGGACATTCCTCGTACCAAATTATGGGTTCCCGTGAGCCAGCAAGCTAGGCTGATTTCCGAAGCTCACGATAGGCCGGCATCGTCTCATTGTGGTGTACGTAAAACCACCGAACTACTGCAACGATATTATTACTGGCCAACTCTTCGTAAGGACGTCGCTTCTTACATTTCACGTTGCAGTACATGCAAACAGGTTAAACCCTGTAACCAGGTTTTGAGACCTCCCATGGGCCATGAGCGCTTGTCTGAACGACCTGTACAGCGCTTATTTATCGATTTTCTAGGACCCTATCCCCGCTCCAAAAGTGGAAATACTTACTTATTTGTAGTGCTCAACCACTACATGAAATTTGTGTGGCTCAAGCCCCTAGCAAAAGCAACCACTGAGGCAGTCCTTAAATGTTTGCTGGATCTCTTTTGTACTTTCGGAGTACCAGAACTAATGCACTCTGATAACGGTGCACAGTTCACTTCGAAACGGTTCACTCAATTTCTGCAAGAACATGGTGTCTCTCATATCTTAACCCCCAAATATTCACCCCAATCGAATGCCTCCGAACGTGTGAAGCAATCGATCCTAGCCGCCATCCACGCTTACATATGTGAAGACCACTGCACGTGGGATAAATACCTGTGCGAGGCGGGCGCAGCGTTTCGAAGTACTGTTCACGAGTCCACGGGTTGTTCCCCACACTATTTAATGTTCGGATTTCAGTCCATGCGCCACGGCTCGGATTATGAACTCCTCCGACGCCTTTCCACGTTTGAAGATGGCGAGGTTGCGCTCAGCACCCCGCACGAGCGCCTGCGACGTATTCGCGAGCGTGTCCAGGAAAAGCTAGCTGCAGCCTATGCTAAAGCCCAGCAGCGATACAATTTACGAGCAAGAGTCCGTACCTTTACTCCAGGACAATTGGTTTACGTCCGGAATCATGTCCTTAGTAGTGCAGCTGATAAATTCGCGGCTAAATTCGCACCCATATTTGTACCTGTCAGAGTGGTTAGACAGGTGGGTCAGGTGGCCTATGATCTCGAGTCACTTGATGGAAAGCCTTTGGGGACCTATCACGGTCAGGATATCCGGCTGTAAATATTACCAAATAGTCGGCTGTATTGTGGATCAAGCATGTTTCTGTTTCCTTTTTCGCCCTGTCTTCATACTCTGTATTTTCCTTTCTCCCCACTCTCACATTCTTTTTATTGTTGTTAATAGTGTAAATAGGACATATAGAGTTAGTTTTAGCATTAGGTTATAGGTTCTGTACAGTTAGTGATAGGTGTAAATCGTAGTTCGTTTGTAAGTTTTCTTTGCCGAGATCGAGGGCTGGAGGTGGAGATATGGTGTGGTACGATGAAGGCAGCGCGGATGTTCGCTGACCAAATCAATGCCCCGATATAGTTTTTATTCGAAGCCTACCAGTACGGCTCGATTCGGCGCAATTATTTTTTTGTTGTTGACGGCATAGTTATAACCTTTTAGAATTAAGTTGAGGGATTATCGTATCGTTATCATTTATCGCCCATATTAAGGGATTATATTATCGTATCGTATCGTATTATCGTATCGTATAGCATTATCGTATCGCATTATCATATCGTATAGGATTATCGTATCGTATAACATTATCGTATCGTTTAGCCATACCGTATCGCTTTGCATTATCGTATCTTTTAGTGTTAGCGTATCCTTTAGAATAGCATTATCGTATAGCCGCATCTTAGCGTTAGGTTATCGCTTGTATATAGTGTATTACAGTTTGACCTTGGCTTATTGGTTAGTAGTTGGTATTGCTCGGCATTGGGAAATGAGACCCTTCTCCAGGGTATGGGACGTCCCCACGTGTTACGTTAGCACAATTAATGGCCCCTCTATTTTCAAACCTTTAAATACCCCGACGCTGAGCTTCGCTTATCCGATGCAAAAACCAACATCATCTCAACGCGGCAGACGCAATCCAGCGCGCGTTGATGAAATGATGCGGCTGATGTAATCAAGTTCAGTTTGAGAGCGGATCGGAAAGAGTCGTGGTGAACGGACGTATAATTTTATGGCGTATCCCCTTTGTAGAAAGAAAAAGCCCTGTGAATCTCAATACAGAAAGTTCGTAGAAAGATAGCCTCTTTTCGTGTTTGCAACAAAGGATTTTGTGGAATTTATATTTAGTATTTCCAAGGATTGTGATATTGTGTAAATCGTAATCAAATTTGTGTATTAATTGTTCGAGACATAGTTGTTCAGAATGGCGTGTGCATGTTTGTTCAGGTGCTTCATCATCGGTGACACGGGTGTTACCTCAGGCGGAATGTAGGTTTTCTGACGCATTTGCAATGTACAGCCTTGGACTTTCGTTTGGCTCCCTGAAACAGCTATTCGTTACTCCAATATTCTAAATTTAGTGGCTTTACTACGCATTTTGTAAGATCTGTATTCGTAAGTGTCATTTGTCTGGGCGTCGCTGACGTCTTATTGTTGGAGTGATTTTCGAAGTATCAGCAAATGCACAAACATTAACATGTCTGTTCGCTGTTAACAGTATTCGAGGAAAGCCATCGAAGTCCTCCGACATAGACTAATCGCATATGAGGAAATTCGGTAACATATGGTACCACGGAAAATTTGCTGCGCTTCCTTTATCAGCAATATGTATTTCCGTAATCAATATTTTGCTTATTTACTTTTTCTCTAAAGGAGTTAGGAAGTCGTGTCTCTTGTTACAGTTCACGGACAAGCGATTTCAACCCGCCCATGATTTAACGATCGGAGTTTGGTGCTCGCATGATAATAATTGATGGAAAACAACTAAAGTTGCAAATTTGGGATACAGCAGGCCAGGAGGCATTCTGGTCAATTACCCATACCCAATATCGGGTTGCAGCAGGAGCTCTGCTTGTGTATGATATAACCCGTAGAGAAACATTTAACCACTTGACAACATGGCTTGCAGATGCTAGGCAACATTTCAAATTCGAATATGGTCATAATACTCGATATCTGAAACAAAAGTGAAAACACAATCTGGCATAGGTGAGCAGTATTTATAACAAATGATTTATGTTCATGTAGAGACCTTTTATAGATAAGAAAAAGTCGTTTTTAAGATGAAACCCAATATTAAACCTTTTGAGACCAAAAATAGCGGGAATTCATTGTATAAAAATGATTCTAAATTATTTAATGTGTTGATTAAATCATTTATTCTAGTTAGTGGTATACTTACTTGAATTCACTGTAATGCGGATTCCAGTTTTAAGCTACATTTTAAAATTAAGTTTAATGCGTTTGACAAAGCATACATTTTCCGATAAAGGGGCTGATGAGTGAATCTGTCAATCAGCAAATAACTGGTGCCGTTTTAGTTTGTATGT
This sequence comes from Odontomyia ornata, assembly GCA_963969285.1. Lineage (NCBI taxonomy): Eukaryota > Metazoa > Arthropoda > Insecta > Diptera > Stratiomyidae > Odontomyia > Odontomyia ornata. The sequence continues at coordinate 185,445,934 of OZ017740.1, forward strand.
AATCATCTCAATTTGAAAATACTTTAAGACTCACTTGAATATTGCTAGAGCACTGATAAAACATTCCGAAAATAAATGTTCATTTTAAAATCAAAACAGCCTAGAAAAATTGAAATAATTAAATAAGCTTAATGTGCTGGATTAAGCCCAGTTTTCATTTTGTTAAATTCAATTCAATTTAATTTCAGGAAGTTATCCGAATCCATGACTCACTGGTGAATATTTTAGTGTGTGTGTGTGCGCGTGTTCGACATTATGGAGTTCTTTAAAAACAAAAAAATTCTTTCTGTCTCTCAACCCACTCCCATACGCGGTGAGCTAGCCGTGGAACCAAAAAGATCTCCTCTTCAGTCACCATCATGTGACTTTATGTGGTTCCATAGGGAAACTGTTTTTGTTTAGTCAGCAACCTTTGCTGAATACCTTTTTTTTGCTGCGAGAGCAACTCCTCAGTTGCTATTACTACATACATCCTGTTTTTCTTGATAATGCATAGTATATTTTTTTTTATTTTTCCTGTGGAACACCATCACATAACACTCGTTGGAAATTTTTATCAATTAGAATTTTAAATATAATTTTTTTATAATCTTTTTTATGTCGATATAAATTTTGCACGGGAGTGAGAGATCACTCATTGGAAATTTTTATCAATTAGAATTTTAAATATGATTTTTTTACAATCTTTTTTATATCTATATAAATTTTGCATGGGAGTGAGAGATCACTCATTGGAAATTTTACAATTAGAATTTTAAATATAAAAAAAATTATCATAATGTCAATGTTGATAAAGTAGGAAAAAAATGAAGCGCTAGTTCTCTTGAAAATCGGTCTTTCTTTTCCCAACCTTCTGACCAGGTATAGGACCCGGTACGGTGGCAGGCTGCCCCCTAAAAACATGAGCCAGCCGCCGGGTACTTAATTAATCCTTTTTTCGTTTCAGGTTACATCGCGGGTTGAGTGGCCCAAGCAGAGTGCCTCTTTATGGCATAGCGTTATGCAATCAAATTGTATAATTCTATGGCATAAATGGGTCACCGGGGTACTCCCCTTCTGATGGGAAAGTTCATGCAATCCAAGTTGTATGAGTTTCCCACTCAGAAGAGGAATACCTGGCCACTGCAACAAAATATGGATTTATTCCGGTTGGGTGGGTGCGAAGGGGCTCCATCACCACCCGGTTGCCCCACTTTCATTTGTGGGCCATGAGCTTTCTCGGGTTATGACGAGGTCACCCCAAGTCCGCCTTTCTTCTCAGGTTCCTCTTGTTTTCGTAACAAGTACTATCTCCCTCGGTGTAGTTATCTACACTTTTTGCGACTTCGGTCGCCTCGCGAGCAACATCCAATTCGTGAGTGCGAAATTTTTTGTAGTGGGTCCTCGTGCTGGGGAAATGAACCCGCCCCACGACACCGCAATGCTAGCCTGCCAGCGCATTCACGCGTCTCCAGACGAATGCATTCTCGGCAGATATTGTCATCTTCTGCCGAGGCAGCAGAACATCGCTGCAGTCCTTTACGGACTTATTGAAAGTTCATATTCACTACACACCATAACAATCGACACTAGTGCAACCCGATCGATTGTCCGACCAGACCGAGTGGGGCAACAACTCCTTCACAAAGGCAGGATTTTCTCACTACGGACAGCTACGGGAGAAACTGCGCCTGTCCATGGAGAGGTCAATCTCCAGATACAGTTGGGAGACCCTGCCTTCCGACATAATTTTCTGATCGCGAACATTATGGATGACTGCATTCTCGGAATGAATTTTCTGCGACCACATGGGATCTCGTTGGATATAGGCAAACGGGTTTTGGAATGGCGAAACGTCGAAGTATTGATGGAGGATCCCAGCGTCCATATTCCCAAGATGAACGTGGTAGTATGTACCGACGCTGATGTACCTAATTCTCCCGAAAGCATTGTATGGGCCAAGCTTGATAGTAATTCTGGAGACCAGCGATCTTATCTGATAGAGCCAACGAAGACATCCGCTTCGCACAGTTTGATTGTGGGACGAAGCCTTGTAAGATCTCTAAGGAACGGATACGTGCCGGTTAGAGTCCTTAACACCACAGACTCAACCACCAGCATCAAAGCGGGAGAGGTCATCGGCAGCTGTCAGCTTGTTTCCACCATCACCTCTTTGGAAGCTATTCACGATCATCATTGGAAAAAGAAGCAAGACCCAGACAAAGCCCGCGAATTCACGTCTGCAGTATTGAAGCAGACCAAATTGCCAGTGCAGCTATTCAAGCGAGCCTCCGATCTGGTCACCAAGTACAGTGACATCTTCTCAACAAGCCCGGATGACCAAGGCCAAACGGGTATGGGAACTCACGTCATAGATACACAAGGAGCCAAGCCGATTCGACAAGCACCGATACGTCTTCATATAGCCAAACAAGGAGAAGTGAGCGCACTAATCTTGGACATGGAAAAATAAGGCGTTATCGAATCTACTGTCGGTCTATGGGCTGCGCTAATAGTTTTGCAAAGAAAAAGGATGGTAGCACTCGTTTTTGTGTCGACTATAGACAGCTTAATGACGTCACTAAGAAAGATAGTTACGCATCGACGACATTATGGACACATTAGCCGACGCAAAATGGTTTTCTACCCTCGATCTCAAGAGTGGCTACTGGAAAGTAGAAATCGACAAGAAGGACCAAGAAAACACCACATTTTCAGTTGGGACCGGATTGTGGCAATTTGTGGTGATGCCATTTGTGCTTTGCAATGCTCCAGCCATCTTCGAACGCCTGATGTAATACGTGATACGAGGCCTTATCTGGAAAACCTGCTTGATGTACCTAGGTGACATCATTGTTATCGGGAGAACATTCGAAGAGCATGTGCGGAACTTAGAAGAGGTGTTCTCCCGATTGCGACTGGCGAATCTGAAACTAGTCCCGACAAGTGTACCCTTTTCACAGCTGAAGGAAAATACCTGGGATATGTCGTATCAGCAGAAGGGGTCAAAACAGACGCTAAAAAATTGAAGCCATGAAAAGCTAGCCAACACCAAACAACAAGCGCCAACTACGAAGTTTTCTAGGTCTGGTGACCTATTATCGAAGATTCGTCAAAGACTTTGCCAAAATAGCCAACTTTCTTGATCATCTAGCCGAGAAAAGTCGTCCGTATGTCTGAAATGAACAATGCCAGGCAGCCTTTGAGACCTTGAAGGAGAAACTGTGTGAATCATCCGTGCTGGCATATCCAAAACCCGGAAAAATGTTTGAAGTTGACACTGATGCAAGCAACGGCGGGATTAGAGCTGTACTTTCCCAGCAGATCGATGGCGAAGAAAGAGTCCTCTCGCATTACCGTCGAGCTCACTCAAAAAGTGAGAGGAACTACTGCGTGACCAGGAAGGAGCTATTGGCTATAATAGAGGCCACCAAGCAGTTCCACAAGTACCTATATGGCCAGAAATTTGTTCTACGAACAGACCATGCATCGCTGAGATGTCTACTTAACTTCAAAAACCCTGAGGGACAAGTTGCGAGACAGATCGAAAGATTGCAGTCATACGACTGCGAAACTGTTCATCAGAATGGTGGAGTTCATGGAAATGCTGACGCCCTATCTCGTCGTCCATGTCCAGCTAACTGCAAGCGTTGCCGACGGATTGAGGAAAAGGAGCCGCCCTATGACTTGCGATTAGTAATGGCTGGATTCGATGAAGGTTGGTCATCGGAGGAGAGTCGAAATACTCAGTCTGCCGATGAAGAGATCGGACCATTGCTCTTATGAAGGAGACAACTGGGCGACCTGAGTGGACGGACGTTTCGATGCATGGCGCCATGCTGGAAAGTTATTAGGTGCAATGGAAGTCCCTTCAGGGAAGGGTGGCGTATCCAAGTGGAAATGGGAAACGGCGGATGGCAGCTCTTATAGGATGCAAACTTTACTTACTCAAAGCCGCATCCACGATGTGGTTAAAGAAATGCTAGAAGGATTCTCGGGAGGCCACCTTGGTGTTAACAAGACCTTAGCGAAATTGCGAGAAAGGTTCTACTGGCCCCACGCTCGGGAAAACGTAGAGTACTGGTGTCGCAGATGCACAATTTGCGCTTCCGTTAAAGGTCCAGAGTGACGATTGAGAGGACAAATGCAAACCTTTAACGTGGGCGTGACATTTGAAAGGATTGCTGTTGGCATCGCAGGACCCTTTCCTGAATCCGAATGGGGAAATCGATACACGCTTGCTGTGGCTGATTATTTCAGTAAGTGGCCCGAGGTCTACCCCATTCCCAACCAGGAAGCAACTAATGTAGCCGAACAGCTAGTGTTAAATTGGGTCAGTAGGTACGGCGTACCTTGTGAACTACATTCAGATCAAGGCCGAAATTTTGGGTCACTAGTTTTTGGCGAAATATGCGAGCTGCTGGGAATACGGAAAACGAGGACAACGCCACTGCATCCTCAATCCGATGGAATGGTCGAGTCCTTCCAACCGGGACCGGCACATCCCATTATTCTTGATGGCGTATAGAGCTGCCGAACATTCATCGACGGGCAAGGCCCCGCCCAAAGTCATTTTTAGAAAACAATTCGTCTGCCGGCTGATATAAAGTTCGGAGCACCCCCTGAGAAATCCCAAACGATCTCGGAGTACGCAAGTAAGCTTAGGCAACGGTTGAAGCAGATACATCGGACAGTGCGAAAACACCTTGAATCGGCTGCTGACTGCATGAAGACCAGGTATGATCTAAAGGCAAATTATACTGGCTTCCAGCAAGACGACTTGGTGTGGCTATATAACCCACAACGGCGGAAAGGTAGGTCTCCAAATTTGCAAATTTGCAATTTGACCATACTGAGTTACAAAGCGAATCAATGACGTCGTATATCGCATACAGGAACACCGTAAGCCAAGAGCCAAAATGAAAATTTTGCACGCCGACTGTCTTGCCCCCTATTACACCCAGGAAGGCTTAAGTACAACTGGCGACACATCTTTTCTGGGCGAAAAGAACTGAGATGGGGGTAGTGTTACATGTCCAAACATTTCTGCGCACTACTGTCGCAACTATCAATGACATTATGATCAACAAACGAATGTACTCGAAAGCGCAAGAATCGACCAAGCATGATCAACATCTGAAAGTGACGTCAATGCTTCCATTCAGAATTGCTCGAATATGCCAGGTAGCAATGTACGAGAAATGGATTGAATGATTAGAGACCCTATATAAAGCCGAGCTGAATATGTTTGGAGAGAATACAATCAAAAGTGTAGTGTCTGGTTTGGTGGAAGGCCCATGTAGTAACCGTGATTGTTGTAATCGGTTGAAATTCAAACGGCAATAACATCTGTGTATTCTATTAAAACTTATAGATTATAAAGGCCTTTTAAAAGGTACCAAATTAATTGCTTTCATCCAATTTAATCATACTAATACAGTTTTACTGGCAAAAATATTTAATTTACAGATTCTACTACTATTAGCAAAGTAGAATGAATTTCAACCAATAAGTTATATTTATTGGATCTACCTTTATAATTTTATTACCAATTATTTTTAAGCAGCTCATCTTCAAGTATTCATAAATAAATTCAATCAAGTGTTAATAGTATGTACCTTAAATGTTAAAGTTCGTGAAAAATAACACAATTTTATGCAATATTCTCATTAACTGCGGCCATTTTATTTACGATTATGGATGTTGCCCATTAAAAAAATCCTCAAAGATATTAATCATGAATATAATTCCTGAAACTTTCATGCAAATCCTAACAAAACCGTAGTGTCTGAGTTGGTTGGAAGTGCATATTGTCCCATAGCCATATATAGTTGCTGTTGTAATACAGGAAAATTTAAGCCCCCATAACTCTGTTAAATACTATTCGGTCTTTCGGTAATTTTCAGTAGTGATTAAACTTATAAACTGACATTTACACATTTAATTTTATTAAATTTGAGGATGCCCATTCCGATTTTATTGAAGAAAGTGTAAAATTGATAAATCATACTTCTACTGACAAAGTTGAGTGAATTTCGACTTCTGCTGATTTTTTGTTGCAATGCTCATAAGGGGCTAAGCTCATGATTTTATTCTGATGAAAGATTTCCGATCGCGGGGGGGAGGGGCGGTACGCCTAAATTTCGTGCATTTCCCCTTCTCCTGCCTCCCTCGATACTGATAAAGTAATTTAGGACCTGTTTTGAAAAGATCTCATTAAAACCTTTCATATGATATCCCATTTGATGGCAGGATATCCCACTATGAGGGGACGTTCTCAAAACTCTTTGAAAATTTTTTCACCCCAAAACTTTCTAGAAGTCATATTTTCCGACCTTTCCACAAAGTTTCATGATCACAGCCATGAAATGTTATAGTTTCGGAGAAAAACTGCTGTGATATACAGACGGATGGACAGACGGACACAGGTACCGATTTCAATAGGGTTTCGCATTTTAGTACAAAGCCCTAAAAAGTATGCCCGTAAAATGGGGATTCAAACTAAGGTACCGATGTGACGCAGTAACAAGTTTTTCGTACGAGTTTGGTTTATATACGAGGAAAGGCAATGGTGGGACGGGATATTGATAGGCCTGGGTTATAAAATTTATATTGATAATTTGTTCAATTCACTTAGGTTGCAATACAACCTTATTGCTAGGTATATTAAGTCTTGCGGAACTGTTCGAAGCAATCTCTCGAAATCTGATATGAAATAAAAATATTAAGCGTGGCGATATTTACACCGTTAGTTTTCATATTGTAGTAAAACGCATGTGAAGTGACCAGATAATAAGCCGGTTCATTTATTGACCAACTTTTTTTTTTGTTAATAGCTATAAAAATTAGCTTTAAAACTTCTTATAATTGTTACATAACCAGCATACCCTACGAGGTGTCACAATTAAGTAAAGAGACTGATTTTACTACCGTACTTGCGGCAAACCTGTGATCTTGAAATTCCCTTTCCCTCTCTATTGATATATTTACCATCGCTCTAGCTTGTTTAATTCGCCTGCTGTGTCGTATTGAGTAGACGTGTGTTGGTGGTGCTCGTCACGAAAATGGAGAAACGAAATCAAGAGCAACACGTCGTGATAAAAATTTGCACCAGATTGGGCGAAACAGCTTCGGCAACGTACGCTAAAATTGTAAAAGTGCATGATGATAGTGCTCTTAGTTGTGCCCAGGTGGTTCGATGGCATAAAGAGTTTAAGGAGGGGCGTGAAAGCGTGGAAGACGAGGCACGGAGCGGTAGACCAGTCGAGGTGTGGACTGACACGAATGCGCAGTGTCTGCGCGTCCTAACCCGTGAAGATCGGCGTTTAACAGTTCGAATGTTGGCCTCGGAATTGAACAGGAACCGTGAAATAGTCAGACAAATTTTAACTGACGACTTTGGGATGAAAAAGTTGTGCGCGAAGATGATTCCAAAGAACCTTTCTGAGGAGCAAAAGCAGCATCAAATAACCGTCGCAGAATATTGTTTGGACTTAGTGGAAAATGATCCCACGCTGCCCGATATGTCACCCTGTGACTTTTTTTGTTCCCTAGAACAAAATCTGTGGTCAAAGAAACCCATTTTGAGTCGATTACGGATATGCAGGTGGCCGTGACGAGGGTAGTCGCGGAAATCCCAGTCGAAGCGTTCCAGAAATGTTACGAAGCATAGAAAATGCGCTGGAATCGTGGTATAGCTGCCTAATGGGACTACTTTGAAGGGAATGGCAGAGTTGTAGAATATTTTTAAATATACAGTTTTTTTGGAATCAGTCTCATTATTTAATTGTAAATATTTTGAAACTTTAAACTGTTTTGATGAGTGATCAATGTTAGCGTTAAATTAGTTTTTCCACAGTTTGTTGAGCCACAAATGAGTGACCGGACGCTGTTTGGCAGTAGAAATCCATGTTTTCTTTCTCTGTCGTGCTCAGCAGTGGAAATATTTGTAATTGTAAGAGAAGTGCGTTATTTGATGAACCGTATTTTTAAGCCGACTACGATTTTTACAAGAAAAACCATTGCTTAAATAACATTGCCATCATTTATATAAGTTATTTACTTGAAGCATGAACAAGTCAAAAAGTATATAAGCAGTATGTTGACCTATAAAATCGCTAATTTACCAGTGTCAGTAAAAGGAGCTGGTGCATTTAATTCTGTTATAAGCAATCTCCTGTTTGAATCACATATTCCCGGTTATCAATATTGTGGTCCTGGTACAAAATGAGGAGATAATTTAGAGCAAGGTGATCCTGGAATAAACCCTTTGGATAAGGCCTGCAAAGACTATGATATATCCTATTCTAAACAGAAAGATACAGAAAAACGGAATATTGCTGACCGCATCTTAGCCGCAAAAGTCTAGGACCGAGTTGAATCTAGGGATACAAGTTTAGATGAGTGCGCAAGTACATAGTTCGTTACCAGTTTAATGAATGTGAAGGTCAAATTAGGGATGGGGCTTGAACAACGGAAGAAAAACAACAAAAAATAGGGAATGAAAAAGACAAAAGTCATAAAAAATAATAAAGCTCCATCTTTCAAGTATGTTGTATTGCATTGAAATTGAAAAAAGCTATTTGACACAATAAAAAAATGGAAGAAATAGCAATATTTGAAACTATACAAAAAAGGGACTTGGACTTTTCCTGAAACCTGCAAAAAACTTATAGAGAAGTTACGCAACAGATCATTAAATGAACTGGACCTGAATAAATGCTGCCGAAAACACATTAAACATTTGATAGGAGTGTTTATGCGTGACGTTTTGCCGAGAAAATATGAATGTGGAATATTGAATCTAGACAACTCTTCAGGACCGGGAACATATTGAGTAGCATATGTTACAGCAAAAAGAACAAAAAAATGGAACTCTTTGACAGCTTTGGAAATCTTCAGCTTTCAATGGAGATCTCAAAGTATCTTTGACGAAATATTAAATATAACTACATACATGAAGTATTAGCACTTTGATACAGTAGTTTGTGGTCATATGTGCTTAATGTGTTTAATGCGTCAGCATGGAAGGGATAAATCATATATGTAAATAAAGGTAATTTATAGAAAACTTCCTATTTTCTTTCAAGTAATCATGTCCTATGCATTAACTATCATAACAAATGAATCAGTGCTAAGCGTTGATTACTTCCCTATACTGGAATTTCAATCTGATAACGTGTGTGGGCTGGTTGATTTTCAGACTTATAACTCGATTCCCAACGTTGACTCAACAAATAACTTTTTTCACATTGGCGATATATTGATTGAAATACCAATAAGATTATATGAAATTGATGATATTGCCAAGTATATTACCCATAACTTGGACAGCTCCGAAAAAAATTTTCATGTACTTATGATTGCAAATAATAACATGCTACAAGTTGAAATCAGGAGCAATTCATCTATATATTTCAACAAAGAAAATTCTATTGGATCGCTACTTGGATCCAGTCAGCAAATATTCACTCCAAATCTTACACAGGAATCAGACATGCCTGTCAATATAATCAAAGTCAGTACAATTCGTGTGGAATGTAATATTATGAGTGGATCATTTTTAAATATCTCAAAGGTACATACAGCTCACGAGTTCTGACTAATAGTTGCGCCAAGGTATAAAATGGTGGAAATGCCAAAGAATGTGATATATTTACCAGTCAGCTCTAGGAGAATCAGCACAATCGTGTGAAGGCACGGAAATTTTTCTGCGTTTGCGAAATCGGTTCGGTAGTGAGTGCCTGAATAGGACTGCTGTGTTTAAATTGGCCAAAGCATTCAAGGATGGTCGAGAATGAACCGTATGATCGTCCACCGCGAACGAGCATCACACCAAACAACATTTGCCGCGTAGAACAAGTCATATTGGAAGACCGTAGGATGAATGTTCGAGACACTTTGGCTGGGTTTTGCATCAGTATTGGTAGTGTAGAGTCTACCATCCACGAACACCTTCAATATCGCAAATCAACGGTGCGATGGGTTCTTAAACTGTTGAACTTTGAGCGAAAATTCATGCGGTCGGTAATTTGTCGCCGCTTGCTGACGCGATACGAGGTGGAGGGGGACGGGTTTTTAACGCGGATCTTCAGTACAGACGAGACATGGGTACACTATTACACTCCCGAAAGCAAGGTATTACCTAAAGAGTGGAGAAAGGGGCGCCATTCAAAGCGAAGGCAACCAAGTCCGCGGGTAAGGTTATGTGTACTGTGTCCTGGGACCGGTAGGGCGTGCTGTACGGCAATTTCTTGTGCACCCAACGTTTTATCAATGCTGCATACTACTCTATCCTTCTGGGAACATACGTGAAACCCGCTTATCGCTCGAAACGGAGGAGCAATCCAGCATTAGGTGCGATTCTTCTTCAGGATTATGCACACCCTCATACAACGCGTCTCACGCTCGATACAATATCGGAGTTGGGGTGGGAGGTATTGGAACACCCCCTCCCCCTTCAGTCCGGATTTATCGCCCTGCGCCTACCACTACCGAACTGATTTCGCGAACGCAGATAAATGTCCGTGTTTTTAATTTACATTGAGGGACAATTGTTCAAAGAAGACTGCAAAGCCGAATGAAGTTAAACTAATAAATAACGCTATTGCTTTTCTATTTGAGGAGGTTCGATATGAATTGAATGACATTGAAATTGATCACACAAAGATGCGGATGCAACTTTTAATTTCTGTATTCCACTGAAAATGCTCTTAGGGTTCGCAGAGGACTTCAAAAAAATTATAATGAATGCATGATATAAGCTAGTTCTAATTCGATCAAGAACTGATGTGAATTCACCACTTTACATGACCGAATCATGTTCAATGAAAATTTACAAGCTGAGGTGGCGTATGCCTCATGTTACTGTATCCGATCAAGACAAACTAAGCCTACTAAAAATACTAGAGACAAGCAGTTTTTTGAATATATCATTTAGATCATGGGATTTGTGTGAACTGGCATCAGTTCCATTAACAACTCATCATACATGGTCAGTTAAAATATCAAACCAATCGGAAAAACCACGCTATGTAATATTCGCTTTTCAAACTGCACGAAAAACCGATGGATCAAAGGATGCGTCAAAGTTTGATACATGTAGCTTGACAGATTTTAAAGTTCATCTAAACTCAGAAATCTATTCATATCAGGATTTAAACATCAATTCCGATAAAGATCAGTTTGCACTACTTTACGATATGTACTGTTAATTTCAATCATCCTATCATAATTAGAAACCACAGCCACTCATAAGCAAGGATCATTTCAAATCAATAGCATCTCTAGTTGTAATTGACTATTCACGACAGAATGAGTCAGTCAAAACAGGCCCAGTGGATGTTCGAGTGGAATTTCGTACATCGGATAATATTATGGAGAATGCTTCTGCGTATTGCCTGCCTCATACAACTCAACATTGAAGCAATAAGTAGGAAAAAATGGACTAAGGTTGAACAAAGCGATCGTATCAATACTGGATGGACAATGCTCAATAATTTTTAAAAACAACAAAAATGTGCCATCGATGTTTATCAACAATAAATGTGACTCTTATGAAGTAAAAATGGCAACAAAGGCCATCGCAGAATAGCTCGGAACAAAAGAAATGATTGTTTTGATGATAAGCACCATGATAGAAAGAATTTGGCATACAAACAATATTCAGAGGGAAAAACCAGGATAAAGAGAGAACAATATGAAAATCGGAGAAGAGTTTCTATCCGTAAGTCATCCTGCGCATCCTTTTTTGAGGTTGGCAGGTAAGTGCCATTTACGCACTGAAGGTGGGGCTCCGTGTTTGCGAGTGACTGAACTACCTACTAACCGCCTCCCTTATCAACCTGAGAACCTAGCCTGGAAACGGGTGACACATTATTTTGGATCAGTTCTCGTTTCGCTACGCCAGGAGGTGTCTTCAAGCTGGAAGATCCCCCTCCAGTGAGAGTGGAGTGAGAGAGAAGTATCGCCATATAATTAATCCCCTAACCCAGATACCCTTGGCTGCTCTGGGTCCCTTTTATCTGTTTTGTCTATCCAAACATAATGTGCCTCATGATCTCATTTGTCAACCGTAACTATACTATCTGGGGTGAGCTCTCCCGTCTAACTGTAGAGGTCGCATTGCAGCTTATTAAATTTTATGCGCCAGCTATGGGACTCGTGTCCACTTAATACAAAAAAAAAAAAAAAATTTCTTTTAAAACTAATTGTACTTTATTATGGTGAAAATACATACAGGTCAATGGTAAAACGCGGACTAGCTCATAACATCGAATATCGTACCAGTATATTTAAGTTATTGGAAATGCTGATCGAGCAGCAGGTGTAGAGAATCTGAGAATAATAGGATTTGCTAAACTTAACGTTAACACAACAATGAAATTAGACTAGTAGTCTAAGATACGTATATAAAACGACCTTCACCGATCGAGTAACCGGACGAAATGTGTTTTTTACGAATTAAAATGTGTTAACGAATGTAACGGTGATGGGTTGCCTAATAAAATCCTGTCAAGGATATTTTTGTTTAATTATATAAAAGGTTATTTTTTTCAATACCTTCACCGATCGAGTAACCAGAAAAATTTAACACCAATTGAAAGTCCGGAGTCTATAGAATATGCAAACGTAGGGTTGCCTACCTTTTTCTTGTCAAGGCTATATGGTTGCTTAATTTAAACAGGTGATTAAAAAATGGTACCTTCACCGATCGAGTAACCAGATAAATTATATATCAAAATAGAGATAATTTTTTTACGAATACGATGGTATACGGTTGCCTATGAAAAACTTGTCAGAAATTAGGGTTGTCAAGCGTTGAAGTTTGAAAATTTTAGATGGTTGGCAGTGAGCGAGAAAGAGAGCCTTTATTCGATCCAGCGCCATAGACGAAGATGCAGCATAGCAACCGTTAGCCCCACATCAGCTGCTTGTAATAGTGCATGTGGCTCAACGCGACAGAGCCAGATTGCGTAAAATTAAAGCCTACGAATTGCGGTTGGTTTTTCGAGAACTATTTAAAACCAGTAGGATATATTGGCGACCAACACCTTTAAAAATCAATGACATAATGGAGATGATTGATAGAGAAAATGATGATGACGAATCTTCCGCGCCTGAGACCAGCTTCATTGATGATGAGTCAGATGAAGACTCAGATTTGTGGTTGCACTCGTTCATTGTGAATAAATATTTGGTTAATTTTATATTATATTATATTAATGTCAGTATTTTCTTTAGTTTTTAAATAAATAATCATTTAATACACTACAGATTAAAATTTTTGTCATACATGTTTCCTTTTCATTTATAATTTCTTTACATAATGCGGCTTTTGAGGAACTACCTTAAGGACCGAAGTCTGCTCTACGACACGACACAGGGCCTACGAAGGATGGAAATTACATCGAGTGTTGCCCAGGGATCCATCCTTGGTCCAGACCTGTGGAATGTGTCTTAGGACGGGCTACTGAGACTTGAGATGCCAGATGAGTCGCGCTTGGTCGGCTATGCGGATGATGTTGCAGCTCTGGTCGCTGGACGCACCGTTGAACAGGTGCAACTTGGGCTAGTTATGCTAATGCGCCGAGTGAGGGACTGGATGACTGCCCGCGGGCTGAGTTTAGCACTGGAGAAAACCGAAGTGGTCATCTTGACAAAAAAGAGAATCCCTAGACTAAGGATGATCAGTATTGGTGACTTACGAATCGAATCGAAGACAGGGGTGGGAGCTGGGGCTACTGATCGACTCGAAGATGAGTTTCTCTGAGCAAATCAGGGCAACGGCTGAGAAGGCTTCTTCGGGAATATCGGCCCTGAGTCGACTTATGGCCAACGTAGGGGGACCCAGCCCATCAAGGAGACGCCTCTTGATGAGTGCTGTAGGGTCAGTGCTACTGTACGGAGCAGAGGTATGGGGCGACGCTCTCAGCAAGGAGGTATACCGAAAACGTTTGGCACAGGTACAGAGAAGAGGAGCACTGAGAATTTCATCTTCGTATCCAACAGTCTCTAACTCGGCGGTGAGAGTTCTTGCATGCGTGATACCTGTCGCCCTCCTTTCTAGTGTAATGATATTAATTCATTAAAACTTAATCTGATGATATTCATTACATTAATACTCAATCAATGTAATGAATATCACCCAGAAATAATTAAATTCAATTGAAAATCATAACAACAAATTTCACTTGACTTCAACCGATATCAAGTGATCATTAATACTATAAAAGAGTATCAAGTGAACGTAAACACTGTAGAACGAAACTTTCATTCACACCTTGCAACGTAACATGAATCTCATACGGAGACTCACTATGGAAATTTATTCACACTTAATGTGTGAACTGAAATCTCATGTTCCCCTTTGGCACGTGACACTTGAGACGTATGACTGAGTGGGGATGATTCATATGGGTTCATGTGTGGCATTTTGTGTAGTTAAGTGTAATGAGTTATAAATTAAGAATTGGGTCATTTTTGTAAAACTATACGAGTAATCTATGACCAATAAATTCTATATTTTATGTTTGGCTTGTAAAATTTGTAAAGTATAAAAATCGATGTAAGTTACAGAAATATAATTCAGTTTTAGTTTAGACAGACTGGAAGGAGTTTATATTGAACCGCTGCGAGACCGTAGCGACAAATATATTATTATTGCTGCTAATCGTAGCAATTGTTATATTCAAAAGTTAGTAACCATGGCGCTAGTGGAATTCAAGATTCCTTGCCAGAACTCTCGGCGGTGCAGCCGCTTGGTTAGGTAATAATAATTACAGACTTTGTCATTGAAAATTAAATTCTATCTTTTGTACTTAGAGAGGAACAAAAGAAGAAGACACTAAGACAAGAAATATTATATGGCGATCCTGCCCTACCGAACGAGGAATTTTTTGAGGATGAGGATATGGTTGACACGGAGATAACAGAAGACGACAGAAGATTTATCGATGAGGCATTTGAAGAATTATTGAAGCGAGCAGAGGAATACAAACCTGTGCCGATAAGAAGAACAAACCAGCCTACACCACCTTATGTACCTACGAAGATAGGTACACCGGATTTAGGAGGACCTAAGCCACGCAGTATAGAACAATATCGGTCAAAGAGCAAGACAGTGAGGCAACGATTCGACCAAGAGGAGGTCGAAGGACAAAATTGAAGCGCCAGCGAGCAGAATCACACAGGATAATCAGGATCTCGGCTAGAGAGCAAAAGCGGCAATTATAGCAGGAATTATTAGATCTCAAACCAGAGCGGAGATTCTGGAATAAACATGGAGAATAGCTGCTCAGTTCAGAATACTTTTGTGGAGCAATACCAGCAATCATTGGTGACAACAGGTGTATTTGCGGTAGTATTAATTATATTTTATTACTACAATAAACGTAGCAAAAATTATGTTGTCAAACGAATTAATAGAAATATGAATGTATAGTTCAATGCAAATATTACATCGTGTAAATTAAATTAATAATATGAAATTATCCTTACTTTTTATTCTAATTGAGAGGGCCTTAAGTTAGACTGATTTATTTTTGGCATCTCATTCTCTTAATTGATTTATGGAGCAGTTGGAGCAAATCGTGTTTGAAAATGAAAGGACCTTATGTAACTTAAAGAAATGTGCAAAGAGTCTGGATACTTTTGAAACTCTTCAGGCAAAATTAGACGAATTAAAATTTAGGAGAGAAAAATTTAATAATACACTTAAAAGTTGTAGTGAGGAAGATTCTAGGATTTTAGACCTTAAATTGAAATTCAGGGCACAAGCATCAATTTTAGAAGGAGAAATTTGGTAACAGCTAAGCAAACAAGGATATTTCATAGAAATCCATAAAGAAGAATCAATTAGTGAAGATTTAGAATCGAGTTTAACATTTCTTGAGGAAAACCTTACAATGGCTGAATTTAACTTAGAAACGGCTATGAAGTTGATCCCTGTTTTTGGGGGCAAACATAAGGAATTAGATCCATTCCTTAAAATCATAGAGATTTTGCACACAACCTTGTCAGCTAATGCAAAGATCAGCTTAATAGACTTTGTTGTGAATGTGAAACTGAGTGCCACCGTCAGACTTTCTTTGGCCAATACTTCCATTTCAACTTTAGACTCTTTAAAATCAGGGTTGCAGAATCGTTTCAAAAATAATAAAACTGTCCCTCAAATCCATACGCTTCTGAGCGGAACTTACCAAAAAAAATCTACCGTGAACTCTTACAAGGACAAGATTCTGAATTTGGTTGATGAACTAAATCAGCTGCAAATTCAAAAATTAGGCAGTCAAGTTTCTTCTAATGAAAAGAAGATAATAATGCGGATGAATGATACATATGCGCTAACCATTTTCAAAAACGGACTAAATGATCAGCTGAGAAGCACCATTTTCTCAGCAAGGCCAAAAAGCTTTGCTGAAGCCGTGTCTCTTGCGCAAGAGTTGGAAAACGCAGAAACGCAAGCTACCAATAGCGTGATGCATTTCACTAATGATTCAGACAGAAAAAGTAGAAAACAAGGTAACCGCAATAGGAAAATCAACGGTCAGAGGTATAATTCAAATAACAATGATTCAAACAATTATAATAGCAATCGCAATTATTATAACAGCAGCAGCAATAATGGTAACGGCAATGATACAAAACACTCGTTACCAAAATAACCGAAACAATGGCAATTATAGAGGCCGTAGACGCAATGGTAGAAGAAACAGTTATAGGAATAACTACAACGATAACTATGCTAATAATAACAATAATAGGAATTACAATAGTGAACGAAGGAATGTACACGTTGTTACCGATCAGGGAAACGTGCAGGGTTCCGGAGAGGATCTTCAGAACCTCCCGGATCAAAGAATTCAAAACTAGAAAGAAAAATATTTAGGATTACTGAAAACTGTACAAATTTTGTAAGAATTTATAACTGTAATTCAGAAAGGTATTTACTATTTTTAATCGATACTGGAGCAGATGTGTTAATTTGCAAGAGGAACATCTACTATAATTTAGAGAACTCAATAGAAACTAGTAATAGAATTAAAGCCACGGGCATTACTAACGAAGAAACTACATCTTTAGGCACAGCTTATCTAGATCTGCTAATTGGGGATCACAAGCTAAAAGAATCATTCCACGTTGTGCACAGCAATTTTCCGATAAGCACGGATGGAATCATCGGTAGAGACTTAATGGTTCATTACTTATGTAAAATCGATTACGAGACGTTTACAATAACTTTTAACGTAAACGATGAAGATATCATACTACCAATGGACATACGAAGACAGGAACATTCTCAAATTAATATTTCGGCCAGAACGAAGATGATTATCCCAGTTAATATAGAAGTTTCTGAGGATAGTTTTGTCCTTAACACGGAAACTAAAAAGGCGTTTTTGTAGGAAATACTATCATACCTGCAAAAGGTGTTCGACACATAAAAATATTGAACACTAATGACGAGAATATTGTCATAAGAAACTTTAACGTTGAAGTAGAACCATTAAAACACTATGACATTTTCAAGTGGGAAAAACAACAACATACCAAAGATAGATTCCAGAAGCTTCTAGAGGTTATGAACAAAGATATTCTAGACAGACCCACGATGTATGATTTACTTGAGATAGAAGAGAATTTTCAAGATGTGTTTCATTTGGATGGAGAAAAACTCGAAACCAACAATTTTTAAAAACAGAGGTTACAAACCGTAGACAAAAATCTGGTTTATATTAAAAATTATAGATTGCCACAATCCCAGAATGAAGAGATCCAAGGACCTTGAAACAAATGGCAACGTAACATGAATCTTGCAACGTAACATGAATCTCATACGGAGACTCACTATGGAAATTTATTCACACTTAATGTGTGAACTGAAATCTCATGTTCCCCTTTGGCACATGACACTTGAGACGTATGACTGAGTGAGGATGATTCATATGGGTTCATGTGTGGCATTTTGTGTAGTTAAGTGTGATGATTTATAAATTAAGAATTGGGTCATTTTTGTAAAACTATACGAGTAATCTATGACCAATAAATTCTATATTTTATGTTTGGCTTGTAAAATTTGTAAAGTATAAAAATCGATGTGAGTTACAGAAATATAATTCAGTTTTAATTTAGACAGACTGGAAGGAGTTTATATTGAACCACTGCGAGATCGTAGTGACAATTATATTATTATTGCTGCTAATCGTAGCAATTGTTATATTCTAGAGTTAGTAGCCATGGCGCTAGTGGAATTCAAGATTCCTCGCCAGAACTCTCAGCGGCCCAGCCGCTTGGTTAGGAAATAATAATTACAGACTTTGTCATTGAAAATTAAATTCTATCTTTTGTACTTAGAGAGGAACAAAAGAAGAAGACACTAACACAAGAAATATTATACTAGAGAGTGCTGCGCTATTTACCTGCGCCGAAACGAGGATGCGAGGGAGATGGTTGTCCGCGAGAAGAGACGGCGCTCGCTCAACGGTTGGCAGCAGTCTTGGGTCCATTGCACGAAGAGACGGTGGACTGCGCGCCTCATCCCGGATGTGAGACCGTGGCTAAATCGAAGGCATAGTGAGACTGACTTCTATCTGACCCAGCTTTTGAGCGGGCATGGGTGTTTTCAGTCTTACCTCCATAAGATCGGTAAGTCACGGTCCCTCGATCGTCGGTTTTGCCCAGGAGAGGAGGACAATGCCTGTCACACATTTTTTGCGTGTACCAAATGGGTCTGGCTGCAAAGGGAACTCTACAGGGAGACGGGAGAGCTCACCCCGGATAATATAGTTGCAGTGATGCTCGAATCGGTTGACAAATGAAACCAGGTGGCACATTATGCTCGGGCTGTCCTAAAATATAAAAGGGACTCACAGCACCCGGGAGCGCTGGGGCTGAGGGATCGCTCTTCTGGCATTTCCTCTTCACGCATGGGAGTCCCACACTCTGTGCATAAATAGCATTCACCTCCCTACCACAAAAAAAAACTTTACAATCTGTAGAACAAGAGGTATCAACTTCAATGACCCACGAAGTATTGGAGAATGTAAGTGATCTTGATTCAACATTAGAAGATATTCCTACCGAAAGTGATGCAAATATTGAAATTAATTGTAAAATTTGCGTGTTTTGCAACCTCAAAAGAAAAAACATCGATCTAAAGTCCAACCCCTTCATGAATCTGAAACAGAATCATTGAAATCCTCAATAATCCTCAATAATAGATTTCGTTAAAGATCGAGAGGAACACAAAGATTTATACAAAAGATTAATAAATTATTTTGCTCCAAAAATATACTATCACACTCTATGTAGAGTCGATTTCAACAATAAAGTTAAACTATCAACGAAAGAAACAGTGGGAACTATTTGGCGTGAGCGTCGAAATTGTCATCAAAGAGCATTTTAAGAAATCCGTCAATACATAAAAGAAAATGATATTGATAAAGGTCGATGTTTTTTTTAACTTCCTTACATAGACATTACATTGAATTGTTAGAAACTGATCCAAAAGCAAATTCAGAGAAAATAGATTCTACATTTACACCTCAGCATTTTCAAGACAAAATAATTCAAATAAAAATAAAAATAAAAAAACAAGTTGGGTAAACAGACCTACGCTCATGTCAGAAGGGTTTTGTATTAAATTTACAAAATGCAGTCACCAGATCGTATCAAATCAAGAAACATGTCAAAGACGATTTTATTGGAGAAAATATGAAATACGAAGATCATACTAATTTTAACAAAGTTGAACGAATTTCGACTTCTGAGGTTTTTGGTATTATCATACTCATAAATATCTCCCTAGATAATTATTTCAGATGTCCATCCGCGACGGAGGAAACACATTTTTCATGTATTTCCCCCCTGTGCCCCCACTGAAGCAAAAACTGACAGTTTAAGAACTGTTTTGAAAAGCTTCCATGAAAACTTTCATTTCATACTCCTATCGGCTACGTCTGACGAATTTTTTTTCAGGGGCCACTCTCCTGTACTGAAATCATCGATTCATGGCCAATTTTTTCGAATCCTAGAATGGTTACAAAACCCTTTTGCTATGAGCTCTCTCCCACCTCCTTGCTTTTTTCACTTATGAGCATTAATTGTAGGTACTTATCTTCAGTCATTCATTCAATTGAATCAAGTGTTCAAAGCATGCACCTTAAACGTTGAAGTTGGGAAAAAAACACAAAATTATTCAATCTTCGCATTTAAAACAGCCACTATTTTGTTTTACGATTACTGATACCACCAGCTGAACCGATTCTCAAAGATATACATGACACCTATCATTCCTGAAATTTTCATGCAAATCCTAGCAAAACAGTAGTGTCTGCGTCGGTAAAAAGCGCATGTTGTTCCATAGCCATATGTTGCCATAGTAATAAATGCAGCGCATATTGTTCCATAGTAATACAGGAAAATTCAAACCGCTATAACTTCGCTAAATATGATTCAATCTTTGTGAAACTTTCAGGATAGATCAATCTTATAAATAGACATCTACGTACTGAGTTTCATTGAATTTAAGGGTACCGTTAAGATTTTATTCAAGAAAACATAAAATCGATGAAACCTACTATTACTAACAAAGTTGAGTGAATTGCGACTTCTAACGTATTTGTTGTTGTTGTACACACCAAGACCTACATTCCTGATTTTTTTCAGATTTTTCGGATCACAGGTGTCCAATCGCGAGGGGGGGGGGGGGGGGGGTCGGATACACATTTTTCGTGTATTTCCCCTCCCTGTGCGCCCATCACAGCAAATTTTGCCAAATTAAGACCTGTTTTGAAAAGTTCTCATCAAGACCTTTCATTTGATACTCATATCGGCTGCCTTCAATGAAATTTTTTTTTCGGGGGGTCACTCTCCTATATGGGCAGACCCCCCTTAAATACCTTTAAAATTTTTTTGTAGTTGAACTTTGAAGAGATCACCACTTTACACCTACACACAAAATTTGATGTTTCTAGCTTAAGTGGTTTCCGAGAAAAACTGACACACGGACGGACGGACGGACAGACGGACAGACTGGTCGCGAAACTAGTAGGGTTTTGTAAAATTATTTTACAAAACCCTAATTAATAGCTCGAAATATCTCTCAGTGATCGAGGATATATCATACGAACATTTGCAAGATGCAGATATTTTACAAAGAGCTGAGTTGCTTCTAAGGAAAAAATATTAGCTACTAAACCTCAAAAATTACCAGCAAAAATTTCAACTCAGGATCTTCTAAACGGAGAAATCACATTACCAGAAACATTGTTAGACTTTTATCAAGTCTTGCTTAACGGTTGCAGTAGTCGAAAAAATAGTACAAAGCGTTTGCGTATTGCTAAGTCATTCAGCAAAGATGTTGTTTATGGAATTTATACTGGTAAAATAAAACTTCGAAGCATATTCTTTTAGGTTTAACTTTAAAAAGTTTGATAAGCAGCAGGAAAGCCATTGGCATTGCCAATCGATATGGACATTGTATTAGTTATCAAGGAGTTGAAGAATTGGAAACAGAGGTGACATATACTTCAGTAGAAAAGTCGACTCTCTTACCAGAGACTATAAGAAAATCTTCATAGCTATATACTGGAGTAGCTTATGATAGTTTTGATCGGTTTGTCGAAACCAGAGGTGGCAAAGATACACTTCACGACACGGTAGGAATCATTTACCAAAACATTACTTCTGATATTGTCGAAACTTCAGATTCTCCATGTGTAATCGATGATCCCTTATAAAAACGTAGGAAAAGAAGAACTTTTGAAACGATAACATCAGAAATTGTTTACCTGATGTGCCTATGTGGGTTGGATTTAATAGGCGGATTGATGACAATATAGTCTAAAACAAATAATCTCTTATTTAACTCCAATTAATTCATCACCAACAAATACATCAGTCGATTTAGAGACAATGAAAAAAGTTTGGAAATTGCAGAAGAATGAAAACAACGTTATATCCAAGTGACATACGATCGCGCAATTGCAAAAGTTGCTTTGCAAATTCAATCAACAGTAAAACCTATGTTTGATCAACTATTCATACATTTATGACCTTTCCATAGTATGATGGCATATTTTACTTGTTGGAAAAGTAATAACTGACTGTGGACTAACTAATGCTATCGTTGAAAGTAACTTGATAGCAAATGGATCTTTGGAGGGATTTCTGGAAGGAAAATATTTTAACAGATGCAAAAGATTGCATCCTCTTATGGCACTAGGGTTGGAAGTACTGCAAATGCAAAATATAAAATTTACTGATGAGGTGATAGATGAAGTAAAAAGATTACAAAGTTGTAAAAAGTCAAAATGATAAAATTAAAACAATATATGAAGACTATTCACGATTCAAGGAACAAACACTCAATGGAGAGCATTGAAAAACTACTATCAATTTAGTGAATTATTATTTAACATTGTCAAGAAACATCCGCATTGGAGATTTTGAGCTGTTCAAATATGTTCCACCAAAAATCACAAATTTATTTTTCACACGTAATCAGCCAAATTATGCTCGGTGGACTGTCAAATACTTAGATAATTTATTAAAAGTCAGCGAAACTCATCCTGGCTTATCTGATGAATTAAGAAAAGGATTCTTTGGAATCAAGAGAACCGACAAAAAATTTTCACAACAATCCATTGATTTAGTTTTGGAGCAAACAATCAATGCAGATGCTGCTAGAAGGCTTACAGGAGTTATACATTTTACAAATTCGATCTCTGCTCGTCAACGATGGGCTCGAAGCCACGATGTGCGAGCAACAATAACACGACTCTGTAAAAAAAATTTTCGTTCTTTGTCCTAACGTTTATACTAGGATTTTTCAGTTAATTTATGCACAAAAACGAAAAGAAAATACCTTTTTTGGTATAAAGTTTGCTTTTGTGATTGTTATAGTAATAATACTCATTTTTCAATTTTTTTTTTAATTTTTAATTAATTTTTATACTTTAAAAAAGACTGCGCGATGAGAGTGGGTTGTCGAGTCATAAACAACGATCAGGTGTTTTTACAAGCCCAGAAAAACTTAAAATGTCATCACGAAAGTGTAAATACGATGCTGATGCATTTTGTTTTATATGTCGTCAATTTATTAAAGTTCGAGACGTGAAACACGAATGAAAGACATCTCACGTTCTCTGTGAAGCCTATGAAGCATATTTTCACTTTCCTGTTCGGAATCAAGAGAAGCCATGGGCTCCACATGTTGCTTGTAGTTATTGTAAAAGATGTTTGGAAGGTTAGCGATTTTCAATTAAGCGATAAATAAAGTATAATAGACATATTTATTTTTATTTCTACATTTTTAGGTTGGTATCGAGGTGAAAAAAGGTCTATGAAATTTGCAATACCAAGGATTTGGCGAGAACCAAAAGACCATATTACTGATTGCTACATTTGCATGGTGAATCCGAGTAAAAGACGTACAGGTAAAAATGCAGAACATATTGAATATCCTGCCCTCGAATCTGCTTCCGCTCCAATCGCTCACGACCCGACACGACCAGTACCTGAGCCACCAACAAAATTATCGCAGAAAAGTAGCTCATCTCTTAGTTCTTATAAAAGTAATTCCGATAAGGAGTTTTTGCCTACACCTGAACAACCAAAACACCATCTCATTGCTACAAAAGATTTTAACGACCTAATTAGAGGTTTAAATTTGCCGAAAATTAAAGCAGAGCTTTTAGGCTCTCGCTTAAAACAGTGCAATTTCCTTGATGATGTTAAGATCACAGATCTCAACGTTTTTCACGAAAGAAGATGGACTTTGTTTTTGCAATGACATTAAAGATATGTTTGAAGCAATTGGCATACTCTGTGTTCCTAGCGAATGGCGTTTATTCATTGACAGCTCTACAAAAAGCTTGAAAGCTGTTCTATTACAAACGGAAATAAATTTCCATTTCTTCCAATCACTCAATCAGTACATCTTAAAGAGAATAATGAAAGTGTTAAAATCTTGCTTGAATTTGTAAAGTGTCGTGAGTGTAACTGGCAGCTGATTGGAGATTTCGAAATGGTGGGATTTTTAATGGGAATACAGAGTGGATATACAAAATATCCGTGTTATCTGTGCTTATGGGATAGCAGAGCGGATTCTAAACACCATATCCAACGGTCATGGCCTGTGAGAACAGAATTGTGTGTCGGAAATCAGAACATCAAATTTGAGCCGATTGTTGAAGCGGAAAAAGTGTTAATGCCGCCTTTGCACATTAAGTTAGGGTTGATGAAACAATTTGTTAAAAAACTGAATGAGACTCAGAAGCTTTTGGATACTTAAAAAAGTTTTTTCCGAAGTTATCGGAAGCAAAGGTTAAAGCTGGGGTTTTTGTTGGTCCGCAAATAAGCCAGATTTTCGGCGATGAAAAATTTCCATTGTTGCTAAATCTTACTCAAAAAGCAAGTTTGAACAGCTTTAAAGTTTCTGGATTTTTAGGAAATAACAAAGCTGAAAACGACAAACAGTTGGTTGAGGACATGCTTAAAAATTTTAAGGCCATGGGCTGCAGTCATTAAATGTACACATGCTGCATGCTCGTTTGGATAAATTTAAAAACAACATGGGAGCATATTCAGAAGAGCAAGGTGAACGTTTTAATCAGGACATCATGAACTTTGAACAACGTTATCAAGGCCAATACAATGAAAACATGATGGGCGACTATATTTGGGGTTTAGTGAGAGAAAGTAGTTATGAACATATAAGAAAAAGTAAAAGCGTACACTTTTAAATTATTTTCCACTTTTCTGTAAGTTAACTTAATAGTGAAACTTAATAAAAATAATAAACATATTTATTTCAATAGTTTTATTTTCAATAAAAAATTAAAATCAGAGATTTTGAAAAATATCGTTCAATCAGTCTCCTAAACGCAGAAGCAAACTTTTTCATGCCATATATTTTTTTTCGTCTAATTACGATCTAAAATATTGAAATTTTATGCTTTGCAGTCAAAGTCAAATTTGGTGTTGACCCGTGTAATAAATCATGTTCACGAACATTTAGGTTTACAAAAACAACAAGATGTTTCAGCAGATTTAAATAATAACAATAATAAAAATAGTACTACACAATTGCAAACGTTTATTACAACTTTTGATAAATTCATCAATCGTTTCAGCCAAACAATATCTACAGATCAATTAATCAACATTTCATTTGGTAAAGCTGCATCTAATGAAGTAGAAAATTTTCTTTTGAATTTAGAGAAGATAGGCGATCAAGGGAGACATACTTTTATAACTGAATGTCAAACCAATATTAGTCGATTTGAGAAGAGTATTAAAAAAATTCCATTTAAACATTTTAGTTGTGATTATGAGAAGAATAAGAAAGTTCAAATAGGAGGTAAAATACAAGAAATAAAGATCCAGCGAGATTTATTTGGACGTTTGCTTAGAATATCAATAGATTTTAGTATCGATATATCTAAAATTCTTTCATATCCAATAACACCTGAGCCTATTTCGATGTGTCATCTAGATGGTACTATTTGTAAAACTGAAAAATCTGCATTAATGAAACATTTGGAAAAAGGAATTGAACACCAACCACCTCCTCACATGGATGTAGTGATAATTGATGGTTTCTTATTATTGCACACTATGACAGAAGTTCCAAAGACGTTCGGAAATATCTCTAAAAAAATGTTACAAAAGTTTTGTAATTTTAATGCATCGCGAAATGATATAATATTCGATCAATATTTCACATCATCAATCAAAGACTACGAAAGAAGTCTCCGTCAAGAATTTTCAAAACTGGATTTTACCATTACTGGACCAGATCAAGTTCGACCCTCTGATTTCACAAAAGAATTGAAAAACTCTAAATTTAAGGAAGCTCTTATTAATTTCTTCATATTACATTCGGCAAGTGATGAAGTTGCTCCGTTGATTGGCGATAAAGTAGTTAATATTAATTTCAAACAGTGTCATTCGTTCGTTACTAATAATGATGATAAAGGATATGCAACATACTTGAAGATCTTACATGTCAAGATCATGAAGAAGCAGACACAAAAATTCTATATCACTTGTGCAACATCGAGTATGAGGCGAACATCGTTATTAGAGCTAGCGATACTGACATTGGTACTATAATACTTGGTCATATGGATCATATCAAAAATAAAAAATCACAAGTATGGATGCTTTCAGGAACTGGAAATAAAATAAGATACATAGACCTCACAACAATTCATAAAAATCAAGGAAATGTAATATGCAAAAGTTTGCCTGCACTTCACGCTATGATAGAGTGTGATTATAATCCTGCAAAGTCAAACGTTTTAATTGCTGAAGAAAAAAGAAGAATATCAACAACTCTTTGCTAATTTTGGTAATGTTGATTTTCATAACGAAGAGGAGAAAACTATCGCTTTCAACACGGTCCAGCAGTTCATCTGTGATTTATATAATGTAGCAGGCATAAATAATGTGGATGCAGCGCGACTCCAATTGTTTATTAATAACTACACAGCTGCAGATGTAAATGAATCATTTTAAATAAAATTAAGAAATTTCGACGCAAGTAATCTACCACTTTAGAAATCATTCAGCACATTTTAAGAACAAAATATACTGCAAGCATTTGGACCAATGCTCACTTAAAGAACCCTCACATTTACAACCCAGAAGATTATGGATGGATGATCAATGATGACAACCAATATGGCTTTAAATGGATCGAAGGCGATCAATTACCGAGCTTCGTCAGTGATGCACTTAAAACTCCATCAGGTAATTTTTTAATCAAAAGTTAATTTTAATTTAAACGCAGTTAAGTATCAAATGAATGAATGCGTTCGATAAAAAGAATCAGGCGTACAAAGAATAAGTAGGCAGGAAAACCAGGACGAAGAGAGACCACTATGAAAATCTCAGAAGAGTAGCGAATAAGATAATTAGGATTAAGAAAAGAAAATACTAAGACGACCAATTGAGAAGTATAGACGTAAGTTTAGCGAGCAATAACACAAGACAAGCATACAAAGTAGTGAAAAGCCTGGAACTTGGTTATCAGCCCAAAACCACGCTCTGTCGTGATGACAGTGGCAATATAATCGCTGATGAAATCAAGATTAAGGAAAGATAGGCATCATATTTCAAGAACCTCCTTAATCCTCCGCACAGCTCCAGAACATTGGAGCCTGTAGATGTCTCCGGAGAGCTTCCATTGGCCCCACCAACTCTGGATGAAGTTTGTTCCATCATCAAAGCCCAAAAGAATAATAAAGCGCCGGGCATTGATGAGATTCCAGTGGAGCTCATCAAATATGGTGGCAGTAGTGTTCATCAAGCTATTAACAAAGTCATCCAGTACATCCACGAACATATGCCGAAAGAGTGGAGCCAATCAATTATATTCCCTATTCACAAAAAAAGGTGACAAGCTACAGTGCGAAAATTATAGAGGCATATCACTATTTTATACGGCGTACAAAATATTTTCTAAAATCTTAGAAAATAAAATCGGATCATACGCCAACAGTATTATTGGGGAGTATCAAGGTGGTTTTAGGGCAGGTAGATCAACAACAGACCAATTGTTCACAGTCAAGCAGATATCACCATTGTCCTGACTTGCTGCTCAGCACATTCAACGCTTGCCTACGGGACGGGGCTTTCCCGGTACGATGGAAGGTGGCGAGGCTCGTGCTGATCAGCAAGGGGAAGGGAAATCCCGAATCGCCGTCTGCATACCACCCGTTATGCATGCAAGACACGGCTGCGAAAGTGCTAGAGAAACTCATCAAGGGAAGACTCACTGACGCGATTCGTGCTGCTGAGGACCTATCTCCTCGGCAGTACGGCTTTAGAGCAGGACGTTCTACCATTGATGCGATTGCAGAGGTGGTGAACGCGGTCCAAAAGGCAGAGGCATATAGTCGCACTAAGCGACGGATCGTCCTGTTGGTGACACTCAACGTCAGGAATGCCTTCAACTCCGCTAGATGGGTGGATATTATGGACACGCTGGAACTCTTTTCAAGTTCCATAATATCTAATGCGGCTTTTGAGGAACTACCTAAAGGACCGAAGGCTGCTCTATGACAAGAATGAGGGCCAACGAAGGATGGAAATTACATCGGGTGTTGCCCAGGGATCTATCCTTGGTCCGGACCTGTGGAACGTGTCTTAGGACGGGGTACTGAGACTTGAGATGCCAGATGAGTCGCGCTTGGTCGGATATGCGAGAACAAGCGCAACTTAGGCTAGTTATGCTAACGCGCCGAGTGAGGGACTGGATGACTGCTCGCGGGCTGAGTTTAGCACTGGAGAAAACCGAAGTGGTCATTTTGACAAAAAAGAGAATCCCTAGAGTAAGAATTATCAGTATTGGAGATATACAAATCGAATCGAAGCCAGCGGTGAAGTACGTGGGGCTACTGATCGACTCGAAGATGAGTTTCTCTGGGCAAATCAGGGCAACGGCTGAGAAGGCTGCTTCGGGAATATCGGCCCTGAGTCGACTTATGGCCAACGTAGGGGGACCCAGCCCATCAAGAAGACGCCTCTTGATGAGTGCTGTAGGGTCAGTGCTACTGTACGGAGCAGAGGTATGGGGCGACGCTCTCAGCAAGGAGGTATACCGAAAACGTTTGGCACAGGTACAGAAAAGAGGAGCACTGAGAATTGCATCTTCGTATCCGACAGTCTCCGACTCGGCGGTGAGAGTGATTGCAGGCGTGATACCTGTCACCCTCCTTGCTAGAGAGCGCCACGCTATTTACCTGCGCCGAAACGAGGTTGCGAGGGAGATAGTTGTCCGCGAGGAGAGACAGCGCTCGCTCAACGATTGGCAGCAGTCTTGGGTGAATTGCACGAAGGGAAGGTGGACTGCGCACCTCATCCCGGATGTGAGACCGTGGCTAAATCGAAGGCATAGTGAGACTGACTTCTATCTGTTCCAGCTTTTGAGCGGGCACGGGTGTTTTCAGTCTTACCTGCACAAGATCGGTAAGTCACGGTCTCCCGATTGTCGGTTTTGCCCAGGAGAGGAGGACAATGCCTGTCACACATTTTTTGCGTATACAAAATGGGTCAGGCTGCGAAGAGAACTCTACAGGGAGACGGGAGAGCTCACCCCGGATAATATAGTCGCGGTGATGCTCGAATAGGTTGACAAATGGAACCAGGTGGCACATTATGCTCGGGCTGTCCTAAAATATAAAAGGGACTCACAGCAGCCGGGGGCGCTGAGGCTGGGGGATCGCTCTTTTGGCATTTCTTCTTCTCCTCCCCCTCCCGCTAGGAAAGGGACTCCCCAGCTTGAAGGCGCCCCACGGAGTAACAAAACGAGACCTGGCCCGAAATAATGTGTCAAACGGTTCCAGGCTGGGTTCTCAGGTTGACAGGGGAGGTGTTTAGTGGGTAGTCCAGTCACACATGGGAGTCCCACACTCTGTGCATAAATAGCATTCACCTCCCTACCACAAAATAAAACAAAAAAAAAAGAAGATACTTGAAAAATGCTGGGAGTTTAACATAGATGTACACCAAATTTTCGTTGACTTTAAGCAAGCGTACGACAATATTGATCGTAACGTACTGTATCAAATAATGCTTGATTTTGGCATCCTTGCCAAATTAGTCCGTCTCACCAAAATGACAATGACGTCTACGATCTCCCAACTCCGCATCAATAACCAACTCACCGATGCCTTTGACACAAATATCGGACTAAAGCAGGGAGATGGGCTCGCCCCATTGCTATTCAATTTGGCTCTGGAGTACGTCATATGGAAGCTACCTATCGATACGTGAGGTAGATTACTATACAAGTCAAGCCAGGTAGTGGCCTATACGGATGACATCAACATTCTGTCACAGTCACTAACAACTGCCAAAGAACTCTTCCTGAAACTCGACAGCGAAGCAAAACTAGTAGGGCTACAAATCAACGAAAATAAAACAAAACTCATGGCGCTGTCGAGGAAAAATACCCCAAATACACAAAATATCAAACTTGGCGAATACAGTATCTAAAATGTTAGCGAAAACGGACAATGAAAGAGACGAAATACGCCGAAGAATACAGCACGCAAATAAAATATTTTATTCAGTATTGACAATTTTGAAGACCAGCTGCATACACAGGAAAACAAAGCTCCAAGTATACAAATCTGTGATAAGACCTGTGCTAGGCTATGGGTGTGAAACGTGGACTCTAATCCAAGCGTGCGCAAATATATTGAACGCCTTTGAGCGACAGGTCCTGAGGCAATTAATCGGAGCGAAGCTAGACGGGGACCAATGGCGAATTCGATACAACCATGAGCTGTATGAAATTTTTGACGAGCCGGAGGTCTCAAGGATTGTAACACTGTGGAAGCTGCAATGGGCTGTACACATGAATCGTATAGACGAACAACGGATACCCAAGAAGGTATTCGCTGGGGGAACTGAAGGGCGGCGGCCAGTGGGAAAACCGAGGAAACGCTGGTCTGACTCGTTCGGGGAAGACAGTTCATCGCTGCTCGGATTTCGGAATCGGGAGACGTGGTCAACGGACCGAGACAGTTGGAGGCGCTGTTTGCAGGAAGCGAAGGCCCAAAAGGGGCTGTAAGGCTAAGAAGAAGAAGAAGAAGTATCAATTAATTGTGTTATTATCAGAAGGAGACAGTATTGAAACCAATGAAAGCAATCAATTACATGACTGGGAAAATGATGAGAATTATGGAAATTATGAAGATGACGATGAAAATAAAGATGATTAAATATATTATAATATTAAGCATGAATAATATATATATATATATATATATATATATATATATATATATATATATATATATATAGATGTGTGTATTTACTAATTAATATTAAGCTAAATTTAATTTATTTATACTTATATTAATAAATACACAATTTAAATTTAATTCCTATGTACTGAATAAATATCTTTTTCCGTATTAAATTCACTTAACTTAACAGTTTTCTGATGCTCTCTCATGTATAGTTCTAGCTAGCCTTTACTCAGCCTAAGGGGGTGTTGAACCCTTCGAATATGTCAGGTTATTTAAAAAGTATTGTATGATAATTTTGCAGTAATATTCACATATAATTTTCATTAATTATAAAATTTAAACTGCAGGAATACTCTCTTAAATGCATTCATGTACCTGAGCAATGCTCTATCAGTGCATTTGACCTTATTCCGCGTCTGGGGGAGTGTTAGACCCTTCGGATAGGTCTGGCCTTTTAAATAATGACTAAGAATGGTCATTTGAACACTCTGTGTAAATTTCAGCTTTTATAATTTAACGTGAGAGAGCTCAGGTACTGCACACCTTGATTACCTGATACCTCATGGTTTGTAACCCCCACACATTGTTCCCTACACCAGTGAGAGCACGCAACAATATTTCAGCTTTTATACTTTAACGTATGTATGTATATGCCTGGCAGGCACTGGCTCTCACTCTATATATCTTTGTATTCATTACAGGTTTTAAGAATGACCTTTTTTCTTCATAATGAAGGTAGGACGTACGAATTGAGTCAACAACCAGTCTTGTGGAAGCCGTGCATCGTTGCGGACATTCGAAAGTCGAATTCGTGAATTAGTGAGTGAGTTCATATAAGCAGTGATTATATAGTTAGTGTATAAACAGTGAAAGTGCGAACAGGAGGGAAGACTTCCAACTACCAGGAAAAGAACAAGCTGGCAAAAAGGCACGGATTCTTCTGGGTGAGTGATATTTGCTTTCCTAATTTACGAGAGCGTGTTGTTTTAATTATTGTTATTGATCCGAACAGAAATTGTAAAAATAGTTGGATAGGTTTCTTAGTGTGTGAGTTTAGTTTGGGTGGATTGTGGATATGACAGACATATCCACAATGGACAAAGATCAGCAGATCGCTCTGCTGATTGGACAATTGCAAGCTTCGCAAGCTGTGCAGGCACAGCTTAACGAAGTCATAGAGCAGTTGAGGCAGGCTCAACAGCAATTGTTAGAGGTTAACTCGGAGTTTGGCAGAACAACGCCGAGTTAACAAAGAGCTCATGGAGCAATTGAGGGATTTTGCGCTGGCTAAATCAAAAAAGAAAACTAAAAACAAAAAGAGAAAAGTGGAGTCTTCATCTTCCTCATCAGAGGGCCCGCCACCCTCTCCTCCTTCTTCAGAAGAAGAAGCGATGGAAGAGGAAGCAGTCCTAGAAGAGGAAGAAAATGAGTCGATGCAGGAAGACTCTGCTGAGGAGGATGAGGAATTTCCTGCTCTGCCACCGCCGGGTCCCTCAATGGCTCTACCAGAGCTGGCCATCCCACCAAAAAAGAAGACCACCCCCACAGCGCCCACCACATCCAAATCCCCAGACGACGACAAAAAACGGACAACGGTACCTGTCATCCTCCGAGAGCCTGAAAAGTGGACCCAGGTCCTTAAGGACATGAAAGACCTCGGAATAAAACATGGATCCGCCAAAAGGGTCTACTTAGGGATCCAGATAGTCCCAGAGACACCACAAGACCACAGAAAACTCACAAGATATTTGACGGAAATGACGATACAATACCATACGTATATCCTTCCTGAAGAAAGGAATCTAAATGTGGTTATCAGGGGTCTGTATGGACTGTCGATTGACGACATCAAAGAAGATCTGGAGAGCCAGGGATTTCACCCCATTGAAATCCACTATATTAAGTTACGAGATGGGCCATCCAGGTTGGTGAAGGTCCTCCTTCCCAAAAGCGAGACTGACATATACAATATAAGGGCAATATGTCACCTCATATGCACTGTTGAAGCGCAACGCCCCCGTACAGGACAAGTTATGTGCCACAACTGTCAGCAGTTTGGACACTCCTCCAGAAATTGTCACGCTCAGGCCCGTTGTATTAAATGCGATGGGCTCCACCATTTTTCCAAATGCGTTAAAAAAGCAGAGGAAAAGCCGAAATGTGTGAACTGTGGTGGAGAACATCCAGCCAACTATGGTGGATGTCCTCGGAACTCAGTGAATGTCAGGAAATCGTTCGCACAAGTTGCAGCTGCTAATGACAACAAAACCACCACAACATCTACACAACAACAAAATAAACACACACAAAAACAAAAACAAGCAAACACTCCACTAAACACAAATAACAACATGGACACACTCTTTGCCACCATGCAAACACAATTCCAAACCATGATGCAAGACATGATGGCAAAAATGATCCACGGAATGTTTGCATCACAAAACAGTTTCAACAGCACACTGACAAAGAAACAATAATGAGCTTTATGGATCATTTAACCATTCTCACATGGAATGCAAATTCCCTGCTTCATAAGACTGGTGAGTTGACTCAACTTATATTTGATTATAAGTTTGACATCATTCTCATCCAGGAAACCTTTCTGAAGCCTGGAAACCGCCTACGCTTCCCTAACTATTTTCTGTACAGAAATGACAGAGCAACAGGCAGAGGAGGTGGAACGGCCATTCTTGTGAGAAGGAATGTGAACCATAATCTCGTATTGACACCTACGTTACAAACACTAGAAGCTACTGCAATTCAAGTGCGGACGGATTCTTTTGAATTCATGGTAGTCTCGGTATACAGCCACCCGAAGGCAGCTACGCTCATTGAAGATATTAAAAAACTTCTGGACTTTCAGGGTCCCATACTCCTTGCCGGAGACTTCAATGCCTATCACCGAAGCTGGGGAGCTGTGAGAAGCAATCGTGCTGGGACTGAGTTAAACCGATTCATCACAGATAATCCACTAAGCCTGCATATCCCCAACAAACCAACACATTACGGCTACCGAAATAGTTATCCTCTCGATATTGGTATATCACGTACCTTTGAACACGATGTACGCATCGAAGTCCTCGACGAACTTTCATCCGATCACAAACCGGTGCTCATCTTAATAGGAGGAATATACATAGACGAACCCCTACAAGTAAAGAAGAAAACTGATTGGCAAGCTTTCCAAGTCGCACTGGCTAAAGAAACCATTATTCAAACACCTGAAACAGCCAGCGACACAGAGAAAATGATAGAAGAAATCACAGACAAAATAATACAGGCAAAAGAGGACAACACAGTCACAACTCTGACAAGGGTGACAAACCCCTATGAACTCCCTAATGACATCAAAAATTTAATAAGGAGGAGGAATCGAGTTCGGAGAAGGGCTAGGAACACAGGTGATCCTAGATTACGCCAGGAAGCAAATCAAATTACGAACAAAATACGTGATCTGATATCAAAATTCCGCAATGAACAATGGGAGAGCTTCTTGCAAAGTCTGGAGCCTGGGAGCGATGCTTTCTGGAGGTTTTCCAAATATTTTCGTATTAAAAACAAACTTATAATACCATCAATTCACGGCCCTTACGGTATCAAATTCGACAGTTCTGGTAAGGCGGAGGCCTTCGCAGATACTCTAGAACAACAGTTCTGTGAAAATTCATCCGATGAGGAGGACCTTGACGAACACGAAGACCACGTCAATCGGTTGACCAACAGGCTCATAAGGTCAGACATTACAGACTCCGATCTAATACAAAGCACCTGTCTTCAAGAGGTTAAAGACATCATACAAGTACTGAACAGACGGAAAGCACCGGGATTTGATTTAATATCAAACACCATGTTAAAATGGCTCCCGGATAATATTCTCGATGCAATAGCAGCGATAATTAACGAAATTTTCCGCTTGCGAAAATACCCCAAAATATGGAAATCGGCAATGGTTATTGTTCTTCCAAAACCTGGTAAAAACCTCATGTTCCCACAAAACTGGCGACCCATTAGCCTATTATCCTCTCTGTCGAAAATAGTAGAGCGGGTGCTACTAAATCGACTAACTGAGGTTGTTACCGAAAAAGAAATACTTCCAGAAGAACAATTCGGCTTCAAGCCACTACACTCGACAGAACTCCAGCTTACTAGGGTGGTTCATCACATTAGAATAGGGCTAAACCGCAGGAAATCAACGGGTTTGGTTATGTTTGACATAGCCAAAGCCTTCGATAAAGTCTGGCATGCAGGACTTATTTACAAAATGCATGAATCCCAAATGCCACTGCAGCTCATCCAAATCATTGGCTCCTTTCTAAAAGGCAGATCATTTCGTGTCAAAATTGACAACCACCTCTCAACCATGCGGCCAATTCAAGCTGGAGTCCCACAAGGATCACCCATCTCCCCCGTACTATACAACATCTTTACTGCAGACCTACCTCGGCTGCCTTTGAATGTCCACAAGTCCCTATATGCCGACGATACCTGTGTTTTATACTCATCCAGACAAGCAAGAGTCATCACCACCAAACTGCAACTCTCCATAGACATACTTTTGAAGTATTTTCGCAAGTGGAAGATCAAGTTAAACTCAGACAAGACCCAGGCATTATTTATAACAAGAAAAAGACAACAACAACCGAAAACTTTGACTGTAGAAAACGAAAATATTGCCTGGTCAAGAACAGCCAAATACTGACATTCGACAACAAACTCTCCTGGACCGACCACATACGCAACAAACGAGGACATTGCTACAATGTACTATCCCAACTCTTTCCACTCCTTAAGGCCAAGAAACTCAACATCAAGAACCGTCTGCTGATCTACAAACAAATAATACGACCGACGCTACTATATGGTAGTACAGCCTTCTACCAGACGACAGAGACCAACAAAAAGGCACTACAATCCATCCAAAACAAAAGCATTCGGCAAATTTTCGGAATTCCATGGTATGTTAGAAATACGGACATATACAAGGACCTTAGAATAGAACCTGTTGACATATTCGTACGTGACAAAGCACTCAAACTGCTCGACAAAGTGGACAACCATCCTAACACTACCCTGGGTATCCTAAAACGCAAAGCACTACCAAAAGAAACTTATCCAACTATCCGCGCTAACTTCAAGAAAAATTTAATTGACAGTAATTAGAATAGCACAATCTCGTCAATAATGGTGGGCAAATTATTGCTCACAGATAGAAGGGAGCTAGGGTGCTAAATCGCACCAGCTCCAAGGAAAACGAATCCAAGGGACGAATTGAGTTACTAATGTCGCAGGAATTTATTGGTTTTGGGCCTTCAGTGTTAATAATAAAGCTATTTAGTCCCCAAAATTTTCCGTTATATATTGTTTTGTTTTCAAGGGTTCTTTTATAGAGAGTGTCTCATTTTCAAGGGAAGTGTTAGTAATATCTACAATTGCATACCCATTATTAGCTGTATAAATGCCTTCCGAAATGGATAGGTCTGTGGTTATTCTAATTTTGGAGAGATAGATTTCTCCATTATCCAAGTGGACAGATACTTTTACCAAAAATTTGGAATTTCCCGGGATTGTTAGTTTAGTAGGTGTAATATCGGGCTCAAAAAATAAAGGAATTTTTCCATTCTGAGTAGTCTGTCTGTAAAATTATTTTCTTGTTGAGTTTGTGTTGGTTGAGTATAGAGGATATTATGACCGAGTTGATATCTTTAAGGTTTCCTGGCTATGTGAATTCTGGATTTAAAAATGAAGTAGATGCACCGGTGTTCATTAGGAACTTTAAAGAACATCCAAATGGAGAGGAAATTTTATGTAAGAGTAGAATCGTGTTTAATAATGTCTAAGTTTCCGTTAGAATTGCCGAGGCTGGTTGTCAAAAATATAGGTTATCAATCCTGTTAGTATCATGTTCAAATGTCTGCTCATATTTGCCATTACTCGAGTCAATTATGATTTCTTGTTAATTGAAATCGTTTTTGTAATAGTTGTCAAGCTCTTTAAAATTTTGATAAGCGTCTTCCAGGCTCAAATCCAGTTTGTATTGGTAAGGAAATTCTTGGTGAGCTTTCTGGCTGAGAAATATTAAATAGTTCTTGAGATTATACATCTGAAGATCCTGTCGATTTAAATGTGTTAATTTGTGAAATTGGGTTTTGTATTGGAATGAACATTCGACTTTATCGTGTATTGGCAGTGCTGGTGTCCAAGGTTCGGGTTTTATTTGCTATCTACTGTTAATGCTGTTCTGCGAAGGAGTGAACTTTTGATTCCGTAGCTCGTTGTTCATTGGAATTTGAAATGGAGTTCGAGAGTTAATATAAGGTGGCAAGTTGGTACTTTGGGTTGGAATGATTTTGCTATGGAGATGTTGGTGCTATATTATTTAGAGGCTGAAAAGGTAGATCAATTACACTAGTTGGTTGTCTGGGTATATTATTATTGTTTCGTAATAAGTTCAAGGGTCTTATATTAGGTAGGAGATTGTGGATATAGGACAACCCAAGCGGATTGTTGTCTGTCCCACCGGTTGTATTTCTTTTATGCAGAATGCAAATACTGTAGCAAGTTTGTCTGGTC
This sequence comes from Odontomyia ornata, assembly GCA_963969285.1. Lineage (NCBI taxonomy): Eukaryota > Metazoa > Arthropoda > Insecta > Diptera > Stratiomyidae > Odontomyia > Odontomyia ornata. The sequence goes on from OZ017740.1 coordinate 185,483,253, forward strand.
GCATTGCTCTTATTGTTGAACCAAGGGATTCTTTCAATCCCGATAAAAATGCATTCAAACACATATCCGTATATATTTCGGTTTTCGCTCTAATAACATTACGTCATGCTCATAGATTTGTACATGATTCGTCGTTGCTGCTAGTATTTCTATTATTTCACTATAAAAGCGTTCGACTGATTTATTAACTTGCTTTACATGGTGCAGGTCTCTTATTAGTGAAGTTTCATTACACTTGTCTGCGTAATGCAAGATAAGGTTTTGTTTGTCATTTGTTTCCAGTTGAGTAGGGTCTCATACATATTTAGAACCTCATTCGGGACTACGTTTAGCAGTCGTTGCGTATAGATGTGTTTTTAATATTTTACGTCTAGTCTTCGTGGCATATAGATGTGTTTTTGATTCGCTCCTCTCAAGTTTTCAAAAAATTGAATTAATTTTTTAAAAGTCACTCCAAAGCAAAATATTTAGTTTTTCTTGGAAAAAGCTTTTATCGTTAAAGAAATCGACCCATGGAAACATATAGAATATTATTCTACTTCTATAAATCAAGAAAAGCAGATAATCCAAAGACTAACTCGAAACTGCTGATATGAAGGAGCCCGACGGCTTCCCACCGTTGGAGGACCCTGGGGAGACAAGCAATATAAAATTGGCGGCGATCGTCAACAAAAGGAGACATACGAGCAACCAGAAAAGTTCCGCAGATGGCGGACGTAACACTCAAACAGTTGAAAATCAACAAAAAGTAATTGGACTTTGACTTGAAAATCAATCTCTCGAAGATATGTTCAAGAGAGGGATGAAAACTCAAGATGCAGAGCTGGTGAAGCATATCAATAAGGAAAGTAAGACAAAAAAAGCTATCAAACAAGCTATTCCAGAAAAAAAAACTAAGTGCTGGAGGTCCTAACGATAGCCAAAACTTTTATGCAGCGCTGGACGCCCTACAACAAGAAATGGACGTTGAAGAAGTTATTGAAACGGATTCTAATCAAGATGACGATGTTGATTTTATTCAGTGTTTAAAAACTAAGGAGAAGAGACCAACTCCCAGTTCTGCTGGTCCCTCTCAAAGTTTCCGAAAATACAGGAAAAGTTTCGCCAATTAACGTGTTTGGTCACAGCGGGAAAGATATGGTTCGACTCTTTACAGCCGAAAATAAATCAACCAATTTTGAGATAAAAAGAGCTGATGCCGAAAAATTAACAATTAGAACGAAATCACTGGCTCATTTCAAATCAACTAAAAATATATTGAATTTTGTGGAGGTTCCACGCTTCACCTATACCCCAAAAAGTGATAATCAGATCTTTTTGTTGCAGGGCTTGGACTGCGGAGAGGATCTCATCTCAATCAAGGGCAACTCCATTGTTACTCTACATCAATGTGAATATATCCTTGTATTCATTGTTAAGCAAAAGCCTAACATCATGCCTCTCACTGAAACCCACCTCAATCCATGGCACTCCATGACATTCAAGGATTTTGAATTCGTAAGAAACGATAGGGTAATAGGTGATGGGAGAGGTGGCACCGGGATATTGGTTCGAAGACCCTATTGTTTCCAAAATATTGAAAAAGTCAAATTCAAAAGCTTTGAATCTCTTGAAGTGTCCGTTATCAAAATTTCGCTGCCAAGTGGGGATAACCTCTTCGTTATCTCCGCCTATGAGACTCGTCGAAATGTTCTCAAGTTCAAGGAGGAGCTAAATTCCATGTTTGAAATACTCGAATTTAACAGGCTGCATAGTTATGATATTCTTGCTGATGACCTGAACGCCAAGCATACATCATGGCTGAATGACAACAATAAGCCTCGAGGTATATTTTTTAAGCCGTGGATAGCAGAGAACCAAATTGAATACAGGTGCAATCTATATGGCTCGGAGTTTCCAACATACCGCAGGACAATTTCATATTTGGACTTCTGCATTGCTTACGCAAGACTTGAATTCAGCTTCAATAATCGTCAACGAAAATCGCAGGTGCTCCTTATGATAGCAACCATAACGCAATCGTGATGGAAATCAATCATCAAAGGGATTATCTTTTCCTCATTCCAGTCCAAAATTTAATTATCGGTTGAATTTAAAAAAAAAAACAGACTGGGGAAAGTTTCAAAAGAAGTTTAATCGGGAGTACCAGAAGAATTATCCCTCTTCTGATGATGGCAACTCTTGCTCAATGGTTCATAATGACAGAAATCTAACTAACGATGAAATAGATCTCTATTTATTTATTTTTATTTATTTAAATCCATTTAACAGACAAAAATCCAATTGCAAAAAAAAACTTAGACAATTAAATATCGTTGAATTTAAGATACATTTATACAACAAAATCAACCAGAAAAAAGTTTATTAAACCATGTAAGAAAATAAATTAGAGGATAGATGAAAGTTTGAAAAATTGAGTGATAAGGAAATGTTATTGCTATTCACGAAAAGTAACGTCTTTAATTTATTTTTAAAACAAAGTAGGACGTGGATATTGAACCAGGCTCGAGGTTGTTATGCTTTTTGATGATTCGCGGTATAAATGACTGAAAATATAAATCTGTCCGGGCGTACGGAAACTCGAGAATGTTATTAGACTGACTAGGATACGCATACAGTCTGTAGTGCAAGTCTTTGCTTAGAGTGGATGCAATTTGTTGGTGATAAACTTATAAGGGAAACATTGATCTAAAAAGTTCTTAAGGGACGACAGAGAAGGGAGACGAAGTATGCATAGACGACGCTAATAAGACTCATAGGCTAAGTTGAATTTGAAGAACAAAATACGGTTAAATTTACGCTGAACGGCTTCTAGTGAGCTCACAAGATATTTGTCGAAGTTAGAGAAGCTGACATTGGAAACAATTGAGAAAGTATTTCCCAAGATTAAACATCGAAACAATATGGAAGCATATGAAACACCAACCATTGCAAGGTTGAAAACATTGAAAAACGTTCTTCTCACACGCGTCAATAATATTGATCGGCAATTTTTGGAAACAAGAAATCATGTGATATCGACGATGTTCCAAATATAGTTCTCTGTCATTTGCCTGAAGGTGCTATTAGGAGTTATTGCATATTGTTCATCAATATTTTGAGCAATTCATATTCCCCAAATGAGTGGAAAAAGGCTGAGTTATTTTCGATCCTGAACAGAGGAAAAGATCCTTCGTTCTCTAAAAGCTTTCGCCCAATCAGCTTGCTGTCTAACATCAGCAAGGTGTTTGAAGTGATACTAAACAAAGCATTAAAAGCTCACATTGAGAAATATGAGTTGATGTCGAATTGCCAATTTGGTTTTCGTGCCAGGCATTCGACCATGCATACGATAACGAAACCAACCTCAGACATCGGTTGGAAACTAAACAACAGAGAATGTGTTGGAGCGTGTCTCATTGATATGGAGAAAGCCTTCAATACGGTGTGGTTAGATGGACTAGTTTTTAAACTCCTTTAGGAAAGGGTCCCTTGAAACTTTGGCGCCATGATGTCCTATATGTTGTATGGGAAATTATTTCTTGTAACTGGTGAAAATCTGCCGATAATGCGCGAATTCAAGCTTTTGAATGGTCTACAGCAGGGAACAGTTACTTCACCGCTGCTTTTCTCAACATTCATTTGCAAGCTATTGAACGGCTTAGATTTTAACGTTTCGCCTACGCGATAATTAATGGCGTTTGCTGATGATTTGATCATCTATACGGCAGACCGAAAAGCTATATGAGCTCAGAACAATCTTCAAAATATGCTGAATGGTGTGCAGCTGTACACTGACAATTGCCGAATGAAAATCAATGCGCAGAAATGTGAAACAATTTTGTTTCGGACAACACTGCAGGGGGTCAGTCAAGACCTGAAACGTAATTGGGAGGCTTTCATACTATGGTTCCACATAAGTCCCGTGTTCGATACCTTGGTGTTCATCTCGATTAGTGTCTGCACTATACTGAACATGTCTAAATCATGCTCAGTAAAGCACAAAAAGTAGTCATAGCCCTACGAAGACTCGTTCTTCCAGATACATTGATGAAAAGATAAAAATTATCTATTACAAGAACTTGGCTGGACCAGTTTTGACATATGGATGTTAGATCTGGTACAATGGGAGTTCTAGTGCTAGGGAAAAATAAAGAGTCGAATCGAAGAATTTATCAAACTGCTAAAGTGACAAGAGTCGATATCTTCATATTGAAATTTCTTCGGAATCATATCATAAGATCTGTAATTGTGAGTGAAAACCCTTGGATTTCACAGCCGGTCCACCCTGCAGATGGGTAAATCGCAACTTGCCTCGCTACTGGCTTCATTTCTCCAGAAGCATTCGTATATTTGGACATGAATCGATATACTTTTGATTCTGACGGTGTCCCAATCATATGTCACACATATGGACGGGCCGCCGATAAGAAGATAAAATATCCTCCAAATTTGAGTTTACGAGACCAACAATTCCAATGGAGATACTCATTTGCTAGATTCTTTGAAGCTCGTTGAGCTGAGATGGAGCAATGTAGGTGTTGGTGGCTGAATGACAATGTCTTAATTGCTCGTGTTTATTTTCAGTTGTTGTCCTTTTCGTTACTTGGTATTTGAGTTTCAGCCCATTATTGTTACATTTAGTGTTGTTGTTTATTTGTGTTTAAAATTAGGGCTAGATTAGGTATATGTTATGTTTATAACACTAAGTTTAGAGATAAGTCTAAATGCTATGTTAGGAATATTGTTATAGAATATTTTAGTAAAGATAAAGTTTTTGATTGAATTTTATTAGAATTAGTTTATAACATATTACGTGTAGGATAAAAGTTCACGGCTGTGTCATAATTAAAAATAATTTTGGAATAGTGTTGGTTTTTTCTCCTTTTTCCAATCGAATCATAAAATATATAATGACCTTAATCAACTTGAATTTGATAGGTTTGTTTTGATCATCTATGTTTAACTGATAATGCATGAATTTAGAGAGCTATTTGGGCCATTAAGTTTTTGTATTTTTATTATTTTGAATTTTCTTTATATTCGTTTAAAATTTATAACGATTAGTATTGAATAAAGTACTTTTGACGTTGACTTTGACCTCATTCGCTGTTCTTTCCGTTTTATTCCTAATTGCACGAAGTAGTTGTTTACCATATAAAGTCCCTTCTGTAATGGAGATTAAGGAAAGGATTTCCTCGAGATTTTTGGTAAATTCAACCAATAGTCACGGGTTTCCATTAAATTGTGGCTTTGATAGCATCAGGAATATGAATTGAATTCAAAATATCAGTGGTTTTAATAACATGGGTGCCGGTGCTACTTTCTGATGTGATTTCCATAGTTAAGAAATCAAAAATAGATTAAGAATAATTTAATACCTAAACAAGCTATAATAATAACACGTAACAGGTGAAAGGACACTACGCTCCGATAATTCGTTAAATTTCAACCTTAATAAGGTGATATTTTGATTGAAATTTTGTTTAAAATTTAATTAAAAAGAATGGCAATAAGATTTATATTTGTTGAAAGGAAATTCTTAAGGAAAATATAATGGGGAAATCTAACTTACAGGAAAATCCAAATTGCGACCAAGATGTTCCGTTATCTTCGCTAGTCGCTTATTAGTCCACGTCCAATTGCTTTTCGGATGATCTTCTTTCAGTCTTTTCTACTTTTGTATAATTTCACAATTTCGATCATCCGACGAAATCAGTTACATCTTTTACACCGATCACTATTTTCACAATTTCGTTTATTTCCAATAATCCGTCGAAATTCGAAATGCGACTTTCTGACTGCGTCAGTTATGGAACTCGTGTCCACTTAATACAAAACACCAAAATGTTCTTTTAAAACTTAATATACTTTAGTATGGCGAAACTGCAGACAGATCAATGGTAAAATGCTGACTAGCTCATGACATCGAATATCGTATATTTAAGGTGTTGGAAATGCTGATCGAGCAGCAAGTGTAGAGCATTTGAGAATAATGAAATTTGCTAAAGTTTACGTTAACACAATGATGCAATTAACCTAGGGCTCAACCAACGTGAGAATGTTTATCATAACAAATTTAAAGGAATATAAATTACGTTAACAAATTAAATAGGGTGATTTAAACTTGAGAAAGAATTTATGAGAAGTTGAAACTTGAGATGTTAAAATCTGGAGAGTCGATGATTCAGCGTCTAGCCGTGACTTAACTCACGTAAAAAATTTATAGCAGGCATCATCTTACCATCCTGAGCACTGTGACTTACCAACTTTGTGTAGAAAAGACTGAAAGCACCCATGCCTGCTCAAAAGCTGGGTCAGTCTCCCCATGCCTTCCATTGAGCTATGGTGTCGAATCTAGTATGCAGTTCACCCAAGGCTGCTGCCTATTGTTGAGTGAGCGCTGTCTCTCCTTGCGGCCAACCGTCTCCTTTGTGTCTTCGCTTTGACGCAGGTATATAGCGTGGCATTCTCTAGCAATGAGGGCAACAGGTATCACGCCTGCAATAACTCTCACCGCCGAATCAAATACTATCAGATATGAAGCTTATATCCTCAGTGCTCCTCTCCTTTGTACCTGTACGAAGCTTTTTCATTACACATCCTCACTGAGAGCGCCACCCCATATTTCTGCTCCATGCAGTAGTACAGCATCGTTACAGCACTCATCAAGAGGCGTCTTGTTGATGGGTTGGGTCCCCCTACGTTGGCCATAAGTTGACTCAGAATCGATACGCTCGAAGCAGCCTTCTCAGCCGTTGGCCTGATTTGCACAGGAAACTTAACTTTGAGTCGATCAATAGCTCCAGGTGCTTTACCGTTGGCTCAATTTAATTATTATGTCTCTAATACTCATCATCTTTTCTCTATGCATTCTCTTTCTTGTCAAGATTCGGTTTTCTCCAATGCTAGACTGAACCCGCGAGCAGTCATCCAGTTTCTCACTCGGTGCATTAGTATACCTAGCCTAAGTTAAGCTTGTTCGACAGTACGTCCAACAACTAGAACCGTAACATCAGTCGTATATCTGATCAAGCGCGTCTCATCTGGTATCTCTAGTCTCATTAAAATACATTTCACTGGTCTAGACCAGGGATATACCCCTTGGCAACACCCGATGTAATTTCCATCCATTTTTTGTCTTGTCTCATAAAGCAGACTTTAGTCCTTGCAGCCCATTTTGAATAAGAACAAATGCCGAGCAAGTGGACCGAATTAATAATATTCCATATTCATAAAAAATGTAACAAGCTACTGTGCGAAAACTATGGAGGTATATCACTGCCTTTTACGGTGTACAAAACATTTTCAAATATCATAGAAAATAAAATCAGACCATGCGCTAAGATATTATTGGGGTTATCAAGGTAGCTTTAGAGCAGATTGATTGACAATAGACCAGTTGTTTACAGTTAAGCAATTGCTTGAGAAATGCTAAGAGTTCAATACAGACTTGCAAAAAATGTACAGTACGTAAAAACCAATACTATTGTATGCTTGCTTAAAGTCGACGAAATTTAAGCAAGCATACAACAGTATTGATTGTAACGTACTGCACCAAATAATACTTTGCTTTTGTATTACGGGCAAATCAGTCTGTCTTACTGAAATGATCTTGATAACCTCCCAAGTTTGCAACAATAACTAACTAAACGACATTTTTGACACAAATACCGGAATAAAGCAGGGAGATGGGCTGGCCCCGTTGCTATTCAATTAGTCCTAAATACGTCATAAAAAAAGCTACATGCTGGTACGAGAGATACTATTTGCCAGTATAAAAATTGAGCCAAGTAAAAGCCTATGCGTATGACATCAATATTTTGCCACGGTCAACAAATATCACCAAAGAACTTTTCTTAAAACTTGAATTAGTCGTGCTACAAATCGCTGACACTGCACAAAAATCAGGACGCAGTCAAGGGAACATACCTTATATATCCTAAATATCCAATTTGATGAATACAATATCGTCAATTTGTATGTTTAGATGCCAAAATAACGAGAACCTGTAATTTTTTCTTTCTTGTAGTAAACAGCCCATTTCGGGCCTTCGCTTAGAGATACTTAGAGTATCTCATTATCATGATCGAATATGTCAGTACTCCATGGTTAGTATCACGCTTTGGCCATGCGTCCGTTCATCCAGCTGCGATAAGTTCTGACTTTTAAACCAGAACGTATTATAACTGAAAGGGTTTATAGTCCGTCCAAATAATTACTCCAACTAAATCTCGTTGCCGCTAACGAGCGTCGAACCATGGACCTTCGGCTTACGGGATGAGTGCTCTAACTACACGGACCTGTAATTAAAGAGATGTAATACGCGAAAGAATACAACTCGGAAATAAAATAAATTATCCTGTTCTGGAAAACTTGAAGATCAACGGCATATACATGGAAACAAAGCTCCAAACATACAAATGTGTAATAAGGATTTGATGATAGTTACGCTTTTGGTGACCAGGAGTGTATATGTTGCAAGGATTTCGAGAAATTGTCTGTTATGGTCAAGATTTTCTAAATCAAATTGTATATAGGTATGTCTATATCTAAGATATCAAGTGGTTTATTGGGTGCCATAGCTACCACCAATTTTACTTTTGGAGAGTTACAACTATATTTCATAGATTGCTAGTTTTCACAGTTATTGATTAATTTTGTAATTTTTTGATTCATGACGGGAAAATAGAATTCGTGCTGAAGATGTGAGGTCATTTCATTTATACCCCTATAGGTATTGTACGCATGGTACTCATTGATAATTTGGTCCTGTTTGTCGTTGCGTATATTGTCTTTGACGATCTTAGTGCTTCTCATGAATTTCAATGCCCATGACTGCGAAAAGAAACTCCGAACATGTCGTTGTTGCAATATATGTATTGCATTGCGTTAATTGAGGGCAAGAAATTTTTCTACACGTAATTTGTAAAATCATTTTACAATAACTTATTAAAATCGCGTCCTGTCTGTCCGTTTGTTCGTCCGTCCGTCCGCCCGTGTATCATACCACTTTTTCTCGGAAACCACATAAGCTAGAAACATAAGATTTTGTAAATAGGTGCAAAGTGACACCCTCTTCAAAGTTTCACCACGAAAAGAAATTTATAAGGTCTTTAGGGGGGTCTCCCGAAAATAAATTTTTCATCGCATGTAGGCAATATGGGTATCAAATGAAAGGTCTCAATGAGAACAGGTTTTAAACCAACAGGTATTGCTTTGAGAGGTGCAGGGGAAAGGGAAATGTACGAAAATTTTGTTGCCAAATTTCACAATGATTGAATAATAAACAGCTAAGTTACAGCCGATTGAATATTTAACAATTACAATAATATTTACACGTGGTACTAGGGAGATACACGCTTGCAACAGACCTTGACCTACAAATATTTAGGAATTATGATAAAAATTTTAGAAATAGTTTGTAATATTGATGTGTTATCATGACTAATCAAGCGATATGGTCAAAACACTTGAAACAAAATCGTGGCGAGTTTAAAATCATAATAACCATAATAATTTTTCGAACTCAATTTATGGATTCTTTATATTAGTGAAGTTTTGATATGCAGAATATATTATTTAATTTACTAATTGTTTTACAGTACCCTTCTAGTAGAAGCACTCTCCTGCTACTTCAACATGTTCAATTTGGAATTGGATGCTGTATGAACATATTTCCTTTGTTTATTTTCAAAAAGCATTTGAAGTTAAGTTGAAGGGGCTTCGTTGTTGCTTTGTTCTAAAATCAGCTGTAAAGAAATCTATATAAAGATCTTTCAGAAATGGTCTTGCTATCATCCATATCTTTTTCAGCAAAATGGAAGATTAAATGAGTTGGCTATGAGACGGGCTATATTCAGCATCTTCTGCCGTATTTTTTTCTATTTTGTTGGTGTTTGTAGTCTTTATTTGACAAAGTGTATTTCTACTATTATTGAGGGCTCTCTTTTTCTAGACAATTTTACAATCAAATTCTTCTGACTTGATTCTCCACCTGATTACCTTCGAATTCGGGTCCTTTAAACTCATGATCCAGGTTAATGATTTAAAGCCCGTGACAATTTCGAATTTCTTCTCGAATAGATAAGGGTGGAGGTATTTAGTTGCCCAGACAACAGCCAAAAGTTATTTTTCAAATACGGAGTAGTTAATTTCACTTCTGATAAGATTGCTGTTTGTACAGCATATGTGCTTGTCACTGTTAATATCTCCTTGAGACAATACTGCGCCAATTGCACAATTGCTTGCATCTGCAGTTAGTAGGGCTCAGTGAAATCTGCGTAAAAGGGCTCAGTGAAATCTGCGTATTAAAGGACTCGATCATTCCTTAATATATCCTACCACATGTTGAAGGTTTTAATGTAAGTTTTGTCCAGATAAAAATCTTTTCCTTTTTTAAAACATGAAGTTAAAAACTTTGCAAATTTTCAAAATCCTTGATAAACTTGCGATAACATTCCAAAAGACCTAAAAACGATTTTATGTCTTTTTGTAATCAGGCGATGAGAAAGTCTCAAATAGTTTTAGTTTTTTTTCTGGGTTAGGCTTAACTCCCTCTGTTGTAATTACATTCCCCAAGAATCCTTCTTCTTGATATTAAAACTCCAATTTATTAAGCTAACCTTTAAATTCTTTTCACTTATTCAGCGGAGACGTTTTATGGAATTGTGGCGTCTTAATAAACGAGACAAACGATGCCTTGGAGCTCTTCAAGAACATTGCCCATGACTTTTTGAAATGTTGCTTAGGCACGGAGGTCCTCTATTTACTGTTAAAGCTGTGTTTTAGATATCTTTTGAAACTTTTTCTATTTGGTGGAACCAGGGGCGGCTCCAGGAGAGTTTCTCGGGGGGGGGGGGGCCGTGTACGGGAAAGTTTGGTTGAAACTTTTAGTCTCCTCCCCCCCCCCCCCAATACATTTTTATTAACACTTTGTTATAGATTGTAATAATTTCATGATTAAGAAATTTGTTTATTATTTTATTATTATTATTTTTTTTTTTTTTTGTTGAACATTACTGTCACATAAATGTACTTCAACTTTGTTTTGATTGTACGTTTAGTTCAGCTTGATTTGTTATCATTCCAAGTCTTGAATGCCAGAAAGTATTTTAACAGATCAATTACTTACTCTATGGTCTGGGTAGTTAAAAACCTATTTCAATCCACACAAACTGGAAATAAGTACCACTTTCAGAATAAACATTAAATGTTTTATTTATGTTACAAATATTTACATTAGTTAGATAATTGATTAACACTAAATAACAGAATCCATCCTTCTGTTACCAGACTTAGCAAATCTATCAATCACTTTGTTAATATCTACCTCTACATCTCGGTGTGTATGAAGTAAACAAAGTCCACTTAATCTTTCTTCACCCATTGTCGACCTTAACCACGTCTTCAGCCTACGCAGCGTAGAGAACGACCTTTCAGCAGACGCTACACTTACTGGCAAAGTAGAAAATATCTTCAACAAACCATGAATTGATGGGAAAATATCTGCGTCGCAAGCTTCTAATGCATCAAGTGCTGTATTCGGCAGTTTTACACCAAACGGTTTTTCTCTAATCCATTTAGCTTTCCATAAGTCGAATTCAGCTTGGACATGACTGCTTTCTAGACCGAGTATCGGTGAAAATTTGTCCCTCAGTGCACATAGTTTCTCTTGTATCGGCTCTGACTGGTGTGGTGGCCCAGGCTCTCTCACGATACTTGTTGGCATTAGCAGTTGAAGTCCGAAACATTCTACGGTGTCCTTAGGAAAACGAGACTTAAGGTCAAAAACAAAGTTGTCTAGGAGAGGAATGTATATGGATTTATTTAAAAAATCCTCCGGATCAGATGTTGCATAGTTCGGTCGATTTCTTTGGACACCAGCTAATCGTGGCATTTTTACTTCGACGTCTAAATCCGAACATAAATTTCTCACTTCAACAAAAATCTTTCCAAATACAACACCACATTCTTTTCGCTTTGATTCTAAAACTGAAATGGTATCGAGAATCACATCAGAAGCTTTCTTCAAATCTAATGAAGGAGATTGAAGCATCTTACTCAAAGGGAGAGTCTGTTACAAAACATCTATTAAAGATAGTAGTGTTGTGATGAAATGCACATCACAAAGAGCCTTTTTCAGGGCGTTGGCTTTCGATGAAGTATTAATTTCTGACCATTCGGAAATGGATACAAGAGCTTTAACTATATAAGGCAGAGCTTCTTGAAACTTGATTACACTGTCATGCCTCTCTACCCATCGGGTTTCACACAGACTTGATAATTTGGTGCCCTTAAATTCTTTTCTTTTTCAGTGCACTTCCGAGAACCGTTTTTCTATTTGCAGATGATGAAAAAAACTCAACGACAGACTTTATGGTGCCGACTAGGTTCCGTACACTTTGAACGTTATTGGATTTAGATAATGAGTTGTTCAATCCATGATTTAAACAGGGACATCTAACAGCATGAACAGCTTCTTTCAAGATTTCGGAGACGGCACCCTTAACATCCGAAGACATCACACTGCAGCTGTCAGTTCCAATTCCAATACATTCTTTGATATCCAAATGTTCTTCTTTGATTAGTTTAACAACTATCTTTCCCAATATTTTACCACTAATTTTGGGCTCCGCACTTTTGTCCTCCATAAAATCAATCAAACTTTCATGGACATCAATAAAACAGAAAAAATCTTCCCTAAGTAGCCCGTTGCAAATGTCTCTGATAGTTAAGGATAATTGTGATGTATGCGATAAATCAGTTGTTTCATCGAAGATGATACTATAGCATCCAGGCTGTTTTACTCTGTTAATGAGCTCAGTTTTGATTTCTTCACCACAACATTCAATAAACTGATTTTGTGTATTTTTCCCAATAAAGGTCGCTCTCGAACTTGTGTTTTCCAGATGTTTCTTTAAGACGCCATCTCCTGACGCTACTCTAAATCTGAGGAGCTCCCTAAAGTTTCCTTCGTTGGTCAGTACGGGTTCCGGTTCTAAAAACTGACCGTCGTCGCGGTGGCCACGCAATGGTATGTTTTGTCGACCCAAAAACATGATTGTTTCAATAATTGGCCGCAGTCTTTCTCGATTTTCTATGACTTGTTGAAGCCGTTGAGTATTTACTTGATTTATAACTGCTTCTTTAGGCGACAGCTACGCGTTAATAAAATTTTTACCAATTTCAACGCTGTTTTTGTGGTAAACATTTTTTTCATGATTTTCTATGAAACCCTCTTTCCCTAACAGCTTTGCAAATGAGGTAACAGGCTTTGTAACAAACGATTGCAAATGAAGAGCTTTATTGTAGCCACTGTACTCTTCGGAGAATAGGGCGCAATACTTGCAATAAAGCCCTCTTTGTACGTCAGATAGAACAAGCCAGTGTTTACTTTCCAAATGATTCCTTCCCAAGTATCGCTTCACCTCTTTTCCACCCTTTTTGTGAATTGAAAATGGAAATGAGTAATCTTTTGGAGGTTGCCAATGGTTTTGTAGCACGCAGAACTTAGTAAATTTATCAGCTGGCTTACCAACATAATTTCCTATATCAAAAGTCAATAAGAGGTTACTTGGATCGGGAATAGAAGAAACGCCTGAAGAAGAAATAGATGGTCCCAGAAGCATGCCAGTGTCTTCAGGAGCTTCAGAATTATTTAAGAAGTCATCGTTTGTAGGTTGCTCAGATGTTTTTGGAATATGAGGCCGTACATTTATATCAGGACACGAGGACGTAGAAGGCTGTGGTTCTAATAGGCCGCTTTCAAGATTTTGTGTAGGTAATTTTCCAAAGTAAGATTCAATTGGGTTGGTGGATTGCCTTTTCGTAATTTTTCCATGTATATTCTGAAAAAATATACATAAAAATTATATATATATATATACACACACACACATATATATATATATATATATATATATATATATATATATATATATATATAAATATATATGTATGTATATATATATATATATATATATATATATATATATATATATATATATATGTATATATATCTATTTATAAATATATATATATATATATATATATATATATATATATATATATATATATATATATATATATATATATATATATATATATTTAAACATATTTATATATTAACACAGTACTTACATTTTTGGAATCCATCAGGACTCGGAGACAAAACAAACACACAACAGTAAAAATCACTTTAAAACACAACAGAGGCTTCGAGCCCTTTTCCACTGAGAATGAGAAAATGATAACTTTTTAAAAATTTTAATTTCAACGAAATGACAATTTCAATGGACAAAAAACTGCACGCGCGATGAGTAAAAAAGGAACGAGAACGACCGGTAAGATAAACAAATGCATTTGAAGGCCACTGCGATAGTTTAAAGAGTTGCCATTCTGCCCTTAAAGGTTAATTTTCATTGAATTCTCAAATTAGTTTTTGGGGAAATTTAGAACGACACACCTGATTGAACATGATCGAATGGATTTTCAATATGATGTTAGGTAAAAACAACTAAAATGGAAAACGCAAATGGAACAAATTTTAGCAGAATATGTTTGGAATTGGAATTTTACAGCCCAAAAAGAAAAAGAATAAAATCATTCTTCTTCTTTTTGGGCTGTAAGATTCCAATTCCTAGCATATTCTTAAACTAACGAAAACATTCGATAGTACAGGGGACTATCGATAATGGTGCGATACTGAAATACTATCGATAGTGTCGATAGTGCTATCGATAGTTTTCCTTCACTACCTCTCAGTATAATATCATTGGTGTCGACGTAGGGACTGCAAGATCGTTGCTCCATTGACTCTCGGCAGATATCGGTCTCGGTCGTGCAAAGTCGACAAGGCCCAATTCGGATCTCGCTATCGTAGATAATAATTTATTTTGATCAATTTTGATGATGAATTTCCATTTTAAAACGGAGAAACAAATAAATGTATAATTGTTATTGTTAAAAACCGTAGTAAAATTGCCGCTGATGCAGGTATTCTATATAATAACCCAAAAATGTAAACTTGAATTAGGTGTATATAAGTTAATATTATATAGAAATAAAGAAATAAGTTTCGTCTTTGCAAATCTTGTACGAAATGGCTTTTCCGATATTGGGTCAAACATAATTTTATATACAATTTGAAATACGAAAAAAAGAATTTTTCTGAGCTGTTGGGGGGGTTCATGGCCCCCATGGCCCCCTTCTGGAGCCGCCACTGGGTGGAACCCGCTTACGAAATACAATGTGTAGAAATACATACGAGGTTTGACATTTAAGAAATGAGACTAATCTTATTGCTGCCCTTGTGGTAAGCCTGCGACCTTGAAATTCCCTTCCCCTTCCCCAGCATATTTCCCCTCTCTATTGATATATTTATCACCGCTCTAGTTTGTTTAGTCCGCCTGCTGTGTCGTGTTGAGTAGACATGTGTTGGTGGTGCTCGTCACCAAAATGGAGAAATGGAATCAAGAGCAATACGTCGCGATAAAATTTTGTGCCAGATTGGGCGAAACAGCTTCAAAAAAATACGCTAAAATTGCATGGTGATAGTACTCTTAGTCGTGCCCAGGTGTGACGATGGCATAAAGAGTTTAAGGAGGGGGGCGAAAGCGTGGAAGACGAAGCGTGGAGCGGA
>OZ017740.1:185501374-185623874 GCA_963969285.1 Odontomyia ornata
TGCTTAGTTTGTTGTTTTACTAGTTTAAAGTAAACTGCATCAGTCATGTTTCCATCCTTTAGGCAGAGATGAGTGGTTCACTTCAGCCACTTTAACATCTTTAGGTTTGACATTCCCCTTGTAATGCAACGACCTTCTTCGGTGAAAGTAACGGTTGCTTTTTGTGTAATGTTTGCGTTTGTCTCAAGCCTCCGTGTCCGCTAACTTTAACGAGGCAAAACAATATTGAATTTCTGTAGAGTAGATTAATTGAGACCTAATAGAACTTTTCTAAAGACAATAAAAATTGATCGGTGCGTCTTGTAGAGTAGAGTACGCGTGATAAGTATATTGTAATGAATTTCGAAATGTCCGTGTAGGACACGGGTGCCGATGGTCTGGCACAAGTATCAGCGAGCTAAAACAACACCGAGCTCAGCTAACTAGCTTCGCTTAACGACCGCGTACGCGTGCTTGACGACTAGCATTTGCGGGATCATATGAGGCGGATTCTTGTCGAGCCACGAAGCTACACTACAAAATACTTATCACGCGTACTCTACTCTACAAGACGCACCGATCAATTTTTATTGTCTTTAGAAAAGTTCTATTAGGTGTCAATTAATCTACTCTACAGAAATTCAATATTGTTTTGCCTCGTTAAAGTTAGCGGACACGGAGGCTTGAGACAAACGCAAACATTACACAAAAAGCAACCGTTACTTTCACCGAAGAAGGTCGTTGCATTACAAGGGGAATGTCAAACCTAAAGATGTTAAAGTGGCTGAAGTGAACCACTCATCTCTGCCTAAAGGATGGAAACTTGACGGATGCAGTTTACTTTACACTAGTAAAACAACAAACTAAGCAGTTTCGACGGGGTGACCACCTTTTCTCTTCAGGAGCAGCCACTCCTGATCTTCACGGGGCTGCTCGACTTCTTATGTTTATTACATTCATTGAGATCTTTATTCAGGCCAGCAATAAAAAAATGCGATGCCGTTATAGCAGATTCAAAATAGCGGCGGTCCAAAGGTCAAAAAACGTGCCCAAAGATGTTGTTACAGCTGTAGCCACACCGTTGAACCGATTTTGATGAAACTTTATATTCTAGTAGAAACTATAAATGTCTAACGAGAAATGTGAAAATTTTTAAGGTTAAGTCTCAAATTTCAAAATGGCGGCTGGTCAAATTTCCACAGATCGCACGTTTGAACAGGTCGGCAGCTCTGCACAGAGTAAACTATTTCCATCCGAGCATGTAAATTTATATGAATTTTGAACATTTTGTTCTAGATTTTTTTGCTATTATGTTTATTGAGATTTTGCTGAGTTAATTCACTGGAATCAAATGTGAATTAACGAGCTCAATTTAAATCAAGATTTTATGTTAAGTAGCTTCTGAGTTCTACTGCTTTTTATCAATAGAACCTCATCATTTTTTTTGAATCATATCTTTTTCTTCAAACCTTTTTTCCAAAATCTAATGGGTTAATTCACTAGTAAAGCGTTTTCTCTTAAAGCACATTAAAAAAATTTTGAAAAAGCATTTTTGGTTTTGGCGATGGACGAAGGTAAAGTTTGCCTAAAATAGCAATTTCAGTGGGGCCTGCGCCTTCATGGAAAACCCTATACTTTCCCAATTTATCCAATGTTTGGTTGATATCCGCGAGCAGGTATTTGTTGCTTATTGTCTTCTCATTTTCTTTTCTATAGCCCATCACTTATCACCACTTCTGTTTACCACTAGCGTTGAGCTTCTTGGGAGCTTTCTACACAGGAGAGTTCTAAGAAAAAGAAATAGGGCAAATTATCCCCTGTTCAAGAATAGTTGTCATTTTCTTTGTCGATAAACATAAGAATAACAAGCTAGGTATACAGACCTACCCTCATGTCAGAAGAGTTTTGTACCCAACTTCTCCGAAATGCAGTCACCAGCAACGAATAAAGTCAAGAAATATGTCAAAAAGATGTGCACGTTTATAAGAAAATTCATTGTTTGTCTCTTTTCAACGGTCGCCATTTTGTTGCAAATGAACAAAAATCACTCAAATCATGGATTTCCAAAAATATTAATGTTATTGGCTTTATTTGAAAATTTCAAGAAGATCAAATCCAAACTGCAGTGTCTGATTCGATGGAAAGTGCATAAAACAACAAAATCATGTGTTATTGTAGTTGTAATTGGAAAAATTTCAAATGGCTATAACTTCCGTGTATATCATTCGATTTCCATTAAACTTACAAAGCTTAAGGCCTTTTTATAGGACTACTCAAATATAAACAGTTTAAGCGTACCTATACGATTTTATAGGGGAAAATGTGAAATTCGAATATCATACTATTATTAACAAAGTTGAGCGAACTTTGACTTCAAAGTTATTTGTTGTTGTTGTCCTTACAAACGTCTAACTTCATAATTTTTTTAGATTTTTCGGATCAAAGGTGTCCAATCGCGAGGGGGGCGTACACACACATTTTTCGTGTTTTTCCCCTCCCTTTGCGCCCTTTGCAGCAAAAAGTGTAAAATTAAGATCTGTTTTGAAAAGTTCTCATCAAGACCTTTCATTTGATACCCATATCGGCTACGTTTGATTTTTTTAAGGGTCACTCCCCTATTTGGGGAGACCCCCCTTAAAGACCTTATACTTTTTTTTTTCGTGGTGAAACTTTAAAGAGGGCGTCACTTTGCACCTTCCTACAAAATCTTATGTTTCTAGCTTATTTAGTTTGCGAGAAAAAGTGGTGTGACACACGGACGGACGGACAGACAGGACGAGATTTTAGTAGGGTTTTGTAAAACTTTCGACTTTCACCGCAACCCCGATTTCCCAGCATAACAGATCGACACCTTTAAAGATTTTGATTAAAAGAATTTCAAACGGAAAACAGAATACTGTACTAGAATACATCGGCACATAATTCTTATCTTTTCAAGGGTCCTGAAGATTTTGTTTATTTATTTTTTTTTGTAGTAGCACAACAGCCCTTTTTGGGCCTTCGGTTAGAGAAAGTCAGAGTATCTCATCATCATGATCGAATGTATCGGCACTCCACAAGGTGATATGGTCAGTATCATGCTCTGGCCGTTTATCCGTCCACCCAGCGGCGAAACGTTTAGATTTTGAACCGGCATGCATCATACCTGAACGGGCTAAAAGTCCGTCCGAAGAATCACTAACGAGATTCGAATCGCAGACCATTGGCTTATGGGTTGAGTGCTCTAACCCTTACATCACGGGTCCTGAAAATGTTAACCGCTAAATATAGTGTATTGACGTCGAGAACCTAAATTTGAATGCAGTCTCGTTCAAAAAATGTCAATTATTTTGCAAACTCTTTAAGGATTTGATAGAGAATTCAGAATCTACTAGTTATGGATAATAAAAACGATCAGTAGCCTTAATTTTCTTAATAAACGGTACATTTCAGTCAATCATTACTATTGGAAATAACCAATATTTCAATTCTAAAAACAGCATACATGCTACAATTCAAGATGACTTAGAGCAATATCATTGGGAGAAATTTCATGATTGCTAGAATACTCTCTTGCGCATTTCTCTCTCTTCTACTAATGAACTTACTAAAAGATCCGTCTTGCATTCTTAGATGAAAGTGTTATACAAGTATGTAGGATTCGCAAAATTCCCCTAATACTAAGATCTAGTGACTGCAAATTATAGAGTTAATTATCATTATAAAATTAATTCGTTGCTTTTTAGATATTATAAACTTATACACATAAAGTGAACTCCGCAATAGGTAAATTTCATTGGAGGAATTTACTCAAAAAAATATCCCACTTTACCGTATCACTCATTCACGTTTATTCTATACACATTGCCTTCGTTTTTAGTAAACTATGGATCAGAATTTTCATAGAAGTTTTATGAAAAGGTTGAAAAAGTATCAGCTTTTTAAGTCGCGATTATTGTCGGTCACTAATTTTAAATTTTCGGCATATAAAATGTATGTACATTGTGATAACGAAGTACCCGGAAATCGTAATTTAAATTCGTCGGGTAAATGATATTTGAAAAAATGTATTTTATTAAGTTGGTAGGCGCAAAATAATTCACATATTTCGTACGAAAATGCATTAGAATTCAATTTCTCGACGTCAATATACCATATTTATCGTTAATATCTTGAGGGCCCTTAAAAGGATAACAATTATTATCACGGTTCAAAAGTTATACGTGAACATACAGTAAAACAAGTTGGGTCCAAAGAGCTTCGTTCACGTCAGAAGGGTTTTGTACTCATTTTACGATATACAGACACCAATAATGAATAAACTCGCGAAAAACTTTGATGACATCTGTACAAATATAATATATATTCGCTTTAAAAGGAAACCATTGTTACTTCATTTTAATCTGCCGCCATTTTGTTGCAATACTACTAACAACCATTGATTGAATGAAATCCTAATGATATTTTTGTTATGCATGTACAGTGCCGTAGCTAGGGGCTGGCCAGGTGGGCGGCCACCAGGGTAGCAAACTTTTGGGGCAGATTTCCACAACCCGAGACTGGGTAGAAGGGCAGCTAAAATAACCATGCGGATTATAAACGCGCCGTTAACTTACACAAACTGAAAAACTGATTTTATATACAAACTAATATGTATTTCATATAAGAATGCACGGGTAGCCCAGCTGGCTATACCCTATGTGCACAATTATTGTTTTTGTTCTATTTGTAAAAAATTGTCGACCTTTTAAGGAAAACAAAAAAATATATATTGCATTGTTTAAAATTAGAGATGATCATTAAGTGTAATGTCACTGGAGTCATGAGGACAACTAGGTTGAAATAATAAACTTAAATAATGACTTACAGAAAACAGAAAATTTTTAAATAGCTTTTCTTTATCATTTCTGTTCTAGTCATAATAATGAAACTGCATTTCGTTCGCATCCAGGGCGCATCGGAACCACATTGGAACACGTGATGTGCTCTTGAAACCTATTGAAAAATCGAAGGTAAATGTTTGGCTCTCAGAAACCTGGAAATTGTTTACATATTCGAGCTCGTGTCTATTTGTCTGTTCTCGGCCAGGACCTAAACGGAGCATAACATGAATGCCACCATAAATGTTGCATATGCCTGTTATCTTTGAATAGAATGACGATCATTCTTATCGAACAAGCCACACAAATCACTCTATGTAAGGAACCCGCCTCGGCATCGTTCTTAACAATGACTCAGTTTTTCCGTGAAAAAGTTCGAGCCATCATTAATCAATCAGTGAAGAAGACAGTAAATACCTATTGTTATACAGTGCAATAAATATAGGCTATATTTCAGGTGAATACTTTATTATTAAGTTATTTGTGAAGCGAACACAAAACGTCATTCTTAATTACTACAATTTTAGTCAAGGTATTTCAGTTATTCTGATTGTTTATTTATAATTCCACCATCGAAAAAGCTGTCTGGATCCCAGTTTCGAAAGATCAGAAGTGCACACAAGTAAGAACACAAAAAATTAGCCGACCCATTAAGCAAGTGGATACGCCGAATACAGAACAATGTGACATGACAATAACATCGTTGTCCGAAAGTAACACAACTTTTACAGAAACATTGATGAGCTACTTGATAAAAATGAAAAAAAGGATAACTCTGATAACGAAACAGCTTCAGATAAAAACGACAACCACGGTATGTGCTGATATATTTTATTGTTGCTGATATTCAGTATTAGTTTAGATAGGTGCTTCAGAAAAGGTCTTATTAATAATGTCGTGATGTGTCAAATCACATTCACAGTTTCCATAGTTAATCCAAACAAGAAGTGTGTGGGGTTCAATTATAGCGGGAACCACGCAGTGCAAGCGGGAAAAGGTACCTAGCTGTTTTAATGGTCTCATTTATGACAACCAATAGGCGCAGTTTTGACACACTCTTTACACTGTCTACAGATATTTACTTGTTATAATCAAATTTAGTTTTTTTTATCTATTTATTTTTTGTTTCGTATAATTGTTATTGAATAGTTTGCTTGCCGGCCGCTGGGAGCCTTTATTGCCACCAGAATTTTTGAATAAATAAATTATGCATATAGAGTGTACCTTAAACTCTCTACAAGTGGTGAATAGCTCGTCGCGCTTTATTAGTTTAATTAATGAAATCTAACCAATTGGTAAGGTTAACTGGCAAACATTTACCGCAGATTGTGCTTTGCAATCAATCTCGTTGAGTGAAATGTTTCACGAGAATACGTATTTTATTTTATTTCTTCAGGTGATATTACGGCATTAAATACTTTGGATTCGAAAGATGCTAACTATGAAAATCCTGTGTGCATAAATTAAAATAACCCCAGGTCATGGCCCAAGTAGTCCGCGTGGTCTAGTGTGTTAGAGCACAAAGCCCGTAAGCCGAAGTTGTCTGGTTCGAGTTTCGTTGGCGTCAACGAGATTTAGTTCGAGTGATCCTTCGGACGGACTATGAGGCCATTCAGTTATGATACATGCTGGTTTGAAATCAGAACGTATCGCTGGGTGGATGTACACATGGCCAAAGCGTGATAATGGTCATATCACCTTATGGAGTGTCGATACATTCGATCATGATAATGAGATACTCTAACTATCTCTAAGCGAAGCCCCGAAGGGGGCTGTAGTGCTACGAAAAGAAAAAAAAGAAAAAAGGTCATGGCCCAAAATATATGACAAGGTTAGATGTTGCCTCATTGAATGTGGACCAAAGCAGGGAAAAGACTGCGATTTGAGGCTTTCAATGACTGGTGATGGTATAACTTTTTCAGCTGATTGGTTTCAGAAGACCTTGTTAAATAATGAAAAAATAGAGAGGAAGTGGCTCATATACAGTGATAATGCTAAATTTATTTTTCGAAATGGAAACGCGATTAATGAAAGGTAAAACTTTAGACAGAGTATTACAATGTGGAATATCTGCAGAAAAACAAAAGTGGGGATACATTCTAAAGGTAGTCATAGACGTTGTAATGTTTGGTGCCAAAAACAATCTGGCACTGAGAGGAGGGGTCGAACAAATTGGACATTGCAAATCTGGTATATTTTTGATTATTGTGGAACTCCTGGCCAAACACAGTCCACAAATGAAAGAACAAGTTTCCTCTATTACCAAAGTCTTACGTACTTCTCACCAAATATACAAAATGTAATAATTTCAGCACTAGGATCAGAAGTCAAATAAAATTGTGGCTAAAATTCTACAAGCAAAATATTACAGTATCTCATTTGATTGTACCCCGGATATCAGCCTCTAAGAACAACTGTCAGAAATTGTACGCCATGCAGATACAAATAATCGAAAGTGTGCGGTCGAACTTTTATAAGAGCTGATGAAAAAAACGGCGGTGGACTTACTGACAAAAACGTAAACAAACTAAGCCAAGATGATCTGATATTATCAGACTGTAGAGGACAGTCATATGACAATAGCGCTAATATGGCGGGTAAAAATCAAGGAGTTCAAGCGCGAATCTTGCAACAAATCAGCATGCCAGATTTTATCATGTAGTGCTTCCTCACTTAATTTAGTTGAAGTACATGCGTCGTCTGTAATACCAGAATTAACTACATTTTTCCAGACAGTGCTAAATATTTTCAAT
Source organism: Odontomyia ornata (assembly GCA_963969285.1). NCBI lineage: Eukaryota > Metazoa > Arthropoda > Insecta > Diptera > Stratiomyidae > Odontomyia > Odontomyia ornata. The sequence goes on from OZ017740.1 coordinate 185,508,966, forward strand.
TATTTTTCCCGGCCAATTGAACGTTGGCAAGCTTTATGAAATTTGAAATGGACTCTGAAGGATCATTTTGATACAAGACGGTCATCAAAATATAATTCGATTCACTCATTGCTTACTCAACTACCGCTGGTAATGAAAACATTAAATACCATTGCAGATGGTACTGACAAAAACACGACATATACAGCTGACGCTGTATTCTTAGCAAAAACCATTTTAAAAATGATTAATTTCATATGGGATCATTTTCTTAGGAGTATAGATAAAGTTAATCGCATACTACAGGAGAAAACCGTTTCCATTGACGTTGCATCAAAACATTTGCAGGGCTTGTTGATTTTTTCAACGATTTCAGAAATAATCGTATAGAGCCGTGTAATATTTCCGCAAAACAAAAATAGCAAATGAGTTGTTGATAAAACCAGAATTTTCTGAAAAAGGTAAACGAAAGGTTAAAATGATGTACGATGAAAAGGCCAAGGATGAAGCGGCTATAATGACTCCTCATCCAAAATTTAAGATTCAGCTTTACTGTGCACCCGATAATCTTATTCAGCAAATGGAATGGAGATTTCAAAGTTTGGCTATCGTAGCTTCTGATTCTGAGTTCCTTACAGGACCTTCGTTAAACGATACATCTACTGAAGAACTTAAAAAATCAGGAACTGACCTCACATTAAAGTACAAAGATGATTTAACTGCCAATGAATTATGTTTAGATATTGAAAGCTATAAACACCAAATAAAATTATTGCTGTCTGATTTAAAAAATGTAGAATACATTGCACTTCTGAACTGCCATGAAGAATATGGCTTAGTAACTACATATCGAAATAAATAAACGAATCGGGCTGGAAACGCTATTCAAGACATGAGATCGCAAACAATATTCAAAAAAGGGAAGCCTACTGGAAAACGAAAATTCGGAGTGGCCTCCATTGTGGATAGGAAGTTCAAATCGCACGTTATTGATTTTAAAGCAGTCAATGAACGGTTGTGTGCGATTCGTATAAAAGTAGCTGATTAATGTTCACACCCTGACCGAAAAAAAGGACGAAGAAACGAAGGTATCTAAGATAGATCCATTGCATTGATCTCATCAATTCTACTGAAAATAATTTGTCTGCTCAAAACTCCTGCAACTTCGCATGAGTACGCATGTCAGCAATTCCATCAGTGACATATGATCAATTCTGCACGAGCTCCAACCATCAATAACCTTTCATACTGGAAAATTCCTAAACTTCGCACGAGTACGCGTGTCATCAATTCTACCAGTGACACATGATCAATTCTGCGCGAGTTCCAAATATCAATAACCTTTCCTGTTGGATTAATGAACTTCAAACGAGCACGAGTGTCAGCAGATTCACTAGCGAAAAATCCATCAATTCGCACGAGCTGCAACCATCAACAAATTTTTCTATTGGAGTCAACTATCGAGACAATGAATTTCAAGTCAGCAAAATATTTAGACTTAATTAAAATGCAAGGAAATGAAATTTGTATAAATATGTAAATACTAGCATAATAAATTCATTCTGGTAAGATACATCACCAAAGTGCGTGTTTCATTGAATTTTTTACTTTCCAGAACATTGGTCCGTCGAGCCGGATTTCTCAACGTTGCAGAAGGATTCAAAACCAATCGCAGGCTCAATTTGAAGAGGAGGATTCAAACCAATCGCAGGTTCAATTTGAGTTGAAGAAGGATACAAAACTAATCGCAGTTTCAATTTGAAGAGGAGGACTCAAACCAATCGCAGGTTCAATTTGAGTTGAATAAGGATTCAAGCCGATCGCAGGTTAAATTTGAGGAAAGGTCGAAACCAATCGCAGGTTTAATTTGAAGAGGATGATTCAAACTAATTGCTGGTTCAATTGGAAGAGTTGAAGCTAATTGCAGGTTCAAGTTGACCAACAACACAAAATTCTCAACGTTGCAGAAGGGTTCAAGCCGATCGCAGATTAAATTTGAGGAAAGGTCTAAACCAATTGAAGGTTCAATTTGAAGAGGAGGATTCAAACCAAGATCAGATTCAATTGAAAGAGTTGAAGCTAATCGCAGTTTCAACTTGGCCAACAACACCAAATTCTCAACGTTGCAGAAGGGTTCAATGATCGCAGATTAAATTTGAGGAATAAAAGCCAAACGCAGGTTCAGCTTAGAAAAAAGCACCGCAATCTCAATGCTGTAACAGGATCTTGCCAATCGCAGGTTCGATTTGAAGAGTCAAAGCTAATCACAGGTTTACTTGGCAAACACCACCGCAATCTCAACGCTTTAGAAGGATTCTAGCCAACCGCATGTTCAACTTGGTAAACAACACCGCATTGCCAACGTTGCAGAAGGACTTATGCCACAGGTTGAATTTTGGGAAGAACCACTGCAGAAGAGTGGGTGCAGCAACTCGCAATTCTTCAGACGGAACTGGTGTGCTATTTAAATCAGATCAGCAATTCAAGAGTACAATGACCACTCCAATAGCAGCACAAAAGCTGAACTCTGATAACATCAACCGGGTCATCTCCAACTTCAAAAAGGATGGGGCCAGTAGATACTCATTGGTATACTTCGAGACAAGATTAGCCCGTCTTGAAGACCAGTGGAAGGTATGTGAAGAACTACATGCTAAAACCCTGGCGCATTTGCAGGAGGAAAACGAAAAAGGCTTACTGCAAAAATATATCGAAGATTATGCCTGTATCGAGGATTGGTCTTGAAACACAAGACGATCTTTAAAGACGGTATCTACAAACATCGTGCTGGTTCTTCAGGGCAACCACAACCAGCTGTGGACTCAAGTGACAACCTACAGTTGGAGTGGATTAAAATTCCAACATTTGATGGGAACTATGGGAGTTGGATAGCTTTTCGTTACCTATTTAAATGCATGATTCACGAGAACGCAGCTTTATCTAATATGCAGAAGATGCAATATTTCCGCAGCAATCTTAAGGGTGAAGCAGAAAAACTTGTGAGCCATTTAAACATAGTAAGCGAAAATTATGATACAGTATGATCAATATTGTGTGAAAGATACGACAATATGAATATCATAGTGCAGGAGCTTATGCAACGTTGGTGGAGTGCCGGTTTAAATCAGGCAAACCATGTTACTGGACTTCGAGACATAGTGAACACAACGAATCAGCTTGTAGCAAGCCTTAAAACACTGAAAATCCACGGGTTTGACCTCGCTCTTGTATTTATTCTGAATAATAGGCTCGATAAAGAGTCTAGAGCGGAATGGCAAAGGCATATAAGTGAGAGCACAGAAGTACCAACGCTAAAGAAGTTTATAACTTTCCTTGCCCAAAGATTCACAATGCTAGAATCATAAACATTGTCGAAGCCATACTCAGAACCAAGAACACCAAAAAAGGTTACCCCGCACACTACACAAGTGGCAAAATTACGGTGCGCTATGTGCACCAACCCCAATCGGTTGTATGAATGTGAACGGTTTAAGAAGGCAGCCGTGGATTTACGACGCGAATTGGTAAAAAACAAAAGGTTATGTTTCAACTGCCTTTCGGAACAACATACAGTGAAGCAATGCAAATCCAAGAAAACTTGTAAAAACTGGTCCAAGCGGCATAATACTCTACTGCACGCTGAAGAGACAGGTTAAAGCCTAGGGAAGCATCTCCATCCAAACCAACCACCAGTCAGACCAAAGCACACAATGCATTTCTTTGTAAAACTCAAGTACTGCTTGACACAGCACTCATGACTGTAAAAAATAGTGAAGGTACAGCTGTCACACTACAAGCATTATTGGATATTGGCTCACAAAGATCATTCATCACAGAATTGGCAGTCCAATTACTAGGATTAACACGCAAATGCTCTAAGACGTCTATAGGAGGTATTGGGTGTTCAGAAGCCCTAATATCCAGAGGAGCAGGTGAACTTACAGCAGGAATAAGAACACGATACAATTTTGAGTTTTCCGGCATTAATCATCTCCAAAATTACAGCAATACTACCCGCCACAAGCATCAATGTTGCTTTATCTCCACGACTCAAGAAATTAAAGTTGGCAGACCCCGGTTTCAACCGGCCATCCCACATTGATCTACTTCTTGGAGCGGACATCTATGGCAACTTACTGGACAATAGGTTCATTCATGGCCAGCCTTGCGCATAAAATACAAAACTCGGATGGGTTCTCTTCGGTTCAACTGCCAGCATGCGAACCGATAAGAGCTCTCTATCTTTCGTAGCAAACAAAGAACTAGATAAGACTCTCAGGCGTTTTTGGTAGATTGAAGGACCGTCAACCACAATACAGCCAGCACCAGAGGATTGTCTAGTCGAAAGACACTTCTCTGAAAATACAAGTAGAAACTTAGATGGAACATACACAGTTATGCTGCCATTTAAATCAAATATTCATTACAGAGAAGAACTTAAGGAATCTGTTTGCAATGCACATATTAGATTCCGACAGCTAGAGCAACGCCTTTCAAATCATCCCGAGCGAAAAAAGGAATATCATGCGTTCATGAAAGTATATTTAAACCTTAGTCATATGGAAAAAGTGCCAGATAATTTAGCCCAGAATACAGATTGTTACTGTCTTCCACACCATGAAGTCATCAAGTAGACGAGCTCCACGACAAGGTTACGCGTAGGCTTTAATGCATCGCAGAGGTCAATCGGTGGAAAATACCTGAATGACCTGTTACATGTTGGTCCTACAATACAAACTAATCTCCTTCATCTGCTACTGATATGGCGAAACTAACAGTACGTCGTTGCTGCCGATATAGAAAAAATGTATAGGCAAATACGAATTCATGACAGCGATCGTGACTACTGTGGAGGTTCTCTACTAAAGACCCAATCTGTCACTACAGATTGAACACAGTGACATACGGTACAGCCTGCGCTACGTTTTTAGCAATACGGACTCTTCAACAACTGGCAATTGATTAACGTGTCACCCACCCAAAAACCACTGAAACGATACTCCAGGACTTCTATGTCGATGATCTTTTGACCGGCTCAGATGATTTAGCCCACTTAAAACACTTACAAGCCGAACTCAGAGTAGTACTGCACATAGGAGGTTTTCATCTTCGAAAATGGTCAGCTAATCAATCACTAAGACCTTTTAGAAGCTATTCCAGAGGAAGACCGAGAAAATCAAAAACCATTAGACATAGCTCTTTCAGACGAAATTAGAACGCTTGGACTACAATGGCATCCTGCAGAAGATGGCTTTTCATTCCAAGCCCGGTTTAGAGAGGAACAAAAGCTAAGAAAGCGTTCAATACTTTCAGAGGTAGCAAGAATATTTGATCCATTGGTTTGGCTACAACCATGTATAGTCACAGGAAAAATCACCATGCAGAAATTATGGCTACTAAAATTAGGATGGTACGATGAGGTTCCTCCAACCGCAGCGAAAGATTGGAACCACACCCGCAAGCAATTACTAGTTCTCGAAAAACTTTGCATTCCTAGATGGAACAACTGCACAAATAACGCAACCATCGAACTACATGGTTTCTGTGATGCCTCCAATGCAGCTTATGCAGCTTCAATTTACGTACGAGTATTGGACGCAAACGGGTTCATATCTACTAGCTTGCTTAGTGCAAAATCCAGAGTTGCTCCATTGAAAACGATTTCAATACTGAGGCTTGAGCTCAGCAGTGCTGTTCTCCTGTCAGAAACAATGAAACAGGTAAAACAAGCATGTAAGTCGACGAATATTAAGACATACTTTTGGACCGACTCAAAAATTGTCTTGGCCTGGATTCAAAAGCTTGCGGTAACTTGGAAGGTGTTTGTGGCGAATCACAAGAGCCTTATACATGAAGGGTCAGTACCTAGTGATTGGCATCACGTTTCTGCAAATGACACTCCAGCTGATCTGGCGTCAAGGGGAATCCGTCCGGAACAACTGCTTCACTCTTCTCTATGGTGGAAAGGGCCAGTTTGGCTCACTAATCTAGTAATTCATATAACGAACAACTCAACGCTGACAGCGATTGAACAGGAAATTATTACGGATGAAACACGTTCAGTTGCAATAATTGCAAACCAATATAAGCAGCTACCTCAAACGACTACGCTTGTAAAGACTACAGAAGTGAGTTAAAAAGAAACGACCCAAAATCGCACCAATCGGAAATACAAGGTCAGACTTCTTATCAGACTACGCAAAGAAATCTAAAGGTGAATCTGTTAGCCCAACTCCGAAAAAATTACAACCCACAGGATTAGCCTCAAGACTACTGTCTTCCCTACTAGTAGTCTGTTGTGTCCTCCCACAAATGAATTGCAGCGTTGATATCACACAACTTACACCTGGATTCTACATTGAGCAGGGAACAGCAAAAATACACCGAGGATTGTTGAAGATGCAACTGATACTACCCGGAACCAATCTTCAATATGACCAAGCTAACATAGAAGCATTCGTAACAAAATCTCGTGGACTTTGCCAATCCGGCTCCAGCTTTTTAAATGAAATCGGATGCTATGAGCTAATCCACCACTTGGAAGAGTTTAAGGAAGAAATTGTCCATAAAATGTCTACCCTAAAGCTGCTGCATAACAGACTGCGAAGAGATGTGTGAACGACGACGTCTACAAGGACATCAACGGCTTGTCTGAAAATCAAAAGAAAATTATACGCTCCATGAACAGTCAGGACAAGCTCATGCTAAGGGCAGTGAAAACCCTCAACAGTACCTCAGGCAGAATCGGTACCCAACTAAACAAATTTCAAGTTCAGCTGCAAAAGGTATAGAACGAATCAATGAACTGAGCCACTGGTACGAAACCATAGATCATAATAAAATCAGCATCCACCTCTTGGCTACATACCAGCAGGCAGAAAACTATCTTCAAGAAGGTCACCGTAAATATTCCAGTTTACTATCAACCCTTGCTTCACCAACAAGCATCTAGGAATGCATCAGAGCAAACGATGCTCTTCAGGACATGAATCAAACACAAACGCTGCTTCCAGATCATATGCAAATCTTACATCAGGCAATCGAACCCATCCAAATCAATTCGGATGATAACAGTATCAACTTATCGGCATTCTTTCCCATTATTGATAAGTGCCCGTATTACTCAATAAAACCCACCTCAGTTCCAGAAAACATCGGAAACAATACGTTCCAAGCATTTGATATACCATCAGCAATTTTGGGTGTGGACTATGACATGCAACAATATTTTGAAGTTCTACTGACGACCTCTCTATACTTAGTGGATACCAGTATACTCTATGATGTCAATTTGAAACCATATTGCTTAATCAATGAGGTGGATAAGGTATTTGGCAGAGATACATGTGCCGTACATACTTTCAAACTAAAGAGTATAGTCTAGAAACAACTGCACGATACAAATAGCTGGATGTTTACAACGCCCTCAGCAACCCCAGCACAGACTATTTGTCAAGGTGGTAGTAAAAACGTGATCCTCAATGACACTGGAGTGATACGACTTTCCTAGGACTGCAAGCTTAGAGTCGAAAATTCACTGTTCACTGCCTCTTGGAAAGCCGCAACGAGGAACCTTTCCGTCTGCCTGCTTCCACATCCACCTGTTCTCAATCAGATAATACACCAACAAAACATTCCTAATCTTTCAGCACCAAAGATAATTAAATCTGAGGAATCCTTTGGAACGTACATTCAACAAGAACAGGAGACCATTGGACAACATGGAGCAAACATCAGCCTTTCTGTCATAATCACCTTGATTATCACATCAGTATACTTTCTCATGCTTCGGTATCGCGCAAAAAAGTCAAAATAACAACAAAACTGCAACGGACAGCATGGTACAAAACGTCGACCAACCTTAAACACGAAGATCCTCGGACGGTCCGTGGCGGGCGGTTAAAACCTAAGATATATCCATTGCATTGCTCTCATCAATTCTACTGAAAATAATTTGTCTCCTCAAAACACCTGCATCGGTATATTGGAAAATTCCCAAACTTCGCACGAGTACGCGTCTCAGCAATTCCATCAGCGACATATGATCAATTCTGCACGAGCTCCAACCATCAATAACCTTTCATATTGGAAAATTCCTAAACTTCGCACGAGCACGCGTGTCATCAATTCTACCAGTGACACATGATCAATTCTGCACAAGCTCCAAAAATCAATAACCTTCCCTGTTGGATTAATGAACTTCAAACGAGTACGTGTGTCAGCAGATTCACTAGCGAAAAATCCATCAATTCGCACGAGCTGCAACCATAACAAATTTTTCTATTGGAGTCAACAATCGAGACAATTAATTTCAAGTCAGCAAAATATTTAGACTTAATTAAAATGTAAAAAAATAAAATTTGTATAAATATGTAAATACTAGCATGATAAATTCATTCTGGTAAGATACATCATCAAAGTGCGTGTTTCATTGAATTTTTTACTTTCCGGAACAGAAGGAAATGTTCTACAATCACCTGGAAAGACTGGTCGACTCATTGCTTACAAACGACACAAAAACTATTCTAGGTAATTTCAACGCTTAGGTTGGCAATGAGCTATCTCATAGCCTCCACGATGAAACAAATGACAAAGGCCAGCGCCTGATTGACTTTACATGTAGCATAAATCTAGTTATCCGTTTGGCTTGCTTCCCACATCGACGCATTCATAAAATGCCTCGGGTATCAGCGGATGGCAGCACACAAAAACAGATCGATCATGGCCTGATCCAACAACGTTGGGCCTCGAGCATACTTGACGTCCGTACATACTGAGGAGCCAATTGTAATTCAGATCATTACTTGATCAAATTAACCTATCAATGTCGTATGTCAAAGGCATATTCGGCGAAGACCAGCCCGCTGCAAAAATTTGACATCGAAAGGCTACAAACGGCGTCTGTGGCCAAAAGTTCACGGAGATCATCGGCAACCAGCTGGCTGCCATCTTATCAGACGCATCGTTAAAGACGAGCAACGAGCTCTGGATGGAAGTGAAAGCAGGACACACAATCGGGCATCAAGCCCGGCGCAAGACGAATGATTGGTTCGATGATGAGTGCCAAAACGCGTTAGATAAAAAGAATCAGGCGTACAAAGAATAAGTAGGTAGGATAACCAGAACGAAGAGAGAACACTATGAAAATCTCAGAAGAGTAGCGAATAAGATAATTGGGATTAAAAAAAGAAAATACTATGACGACCAATTGAGAAGTATAGATGTAAGTCTAGCGAGCAACAACAAGAGACAAACATACAAAGTAGTGAAAAGCCTGAAACGTGTATATCAGCCCAAAACCACGCTCTGTCGGGATGACATCGGCACTATCATCGATGAGTTACAGTGAGAAAATTATAGGGGCATATCACTACTTTGTACGGCGTACAAAATATTTTCTAAAATTTTAGATAGTAAAATCGGACCATACGTCAGCAGTGTTATTGAGGAGTGTCAAGGTGGTTTTAGAGCAGGTAGATCGACGATAGACCAATTGTTCACAATGAAGCAGGTACTTGAAAAATGCTGGGAGTTCAACATAGATGTACACCAAATTTTCGTTGACCTTAAGCAAGCATACGACAGTATTGGCCGTGACGTACTGTACCAAATAATGCTTTGCTTTAGCATCCGAGCCAAATTAGTCCGTCTTACCAAAATGACAGTGACGTAGATGACCTTCCAAGTCCGCATCAACAACTAACTCACCGATGCCTCTGACATAAATATCGAACTAAAGCAGGGAGATGGGCTGGCCCCATTGCTGTTCAATTTGGCTCTGGAATACGTCATGAGGAAGCTACTTGTCGATACGCGAGGTACATTACTATACAAGTCGAGCCAAGTAGTAGCCTATGCGGATGACATCAACATTATGAACGGTCATTAACAACTACCAAAGAACTTTTCCTGGAACTCGACAGGGAAGCAAAACTGTAGGGCTACAAATCAATGAAGATAAAATAAAGCTTATGATGCAGTCGAGGAAAAATACCTCAAATACACAAAATATTACACTTGGCAAATACACTATCGAAAATGTGAGCAAATTTGTATATTCAGGCGCCAAAATAATGAATACGGGTAATGAAAGAGGCGAAATACGCCAACGAATACAGTTCGCAAATAAAATATTTTATTCAATTTTGACGATTTTGAAGACACTCAGCATATACAGGAAAACAAAGCTCTAAGTATACAAATGTATGATGAGACCTGTGCTATGCTATGGATGTGAAACATGGACCCTAACCCAAGCATCCGCCTTTGAGTGACGGGTCCTAAGGTGAATAACCGGAGCGATACAACCATGGGCTGTATGAAATTTTTGACAAACCGGAGGTCTCAACGATTGTAAGACTGAATCGTATGGACGAACAACGGATCCTCAAAAAGGTACTCGTTGGGAGAACTGAAGGCCGGAGACCAGTGGGGAAACTGAGGAAACGCTGGTCTGACTCGGTCGACGAAGACAGTTCATCGCTGCTCGGATTTCCGAATTGGTGGACGCGGTCAACGGACTGAGACAGTTGGAGGCGCTATTTGCAGGAAACGAAGGCCCGAGAGGGGCTGCAGCGCTAAGAAGAAGAAGAAAAAGAACTACACTTCCCAACATAAGGATTGCTTCACGCCTAGTTTTGACGCTTCCGGTCACTTCTGTAAGCTGTGGAAGATCTTTCAGCAACTTAAAACCAATAAAAAATTACTAATGATCACAGATTGGCCAGGAACGTTTAAGCAATCTTGCCATATTATCTATTGAGTACGAAATTGCAAAAAGTATAGATATAGATCAAATAATAGTCCGTTTGCCTTCGGAAGTAGCCAGGAAAGTCAATTTTCAATTTACTTTAAATTAAAACGTATTAATAAAAAAATTTACGGTTGTGCTATTTTCGATCTGTATTTGTTTATTTCTTTTTTGGAAAATATTAAATAAGACTTCCAAAGCTGTATCGTCGTTTCTATTCTCCCATTAGAAAATAAGTATTGGAGGGCAGAAAATTCAAGTCTTGCCAGGGGCGCTCATGACGCCAGCTACGACACTGCTCGTTTGGTCTCAAAATTCGGTGAAAATGCAATCAAAGTACAGTGTCCGCCTCAACGCAGAGCCCAAATGTTAGAAAAACAGTGCATTGTTTTTGTTGTAATCGAAGAACTTTCAAGTAGTTATTAATTCATCAAAAACAATCTGACATTACTGAAATTTCCTAAGTAGAAGAATCTTTCCTGTGACTACTTAAATTTAAATTTAAAGATACCAATATGAATTTACTGGGAAAAATGTTATGAATTTACTGGGGAAAAAATTGAGTGAATTGTTTTTCATTTACTCATAAGAGTCTACCACCGTGATTGCATCACCTTTTCAATGTACGTTTAATCAACACTTAATAGCCTATACTTTATTCGTATATGCTGAAGTTGAGGAAAAATAATTCAAATTTATACAATATCATTATTTAAAACGGCCAGCATTTTGTTTTACTGATATCGCTCTTTGGACGGATTCTCAGGGATCTGCATGATTTATATCCTCTCTGCGCTTTTCATACAAATCCTCGCAAGCCCGTAGTATCTGAGGTGATTGGAAGCCCATATTACTCCACAGCAATGTATTGTTCTTGTTGTAACACCAAAAATTCAAACCATCATAATTTCGTTAAATATTGCTCGGTTCTTTTATTGCTGATTAGTCTTACAAGTAGGCATCCAGATCTCAAATTTCATTAGGTCTAAGGGTACCCTCACGATTTTATTCAAGAAAATGTAAAATCGATAAAACAGACTATTTGTAACAAAGATTTGCGAACTTCTCAGATATTTATCGTTGTTGTAGTCATAGAGAACTACCTCAATAATTTTTCGGTTCACACATGTCCAATCGCGAGGGAGGGACACAATACCTTCCTGCCCCGTCATCTATATTGTAATTTAAATTGCTGTTACTGCAAGATCTCGTCAAGACCTTTCATTTGATACCATATTCGCCTATCTTTGACGAAAAAAAAAAAATTGCTGATAGCACAGATCCGTACATGGGGAGATTTAAAATGTTTTTCTACCATGGAACTTTCATTAACCAGAAACTTCTGAATTGTTCACAAAGTTTGATGACTGCAGCTTTTCTTGTTCCTGAGAAAACTAGCAGTCACGCACTAACAGGTGGACGGACGGATGAAGATAACTTTCTTTCCTTTGCAAATCGGTTAAAAATCATATTGTTATCCTTATGTTCACAAAGATGTAGTGCCGAAGCAAATGACTACAAATGAGCTCTCCAGTGTAGATATTTCCCAAGAAGCTCAACGTTAGTTGTGAAATGAAGTGGCGATGAATGATCTGCTATAGAAAAGCAAATGAGAAGATAATAAGTGAGAAATATCCGCTCCCAAATATCAACAAAACAATGGATAAATTGGGAAAGTATATGTATTTCTACTCATTGTATTTTTCTTCAAAGCATATTCAACAGACAGCCTTAACAGTAAATGGAGGACATCTATGCCAAACGAACGTTTCAAAAGTCATTCTTTTTTTGTGGTAGGGAGGTGAATTTCCATTTACGCACAGAGCGTGGGACTCCCATGTTCGCAAAAAGGCGACCGGACTACCCACTAAACACCTCCCCTGTCAACCTGAGAACCTAGCCTGGAACCGTTCGACACATTATTTCGGGCCAGATCTCGTTTTGTTACACCGTGGAGCGCCTTCAAGCTGGGGATCCCTTTCCTAGCGGGAAGGGAGAGGGGAAGAGGAAGTGCCAGACAAGCGATCCGCCAGCCCCAACACCCCCGGCTGCTGTGAGTCCCTTTTATCTTTTAGGAATGCCCGAACATAATGTGCCACCTGGTTCCATTTGTCAACCGGTTCGAGCATCACCGCGACGATATTTCCCGGGGCAAGCTCTCCCGCTTCCCAGTAGAGGGCTTTTCGCAGCCTGTCCCATTTAATGCACGCCAAAAATGTGTGGCGGGCATTGTCTTCCTCTTCTGGGCAATACCGACAACCGGGGGACCGTGGGTTACCGATCTTGTGCAGGTAAGACTGAAAACACCCATGCCCACTCAAAAGCTGGGTCAGATAGAAATCTGTCTCCTCATGCCTTTGATTAAGCCATGGTCTCATATCCAGGATGAGGCGCGCAGTCCACCTTCCCTTCGTGCGATTGATCCAAGACTGATGCCAATTGTTGAGTGAGCGCTGTCTCTCTTCACGGACAGCCATCACTCTCGCATCCTCGTTTCGACGCAGATAAATCGAGCGGTGCTCTCTAGCAAGGAGGCCGACAGGTATCACGCCTGCAATAACTTTCACCACCGAATCAGAGACTGTCAGATACGAAGATGCAATCCTCAGTGCTCCTCTTCTCAATACCTGTGCCAAGCGTTTTCGGTAAACCTCCTTACTGAGAGCGTCGCCCCATACCTCTGCTCCATACAGTAGCACTGACCCTGCAGCACTCATCAATAGGCATCTTTTTGATGGGCTGGGTCTCCCTACGTTGGCCATAAGTCGACTCAGAGCCAATACTCCTGAAGCAGCCTTCTCAGCCGTTGCCCTGATTTGCTCAGAGAAACTCATCTTCGAGTCGATCAGTAGCCCCAGATACCTCACCGCTGGCTTTGATTCGACTTGTATGTCTTCAATACTGATCATCCTTACTCTAGGCATTCTCTTTTTTGTCAAGGTGACCACTGCGGTTTTCTCCAGTGCTGAACTCAGCCCGCGAGCAGTCATTCAGTCCCTCACTCGGTGCATTAGCATACCTAGCCTAAGTTGTGCCTGTTCAACGGTGCGTACAGCGACAAGAGCCGCAACATTATCCGCAAAGCCGATCAAGCGCGATTCATCATTCATCTCGAGTCTCAGTAGCCGTCGAAAGGCACTTTCCATACCCGATCTACCCGCCATCTTTCTTAGGCCCTGTGTTTTGTCGTAGAGCAGGCTTCGGTCTTTTAGGTAGTCCCTCAAAAGCCGCATTAAATATTCTGGAAGTTGAACAGGATTTTCCAGCGTATCAAGAATATCCACCCATCTCGCGGAGTTGAAGGCGTTCTTGACATCCAGTGTCACCAACAGGACGATCCGTCGCTTGGTGCCACTATATGCCTCTGCCTTTTGGACCACGCGCACCACCTCTGCAATCGCATCAATGGTAGAACCGCCTGCTCTAAAGCCGTACTGCCAAGGAGATAGGTCCCCAGCAGCACGAATCGCGTCAGTGAGTCTTCCCTTGATGAGTTTATCTAGCACTTTCTCAGCCGTGTCTAGCATGCATAACGGACGGTATGCAGACGGCGATTCGGGATTTCCCTTCCCCTTGCTGATCAGCACGAGCGTCGCCACCTTCTATCGTACCGGGAAAACCCCGTCCCGTAGGCAAGCGTTGAATGTGCTGAGCAGCAAGTCAGGCCAATGGTGATACACGAGCCACAACACCATAGCTGGAACACCACCTGAAGCTGGAGCCTTCCTCGTTTTCAATGAAAGGAATGCCTCTCCAGCTCCGGCTGTGTGAAGAGTGGACACTCGACTGCTGTTTCACCGTGGACAACGTCAACACGGACGGGATGGGTAGGGGAGAGTATGCGCACTATCTCATCCATCTTTTCCGCATCATGTATGCAAGGTTCCCGCATAACTAGGTTGTAGCCAAGGCTCCACGGACCCTTGTTCACATTATCCACTAGGTCTTGCCATCAGTGAGCCTCCCTTTGTTTTTCAGCGATTTCAGTTGACCACGAGTACACTGGGGGCCTGGCGTGCCGGGTTTTTCGATGGGGCGTATCGATGAACCTCTCGACGTCCATCCTTCCGATGTTCCATCCAGTTGTAGAAAGCCGAGAGCACGGACATCGGGAGACAACATCACTTACCTCAAGGAGAATGTACTGATGATCACTGGCTGAGTAGCCCTTTAATACTTTCCAATTGTGTATCCTCCGTACTAAGGACTCCGAGGCGAGTGTCACATCCGGTATGGTTCCCTCACAGCCAATACGGTGGAAAGTTGGCGTATTTCTGGTGTTTAGTACGACGAGCGCCTTACTGGCTGCCATTTCTAGGATCCGCTTTCCCCGCGGATCTATTTGAGGCAAGCTCCACTCGATTGCTTTCGCGTCGAAGTCCCCCCCAACGAGCACTTTGCCCTCTGCGTTCGAGAAAGCGCCCCCCAGAGCATTAAGCTTGGCTTGGAAAGATGATATCGATTCGTTCGGCGTTGGGTACACACTAAAGAAGGTGATCCCTGAGCACCGAACTCACACAAAACTATCCCCCCCGGCGACAACCTTCCGCTTGGAAATTATGTTCCAATCCCGGATGGTGGTAGTACCAGTTTCGTCAGCATACCATAATGCAGGACTTTTATTATGGTGTTGCTCACTCCGCAGCAAGAAGTCGGCTTCCATGTCCCTCGCAAACTGCTCAAGCAGATTTTGAGCGGTTGAACTGCGGTGTAGGCTTAGCTGCAGGATGCAGGTCATCGAAGTTCTAATTTTGCCCTGGCCATGGCTTCTTGGAACACCTGGAATTTGCCTGATCCTAAGACGTGTCCAAAATCAGGTTTTGGATCAGCATCCTTCGTACACTTTTCTCTTTTATGTCCCATTTCACCATATTTGTAACATAGGGAACTCCTATCGGGTCCTTTGCATATTTCTCGGTGTAACTATAGCCAACGCATTTGAAACATTGAAGGGGCATTGTTCTTCGCCATATCCTACAGACAACCCACCCTATTCTTACTTTGCCCTTATTCAGGAATTGTTCGGCGTCCTTTTCGGTCAAGTCAACTATGGCCATGCGTTGTCCCCTGTTGTTTTCTGGTGTCAGTCTTGCTTTGATCCTTCCCACACTAGGGAACTTCCTTTTGATGGCCTCTTCTACCTCGGCCAGACCCGTGACGTAGCCAATGTCTCTTATTTGCCAAGGACTTTCTTTGCTGCGCCACAGAGTGCTTCCTTATTGTCGGCCTCTGCTCCGAATTCGACTAGTATGTGGCCCGACCACGTTGGTCGTTCTACTTTAATGGTTATATTGGTGTCTTCGGGCCTTAAGTTTCCCCTGATGTCCCGCAGCATCTCCGCGTAGGATCAGCCATCTTGGGGTTTTACGAGCAGTGCCTGCTGCCGGGGTCTTCGTCGGGGCTTCTATCTCTTCTGTTTTGCATCAGGTTTTTTTTTCTGGTTAGGCGTCCGTGCGAACTTTACTTTCTGGTACTTTTTGAAGGAGTTTCTTTACGGCTTTCTCCGCTCCTTTTGTAAGCACTGTCCTGGTGCTCCACGACCATGAAGTGCCTTTTCCTTCCTTCTTTTGTCCCGATCTCCTTCGATTGGGCTAGACGCCATTCTTTTCGCCCCAGTGCTTCTTTAGCCTTCTGCTCGTCTTTGGCCTTTAGCCAGCTCCTCCTCCAATGCTAAATGCGATCTAGGAGCTCCTCTAATTCCAGGAGCCCAACCTTCACTGTTTTGCTGATTTCTGGGGACTGGCATGCAGATTGTATTCTTTTCAGAACATCTCCCGCTTTTCGGAATAGCCTTTCTTCTTCGTGTCGCTGGATGGCAATTGTACTTTGCGACCATCTTCAGGAGAGGTTATCGCTTTCTGTTTCCGAATACAGTACTTCCGCCACATTTTCGACGTTGGCGATGCAATCGCACAACGTCGCTTTATTTGTCTGATCACTCGTTACTTTTCCTGCCGTAATCTCCTCGTTGGCTTCAGGATGGCTCTTTATTATGTCGGGATTTACGACCCAGGCATAGGTCGCTTCGGTAATGATCGCAGCAGTGACCATCAAATTGTCGATGCTCGTAATATTTTCTTCCACCGCTCGAAGACCTGAAGCGTCCTGCAGAGTTTCCCGCTTATCCTTAATAGGATGCTTTGGCTGCGCCCGAACGTCGCAGAAATCTCAGCCAGGACCAGACTGTCTGCCAATCTCCGTTTTTCGTCAGTCTTCACTGTCGTTTTTGTTGTCATCGTTAGTCCCGCTCTCGATGTACTGTTGACATCGTGGCTGCAACCGCTGGTTGCGCCATCGTTATTATTTTTTATTTCTTTTTTCTTGGGGGGGGTTTTTAATCTTCTTTATATGTTTTTGGTTGCTCCAGTTTTATTGGGTCTTCCTTCGGAGCCGCTATCTCCGTTCGTGTGTGTAGTCATCTTTTTGGTCCCATGGTTATCTTTGCAGAGCAGTGAGGCCATGCGAGGGTTGGCACAAGCCTTCATGGGGACAAGTGCTGAGAGCCAGACCAGCGCTAATCGGGAATCCATCTCAACCGAACCTACACCACCAACCCAATGGTGCGAACTTCGAACGTACTCCAAGGTCTGCCAAGGTTTTACCGGGACGGAGGCCCTATGATAGTTGAATTGGAGCCGTTTACGCACGAGTTTCACCTCGGCGCTACCGTGCAAAGCAACTAGATCCAAACCATCATATCCCGCAGCCCAAAGCATAAATTCCAGTTCATTGTCCAAAGTGGATACCAGATCCAATGAGAGTCGTTACCTGTCATCCCAGGAGGGAACCTCCCGGTGCCTCCACATCCTCGGGTCTGTGGAGGTGGTGCTCCCCAAAGAATGCTAGCCTCCAAGAGCGTTCTTGCCGACCGGCATTCCCCCTGCGGGAATTTCCTCGGGTAGGTGGGGTCGGAACTCCCCAAAGATTGCTAGCATCCAAGAGTATTCCTGTCGTCCAGCATTCTCCTTGTGGGAGATTCCCCCTGCGGGAGTCCTTAAAGAACTGCGAGGAACCGCTTGTCTCGCTTATTTATATAATTGTATAAAAGAAGTCTCCATTAAATACGTGAAAAGAATTTGAAAGTTCAGCTTAATATATTGGAGTTTTAACATCAAGAAGAATCATTCTTAGGGTATGTAGTTACCACAGAGGGAGTTACGCCTAACCCAAAAAAAACTAAAACTTTTCGAGACTTTCTCTCAAAAAATCATTTCTAGGTCTTTTGAGATATTATCGCTAATTTATCAAGAATTTTCAAATTCACAAAGTCTTTAACTTCATGTTTCAAATAAGGAACACAATTTTTTCTGGACAAAACTTGCATTAAAACCTTCAACATGTGGTAGGATAAATTAATGAGTGATCAAATCCATCAATATCCAGATTTTACTGAGCCCTTTGCACTCATTGCAGATGCAACTAGTTACACCATTTGCGCAGTATTGTCTCAAGCAGCTATTGGCAGTGACGAACTCATATGCTATACAAAAAGAAACCTTATTAGTAATGAAATTAAGTACTTCGTAGTTGGAAAATAGCTTTTGGCTGTTGTCTGGGTAACTAAATACCTTCGCCCTTATCTATTCGAGAGGAAATTTGAAATTGCCATGGGTTCCAAACCATTTATCTGGATCCCAAATTCGAATGTAATAAGATAGAGAATCAAATGAGAAGAATTTGATTGTGAAATTATCTAGAAAAAGGGAGCATTCAATAATAATGGAGATGCGCCATATAATGATTTCTCAAGTTGAATTGTAATTTTCTCAAGGAAATTTGAACGGCCCTCTCATCGGTTTAAGACGTGAAGTCTCGGTATGTGCCAAAGGACTGTACCCTACAGGCCAACTTGCCTGGGTACCATTAGTCTACTTCAAGGAGGCTGCTTGCATTTCTTTTGAACCCGTGGTGCCATTAAATTTTTGAAAAGGAGTTCTAAAGCATTATTATAAATGACATAGTGTCTTAAGCCGAAGAGCTGTGGTTCAAGATTTAGTTCGAGTGATTCTTCGGACGGACTATAAGCCCGTTCAGTTATGATACATGCTGGTTTCGAATCAGAACGTATCGCAGCTGGGTGGGCCTACAGACACCCAAGCGTGGTACTGACCATATCACTATCCTAAGCGCCCAAACATTCGATGAATATACAGAGATACTCAAACTTTCTCTAAGCGACGGCTCGAAAAGTGTTGTAGTGCTAAAAAAAACGGATAAATGACGAAAGAAAAGAATAAAGATTAGTTGCCTTATCACGATCAACATAACCTAATAAAATTGTCGCCCAATGACATGAAGAAGAAAGGCTATTCCGAAAAGCGGGAGATGCTCTGAAAAGAATACAATCTGCATGCGACTCCCCAAAACTCAGCAAGGCAGTAAAGGTTGGGATCCTTGAACTAGAGGAGCTCCTAGACCGCATAGGGCATTATCGCAGAAGCTGGCTAAAGGCCGAAGACGAGCAGAAGGCTAAAGAAGCACTGGGGCGAAATTTAAAGGCCACACGCAGAATGCTCCACCATTAAAAATCAATAAAAGAATGGCGTCTAGCCCAATCGAAGGAGATCGGGATAAAAGAAGGAAGGAAGAGACACTTAATGGGCGCGGAGCACCAGGTCGCGGGTTCCAGACAGTGCTTACAAACGGAGCAAAGAAAGCCGGAAAGAAACTCCTCCAAAAAGTGCCAGAAAGTAAAGTTCGCACGGAAGCCCAACCAGAAGAAGGACCTGATGCAAAATAGGAGAGACAGAAGCCCTGACGAAGACCCCAGCAGCATGCACTGCTCGCAAAACCTCAAGATGGCCGATCCTACGCCAAGGCGCTGCGGGACATCAGGGGAAATGTAAGGCTCGAAGACACCAACACAGCCATCAAAGCAGTTCGACAAACGCGGTCGGGCGACATACTGGTAAAATTTGGAGCAGATGCCGACAATAATGAAGCATTCTACGACGCAGTAAAGAAAGTCCTCGGCAAAAGCGCAACTATAACCCGGCTCGAGCCGATGGCAACGATCGAAATAAGAGACATTGACTTTGTCACGGATCTGGCCGAGGTGGAAGAGGCCATCAAAAGGGAGTTTCCTAGCGTGGGAAGGATCAAAGCAAGACTGACACCAGAAAACAACATGGGACAACGCATGACCATAGTTAACTTGACCAAAAAGGACGCCGAACAATTCCTGAACAAGGGCAAAGTAAGAATAGGGTGGGTTGTCTGTAGGATACGGCGAAGAACAATGCCCCTTCAATGTTTCAAATGCCTTGGCTATGGTCACACCACACAAATATGCAAAGGACCCGATAGGAGTTCCCTATGTTACAAATGTGGTGAAATGGGACATAAAAGAAAAGAGTGTACGAAGAAGGCACACTGTATTCTTTGCAAGGATGCTGATCCAAGACCTGATTTTGGACACGTCTGGGGATCAGAAAAATGCCGGGTTTTCCACGAAGCCCTAGCCAAGGCAAAATTAGAACTTCGATGACCTGCATCCTGCAGCTAAAGCTACACTGCAGTTTAACCGCCCAAAATCTGCTTGAGCAGTTTGCGACGGACATGCAAGCCGACTTCTTGCTGCTAAGTGAGCAGCACCATGATAAAATTTCTGCATTTAGGTATCCTGATGAAACTGATACTACCGCCATCTGGGTTCAGAACAGTGACTTCCAAGCGGAGGGTTCTGAACGTGGCGATGGTTTTGTGTGGGTTCGGTGCTCAGGGACCACTTTTTTTAAGTCTGTACGTAACGCCGAACGAATCGATATCATCTTTCCAAGCCAAGCTTTATGCTCTGGAGGACGCTTTCTCGAACGCAGAGGGCAAAGTATCTGTCGGCGGAGACATCAACGCGAAAGCAATCGAACGGGACATGCCTCAAACAGATCCGCGGGGAAAGCAAATCCTAGAAATGGCAGCCAGGACAGCATTCGTCGTACTAAATACCAGAAATTAGCTGACCTTCCGCCATATTGGCTGTGAAGGAACCATACCGGATGTGACATTCGCCTCGGAGTCCTTAGTATGGAGGATACACAATTGGAAAGTATTAGAGAGCTACTCAGCCAGTGATCATCAGTACTTTCTGCTTGAGATAAAAGATGTTGTCTCCCGACGTCCGTGCTCTTGGCTTTCTACAACTGGATGGAACATCGGAAGGATGGACGTCGAGAGGTTTGTCGAGGCTCCCATAGCAGGTACACTGCTGCAGGGAGCTGTGGAGGGCACGGAAGAATTGGCAGCTCAAGACGTGTTGAACTCTACTATGAGCATCATCACGACTGCTTGCAAAGCTTCTATGCCCCGTCGAAAATCCCAGCGCGGCAAACCCTCAGTGTATTGGTGGTCAACTGAAGTCACTGAAAAACGAATATAGTGTCACACGCTTCAGCGTGAGGCCCAAACGGGCACGGAGCAGTGACGAGGCAAGAAACCACGCAGCAGCATATAAGTTGGCCAGGAAATGCTTTCGCAAATTGATCAACAACAGCAAGGCTCGCTGCTGGCAAAATTTAGTGGACAATGTGAACAAGGATACGTGGGGCCTTGGCTACAAGCTAGTTATGTGGAAGCTGGGTGTCCTATGGAAGCCTTGCATACATGATGCGGAAAAGATGGACGAGATAGCGTTGGACCTCTTTCCCGCCCATCCCGTCCGTGTTGACGCTGTCCATGGTGAAACAGCAGTCGAGTGTCTACTCTCCACACAGCTGGAACTGGAAGAGCCAGTCTTTTCGTTGAAAGTGAGGAAGGCTCCAGGTCCAGATGCTATTATAGCTGTGGTGTTGCGGCTCGTGTATCCTCATTGTCCTGACTTGCTGCTCAGCACACTCAACGCTTGCCTGTGGGACGGGGATTTCCCGGTACGATGGAAGGTGGCGACGCTCGTGCTGATCAGCAAGGGGAAGGGAAATCCCGAATCGCCATGTGCATACCGCCCATTACGTATACTTAACACGGCTTTGAAAGTGCTAGAGAAACTCATCAAGGGAAGACTCACTGACGCGATTCGTGCTGCTGGGGACCTATCTCCTTGGCAGTACGGCTTTAGAGCAGGATGTTCTACCATTGATATGATTGCAGAGGTGGTGAACGCGGTCCAAAAGGCAGAGGCATATAGCTGCACCAGGCAACGGATCGTCCTGTTGGTGACACTGGATGTCAAGAACGCCTTCAACCCTGCTAGATGGGTGGATATTCTGGATACGCTGAAAAACACTTCCACAATATCTAATGCGCGCTTTGAGGAACTACTTAAAAGACCGAAGCCTGCACGGGGCCAATAAGGGATGGAAATCACGTCAGGTATTGCCCAGGGATCTATCCTTGGTCCGGATCTGTGAAATGTGTATTAAGACGGGCTACTGAGACTCGAGATGCCAGATGAGTCGCGCTTCGTCGGCTACGCGGATGATGTTGCGGCTCTGGTCACTGGCCGTACCATTGAACAGGCGCAACTTAGGCTAGGTATGCTAATGCGCCGAGTAGGGAACTGGATGACTGCTCGCGGGCTCAGTTTAGCACTGGAGAAAACAGCAGTGGTCATCTTGACAAAAAAGAGAATCCCTAGAGTAAGGATGATTAGTATTAGAGATATGCGAATCGAATCGAACCCAGCGGTGAAGTACCTGGGGCTACTGATCGACTCGAAGATGAGTTTCTCTTGATGAGTGCTGCAGGGTCAGTGCTACTGTATGGAGCAGAGGTATGGGGCGACGCTCTCAGTAAGGAGGTTTACCGAAAACGCTTGGCACAGGTACAGAGATGAGGAGCACTGAGGATTGCATCTTCGTATCCGACAGTCTCTGATTCGGTGGTGAAAGTTATTGCAGGTGTGATACTTGTCAGCCTCCTTGCTAGAGAGCACCGCTTTATCTGCGTCGAAACGAGGATGCGAGGGAGATGGCTGTCCGTGAAGAGAGACAGCACTCACTCAACGATTGGCAGCAGTCTTGGATCAATCGCACGAAGGGAAGGTGGACTGCGCGCCTCATCCTGGATATGAGACCATGGCTAAATCAAAGGCATGATGAGACAGATTTCTATCTGACCCAGCTTTTGAGTGGGCATGGGAGTTTTCAGTCTTACCTGCACAAGATTAGTAAGTCACGGTCCCCCGACCCCCCGATTGTCGGTATTGCCCAGAAGAGGAAGACAATGCCTGCCACACACGAAAAGCCCTCTACAGGGAGACGGGAGAGCTCACCCCGTATAATGTAGTCGCGGTGATGCACGGATCGGTTGACAAATGGAACCAGGTGGCACATTATATTGGGGCAGTCCTAAAAGATAAAAGAGACTCACAGAAGCCGGGGGTGTTGGGGCTGGGGGATCGCTTGTCTGGCACTTCCTCTTCCCCTCTCCCTTCCCGCTAGGAAAGGGATCCCCAGCTTGAAGGCGCTCCACGGTGTAACAAAACGAGACCTGACCCGTGTCACACCGTTCCAGGCTAGGTTCTCAGGTTGATAGGGGAGGTGTTTAGTGGGTAGTCCGGTCGCCTTTTTGCGAACATGGGAGTCCCACGCTCTGTGCGTAAATTACCATTCACCTCCCTACCACAAAAAAAAATATTCCATCATTTCGATTCCCTTCAGCAAGTCAAAGAGATTTTGCATTATGATTATAATTTATATATGTATGAAATTGTATGTGAGAAAATTTTCAAAAGTATAAAATAAATGTTTCCTTTATTTTTCATAACTCCTTTTTTTTAAATAAATTTTCTGTAAGTTTTAAGTTATTTTTCAAGAGCTCTCATCTCTTTACGACTAGAAACATCTTGGTCAACAAGAAATTTTCAAAATCATCTCGGTGAGAGCAAGTGGAAATTTCACAGAAGTTTGTGAACTAGATATCGTTCGAGTTCATCCGACCGACTGACAACTTGTCCAGTACTTTCCGGACCGTTTATTGAACGGGCAGTATGTATATTTGCCAAAAAACGGGAGTCAACCAAATTACCATCGACTCCTTCGCTGCTTTGTGACTGATTTGGTTACAATTGTAGCAGCAGCTAATGTTGGCAAATCCTGACCTTGAAATGGCACAACTCCAGCGACATCCGTTTAATACTTTGGACCCAGTTTGATCTCATTTGTGCCCAACATAAATTGATTATGGAAAATTTCGCCCCCATCAGAATGACACATGTCACTTTGGGATGATTGCCAAATCGCTTCACCATGCGTTTGACTTTTTTTGCCTCAGTTTTCTCCAGAAGCTCTACACTGTAATTAACAGTTATGTTGAACCGAGCTAATCAAAAGCAGAAATTTGCATGCATAAAATATGTAACCAACATCAATATACAGCACGAACAGAAAACGAGATATCAACACTCAATTGCACTAAAAAATTTTAATAACACCGCAATTTTTAAATTATAGGGTAAATATCCCACTTCAACTGGACACTACATTTTGTCTTCATCTCACTTGACTCCGACAGCGACATGTATCGGCCATCGTGGTAGGATAAATTAATGAGTGATCAAATCCATCAATA
This sequence comes from Odontomyia ornata, assembly GCA_963969285.1. NCBI lineage: Eukaryota > Metazoa > Arthropoda > Insecta > Diptera > Stratiomyidae > Odontomyia > Odontomyia ornata. Next base: position 185,533,198 of record OZ017740.1, read on the forward strand.
TCCAGATTTTACTGAGCCCTTTGCACTCATTGCAGATGCAACTAGTTACACCATTGGCGCAGTATTGTCTCAAGCAGCTATTGGCAGTGACGAACTCATATGCTATACAAAAAGAAACCTTATTAGTAATGAAATTAAGTACTCCGTAGTTGGAAAATAGCTTTTGGCTGTTGTCTGGGTAACTAAATACCTTCGCCCTTATCTATTCGAGAGGAAATTTGAAATTGCCATGGGTTCCAAACCATTTATCTGGATCCCAAATTCGAATGTAATAAGATAGAGAATCAAATGAGAAGAATTTGATTGTGAAATTATCTAGAAAAAGGGAGCATTCAATAATAATGGAGATGCGCCATATAATGATTTCTCAAGTTGAATTGTAATTTTCTCAAGGAAATTTGAACGGCCCTCTCATCGGTTTAAGACGTGAAGTCTCGGTATGTGCCAAAGGACTGTACCCTACAGGCCAACTTGCCTGGGTACCATTAGTCTACTTCAAGGAGGCTGCTTGCATTTCTTTTGAACCCGTGGTGCCATTAAATTTTTGAAAAGGAGTTCTAAAGCATTATTATAAATGACATAGTGTCTTAAGCCGAAGAGCTGTGGTTCAAGATTTAGTTCGAGTGATTCTTCGGACGGACTATAAGCCCGTTCAGTTATGATACATGCTGGTTTCGAATCAGAACGTATCGCAGCTGGGTGGGCCTACAGACACCCAAGCGTGGTACTGACCATATCACTATCCTAAGCGCCCAAACATTCGATGAATATACAGAGATACTCAAACTTTCTCTAAGCGACGGCTCGAAAAGTGTTGTAGTGCTAAAAAAAAACGGATAAATGACGAAAGAAAAGAATAAAGATTAGTTGCCTTATCACGATCAACATAACCTAATAAAATTGTCGCCCAATGACATGAAGAAGAAAGGCTATTCCGAAAAGCGGGAGATGCTCTGAAAAGAATACAATCTGCATGCGACTCCCCAAAACTCAGCAAGGCAGTAAAGGTTGGGATCCTTGAACTAGAGGAGCTCCTAGACCGCATAGGGCATTATCGCAGAAGCTGGCTAAAGGCCGAAGACGAGCAGAAGGCTAAAGAAGCACTGGGGCGAAATTTAAAGGCCACACGCAGAATGCTCCACCATTAAAAATCAATAAAAGAATGGCGTCTAGCCCAATCGAAGGAGATCGGGATAAAAGAAGGAAGGAAGAGACACTTAATGGGCGCGGAGCACCAGGTCGCGGGTTCCAGACAGTGCTTACAAACGGAGCAAAGAAAGCCGGAAAGAAACTCCTCCAAAAAGTGCCAGAAAGTAAAGTTCGCACGGAAGCCCAACCAGAAGAAGGACCTGATGCAAAATAGGAGAGACAGAAGCCCTGACGAAGACTCCAGCAGCATGCACTGCTCGCAAAACCTCAAGATGGCCGATCCTACGCCAAGGCGCTGCGGGACATCAGGGGAAATGTAAGGCTCGAAGACACCAACACAGCCATCAAAGCAGTTCGACAAACGCGGTCGGGCGACATACTGGTAAAATTTGGAGCAGATGCCGACAATAATGAAGCATTCTACGACGCAGTAAAGAAAGTCCTCGGCAAAAACGCAACTATAACCCGGCTCGAGCCGATGGCAACGATCGAAATAAGAGACATTGACTTTGTCACGGATCTGGCCGAGGTGGAAGAGGCCATCAAAAGGGAGTTTCCTAGCGTGGGAAGGATCAAAGCAAGACTGACACCAGAAAACAACATGGGACAACGCATGACCATAGTTAACTTGACCAAAAAGGACGCCGAACAATTCCTGAACAAGGGCAAAGTAAGAATAGGGTGGGTTGTCTGTAGGATACGGCGAAGAACAATGCCCCTTCAATGTTTCAAATGCCTTGGCTATGGTCACACCACACAAATATGCAAAGGACCCGATAGGAGTTCCCTATGTTACAAATGTGGTGAAATGGGACATAAAAGAAAAGAGTGTACGAAGAAGGCACACTGTATTCTTTGCAAGGATGCTGATCCAAGACCTGATTTTGGACACGTCTGGGGATCAGAAAAATGCCGGGTTTTCCACGAAGCCCTAGCCAAGGCAAAATTAGAACTTCGATGACCTGCATCCTGCAGCTAAAGCTACACTGCAGTTTAACCGCCCAAAATCTGCTTGAGCAGTTTGCGACGGACATGCAAGCCGACTTCTTGCTGCTAAGTGAGCAGCACCATGATAAAATTTCTGCATTTAGGTATCCTGATGAAACTGATACTACCGCCATCTGGGTTCAGAACAGTGACTTCCAAGCGGAGGGTTCTGAACGTGGCGATGGTTTTGTGTGGGTTCGGTGCTCAGGGACCACTTTTTTTAAGTCTGTACGTAACGCCGAACGAATCGATATCATCTTTCCAAGCCAAGCTTTATGCTCTGGAGGACGCTTTCTCGAACGCAGAGGGCAAAGTATCTGTCGGCGGAGACATCAACGCGAAAGCAATCGAACGGGACATGCCTCAAACAGATCCGCGGGGAAAGCAAATCCTAGAAATGGCAGCCAGGACAGCATTCGTCGTACTAAATACCAGAAATTAGCTGACCTTCCGCCATATTGGCTGTGAAGGAACCATACCGGATGTGACATTCGCCTCGGAGTCCTTAGTATGGAGGATACACAATTGGAAAGTATTAGAGAGCTACTCAGCCAGTGATCATCAGTACTTTCTGCTTGAGATAAAAGATGTTGTCTCCCGACGTCCGTGCTCTTGGCTTTCTACAACTGGATGGAACATCGGAAGGATGGACGTCGAGAGGTTTGTCGAGGCTCCCATAGCAGGTACACTGCTGCAGGGAGCTGTGGAGGGCACGGAAGAATTGGCAGCTCAAGACGTGTTGAACTCTACTATGAGCATCATCACGACTGCTTGCAAAGCTTCTATGCCCCGTCGAAAATCCCAGCGCGGCAAACCCTCAGTGTATTGGTGGTCAACTGAAGTCACTGAAAAACGAATATAGTGTCACACGCTTCAGCGTGAGGCCCAAACGGGCACGGAGCAGTGACGAGGCAAGAAACCACGCAGCAGCATATAAGTTGGCCAGGAAATGCTTTCGCAAATTGATCAACAACAGCAAGGCTCGCTGCTGGCAAAATTTAGTGGACAATGTGAACAAGGATACGTGGGGCCTTGGCTACAAGCTAGTTATGTGGAAGCTGGGTGTCCTATGGAAGCCTTGCATACATGATGCGGAAAAGATGGACGAGATAGCGTTGGACCTCTTTCCCGCCCATCCCGTCCGTGTTGACGCTGTCCATGGTGAAACAGCAGTCGAGTGTCTACTCTCCACACAGCTGGAACTGGAAGAGCCAGTCTTTTCGTTGAAAGTGAGGAAGGCTCCAGGTCCAGATGCTATTATAGCTGTGGTGTTGCGGCTCGTGTATCCTCATTGTCCTGACTTGCTGCTCAGCACACTCAACGCTTGCCTGTGGGACGGGGATTTCCCGGTACGATGGAAGGTGGCGACGCTCGTGCTGATCAGCAAGGGGAAGGGAAATCCCGAATCGCCATGTGCATACCGCCCATTACGTATACTTAACACGGCTTTGAAAGTGCTAGAGAAACTCATCAAGGGAAGACTCACTGACGCGATTCGTGCTGCTGGGGACCTATCTCCTTGGCAGTACGGCTTTAGAGCAGGATGTTCTACCATTGATATGATTGCAGAGGTGGTGAACGCGGTCCAAAAGGCAGAGGCATATAGCTGCACCAGGCAACGGATCGTCCTGTTGGTGACACTGGATGTCAAGAACGCCTTCAACCCTGCTAGATGGGTGGATATTCTGGATACGCTGAAAAACACTTCCACAATATCTAATGCGCGCTTTGAGGAACTACTTAAAAGACCGAAGCCTGCACGGGGCCAATAAGGGATGGAAATCACGTCAGGTATTGCCCAGGGATCTATCCTTGGTCCGGATCTGTGAAATGTGTATTAAGACGGGCTACTGAGACTCGAGATGCCAGATGAGTCGCGCTTCGTCGGCTACGCGGATGATGTTGCGGCTCTGGTCACTGGCCGTACCATTGAACAGGCGCAACTTAGGCTAGGTATGCTAATGCGCCGAGTAGGGAACTGGATGACTGCTCGCGGGCTCAGTTTAGCACTGGAGAAAACAGCAGTGGTCATCTTGACAAAAAAGAGAATCCCTAGAGTAAGGATGATTAGTATTAGAGATATGCGAATCGAATCGAACCCAGCGGTGAAGTACCTGGGGCTACTGATCGACTCGAAGATGAGTTTCTCTTGATGAGTGCTGCAGGGTCAGTGCTACTGTATGGAGCAGAGGTATGGGGCGACGCTCTCAGTAAGGAGGTTTACCGAAAACGCTTGGCACAGGTACAGAGATGAGGAGCACTGAGGATTGCATCTTCGTATCCGACAGTCTCTGATTCGGTGGTGAAAGTTATTGCAGGTGTGATACTTGTCAGCCTCCTTGCTAGAGAGCACCGCTTTATCTGCGTCGAAACGAGGATGCGAGGGAGATGGCTGTCCGTGAAGAGAGACAGCACTCACTCAACGATTGGCAGCAGTCTTGGATCAATCGCACGAAGGGAAGGTGGACTGCGCGCCTCATCCTGGATATGAGACCATGGCTAAATCAAAGGCATGATGAGACAGATTTCTATCTGACCCAGCTTTTGAGTGGGCATGGGAGTTTTCAGTCTTACCTGCACAAGATTAGTAAGTCACGGTCCCCCGACCCCCCGATTGTCGGTATTGCCCAGAAGAGGAAGACAATGCCTGCCACACACGAAAAGCCCTCTACAGGGAGACGGGAGAGCTCACCCCTTATAATGTAGTCGCGGTGATGCACGGATCGGTTGACAAATGGAACCAGGTGGCACATTATATTGGGGCAGTCCTAAAAGATAAAAGAGACTCACAGAAGCCGGGGGTGTTGGGGCTGGGGGATCGCTTGTCTGGCACTTCCTCTTCCCCTCTCCCTTCCCGCTAGGAAAGGGATCCCCAGCTTGAAGGCGCTCCACGGTGTAACAAAACGAGACCTGACCCGTGTCAAACCGTTCCAGGCTAGGTTCTCAGGTTGATAGGGGAGGTGTTTAGTGGGTAGTCCGGTCGCCTTTTTGCGAACATGGGAGTCCCACGCTCTGTGCGTAAATTACCATTCACCTCCCTACCACAAAAAAAAATATTCCATCATTTCGATTCCCTTCAGCAAGTCAAAGAGATTTTGCATTATGATTATAATTTATATATGTATGAAATTGTATGTGAGAAAATTTTCAAAAGTATAAAATAAATGTTTCCTTTATTTTTCATAACTCCTTTTTTTTAAATAAATTTTCTGTAAGTTTTAAGTTATTTTTCAAGAGCTCTCATCTCTTTACGACTAGAAACATCTTGGTCAACAAGAAATTTTCAAAATCATCTCGGTGAGAGCAAGTGGAAATTTCACAGAAGTTTGTGAACTAGATATCGTTCGAGTTCATCCGACCGACTGACAACTTGTCCAGTACTTTCCGGACCGTTTATTGAACGGGCAGTATGTATATTTGCCAAAAAACGGGAGTCAACCAAATTACCATCGACTCCTTCGCTGCTTTGTGACTGATTTGGTTACAATTGTAGCAGCAGCTAATGTTGGCAAATCCTGACCTTGAAATGGCACAACTCCAGCGACATCCGTTTAATACTTTGGACCCAGTTTGATCTCATTTGTGCCCAACATAAATTGATTATGGAAAATTTCGCCCCCATCAGAATGACACATGTCACTTTGGGATGATTGCCAAATCGCTTCACCATGCGTTTGACTTTTTTTGCCTCAGTTTTCTCCAGAAGCTCTACACTGTAATTAACAGTTATGTTGAACCGAGCTAATCAAAAGCAGAAATTTGCATGCATAAAATATGTAACCAACATCAATATACAGCACGAACAGAAAACGAGATATCAACACTCAATTGCACTAAAAAATTTTAATAACACCGCAATTTTTAAATTATAGGGTAAATATCCCACTTCAACTGGACACTACATTTTGTCTTCATCTCACTTGACTCCGACAGCGACATGTATCGGCCATCGTGGTAGGATAAATTAATGAGTGATCAAATCCATCAATATCCAGATTTTACTGAGCCCTTTGCACTCATTGCAGATGCAACTAGTTACACCATTGGCGCAGTATTGTCTCAAGCAGCTATTGGCAGTGACGAACTCATATGCTATACAAAAAGAAACCTTATTAGTAATGAAATTAAGTACTCCGTAGTTGGAAAATAGCTTTTGGCTGTTGTCTGGGTAACTAAATACCTTCGCCCTTATCTATTCGAGAGGAAATTTGAAATTGCCATGGGTTCCAAACCATTTATCTGGATCCCAAATTCGAATGTAATAAGATAGAGAATCAAATGAGAAGAATTTGATTGTGAAATTATCTAGAAAAAGGGAGCATTCAATAATAATGGAGATGCGCCATATAATGATTTCTCAAGTTGAATTGTAATTTTCTCAAGGAAATTTGAACGGCCCTCTCATCGGTTTAAGACGTGAAGTCTCGGTATGTGCCAAAGGACTGTACCCTACAGGCCAACTTGCCTGGGTACCATTAGTCTACTTCAAGGAGGCTGCTTGCATTTCTTTTGAACCCGTGGTGCCATTAAATTTTTGAAAAGGAGTTCTAAAGCATTATTTTAAATGACATAGTGTCTTAAGCCGAAGAGCTGTGGTTCAAGATTTAGTTCGAGTGATTCTTCGGACGGACTATAAGCCCGTTCAGTTATGATACATGCTGGTTTCGAATCAGAACGTATCGCAGCTGGGTGGGCCTACAGACACCCAAGCGTGGTACTGACCATATCACTATCCTAAGCGCCCAAACATTCGATGAATATACAGAGATACTCAAACTTTCTCTAAGCGACGGCTCGAAAAGTGTTGTAGTGCTAAAAAAAACGGATAAATGACGAAAGAAAAGAATAAAGATTAGTTGCCTTATCACGATCAACATAACCTAATAAAATTGTCGCCCAATGACATGAAGAAGAAAGGCTATTCCGAAAAGCGGGAGATGCTCTGAAAAGAATACAATCTGCATGCGACTCCCCAAAACTCAGCAAGGCAGTAAAGGTTGGGATCCTTGAACTAGAGGAGCTCCTAGACCGCATAGGGCATTATCGCAGAAGCTGGCTAAAGGCCGAAGACGAGCAGAAGGCTAAAGAAGCACTGGGGCGAAATTTAAAGGCCACATGCAGAATGCTCCACCATTAAAAATCAATAAAAGAATGGCGTCTAGCCCAATCGAAGGAGATCGGGATAAAAGAAGGAAGGAAGAGACACTTAATGGGCGCGGAGCACCAGGTCGCGGGTTCCAGACAGTGCTTACAAACGGAGCAAAGAAAGCCGGAAAGAAACTCCTCCAAAAAGTGCCAGAAAGTAAAGTTCGCACGGAAGCCCAACCAGAAGAAGGACCTGATGCAAAATAGGAGAGACAGAAGCCCTGACGAAGACCCCAGCAGCATGCACTGCTCGCAAAACCTCAAGATGGCCGATCCTACGCCAAGGCGCTGCGGGACATCAGGGGAAATGTAAGGCTCGAAGACACCAACACAGCCATCAAAGCAGTTCGACAAACGCGGTCGGGCGACATACTGGTAAAATTTGGAGCAGATGCCGACAATAATGAAGCATTCTACGACGCAGTAAAGAAAGTCCTCGGCAAAAGCGCAACTATAACCCCGCTCGAGCCGATGGCAACGATCGAAATAAGAGACATTGACTTTGTCACGGATCTGGCCGAGGTGGAAGAGGCCATCAAAAGGGAGTTTCCTAGCGTGGGAAGGATCAAAGCAAGACTGACACCAGAAAACAACATGGGACAACGCATGACCATAGTTAACTTGACCAAAAAGGACGCCGAACAATTCCTGAACAAGGGCAAAGTAAGAATAGGGTGGGTTGTCTGTAGGATACGGCGAAGAACAATGCCCCTTCAATGTTTCAAATGCCTTGGCTATGGTCACACCACACAAATATGCAAAGGACCCGATAGGAGTTCCCTATGTTACAAATGTGGTGAAATGGGACATAAAAGAAAAGAGTGTACGAAGAAGGCACACTGTATTCTTTGCAAGGATGCTGATCCAAGACCTGATTTTGGACACGTCTGGGGATCAGAAAAATGCCGGGTTTTCCACGAAGCCCTAGCCAAGGCAAAATTAGAACTTCGATGACCTGCATCCTGCAGCTAAAGCTACACTGCAGTTTAACCGCCCAAAATCTGCTTGAGCAGTTTGCGACGGACATGCAAGCCGACTTCTTGCTGCTAAGTGAGCAGCACCATGATAAAATTTCTGCATTTAGGTATCCTGATGAAACTGATACTACCGCCATCTGGGTTCAGAACAGTGACTTCCAAGCGGAGGGTTCTGAACGTGGCGATGGTTTTGTGTGGGTTCGGTGCTCAGGGACCACTTTTTTTAAGTCTGTACGTAACGCCGAACGAATCGATATCATCTTTCCAAGCCAAGCTTTATGCTCTGGAGGACGCTTTCTCGAACGCAGAGGGCAAAGTATCTGTCGGCGGAGACATCAACGCGAAAGCAATCGAACGGGACATGCCTCAAACAGATCCGCGGGGAAAGCAAATCCTAGAAATGGCAGCCAGGACAGCATTCGTCGTACTAAATACCAGAAATTAGCTGACCTTCCGCCATATTGGCTGTGAAGGAACCATACCGGATGTGACATTCGCCTCGGAGTCCTTAGTATGGAGGATACACAATTGGAAAGTATTAGAGAGCTACTCAGCCAGTGATCATCAGTACTTTCTGCTTGAGATAAAAGATGTTGTCTCCCGACGTCCGTGCTCTTGGCTTTCTACAACTGGATGGAACATCGGAAGGATGGACGTCGAGAGGTTTGTCGAGGCTCCCATAGCAGGTACACTGCTGCAGGGAGCTGTGGAGGGCACGGAAGAATTGGCAGCTCAAGACGTGTTGAACTCTACTATGAGCATCATCACGACTGCTTGCAAAGCTTCTATGCCCCGTCGAAAATCCCAGCGCGGCAAACCCTCAGTGTATTGGTGGTCAACTGAAGTCACTGAAAAACGAATATAGTGTCACACGCTTCAGCGTGAGGCCCAAACGGGCACGGAGCAGTGACGAGGCAAGAAACCACGCAGCAGCATATAAGTTGGCCAGGAAATGCTTTCGCAAATTGATCAACAACAGCAAGGCTCGCTGCTGGCAAAATTTAGTGGACAATGTGAACAAGGATACGTGGGGCCTTGGCTACAAGCTAGTTATGTGGAAGCTGGGTGTCCTATGGAAGCCTTGCATACATGATGCGGAAAAGATGGACGAGATAGCGTTGGACCTCTTTCCCGCCCATCCCGTCCGTGTTGACGCTGTCCATGGTGAAACAGCAGTCGAGTGTCTACTCTCCACACAGCTGGAACTGGAAGAGCCAGTCTTTTCGTTGAAAGTGAGGAAGGCTCCAGGTCCAGATGCTATTATAGCTGTGGTGTTGCGGCTCGTGTATCCTCATTGTCCTGACTTGCTGCTCAGCACACTCAACGCTTGCCTGTGGGACGGGGATTTCCCGGTACGATGGAAGGTGGCGACGCTCGTGCTGATCAGCAAGGGGAAGGGAAATCCCGAATCGCCATGTGCATACCGCCCATTACGTATACTTAACACGGCTTTGAAAGTGCTAGAGAAACTCATCAAGGGAAGACTCACTGACGCGATTCGTGCTGCTGGGGACCTATCTCCTTGGCAGTACGGCTTTAGAGCAGGATGTTCTACCATTGATATGATTGCAGAGGTGGTGAACGCGGTCCAAAAGGCAGAGGCATATAGCTGCACCAGGCAACGGATCGTCCTGTTGGTGACACTGGATGTCAAGAACGCCTTCAACCCTGCTAGATGGGTGGATATTCTGGATACGCTGAAAAACACTTCCACAATATCTAATGCGCGCTTTGAGGAACTACTTAAAAGACCGAAGCCTGCACGGGGCCAATAAGGGATGGAAATCACGTCAGGTATTGCCCAGGGATCTATCCTTGGTCCGGATCTGTGAAATGTGTATTAAGACGGGCTACTGAGACTCGAGATGCCAGATGAGTCGCGCTTCGTCGGCTACGCGGATGATGTTGCGGCTCTGGTCACTGGCCGTACCATTGAACAGGCGCAACTTAGGCTAGGTATGCTAATGCGCCGAGTAGGGAACTGGATGACTGCTCGCGGGCTCAGTTTAGCACTGGAGAAAACAGCAGTGGTCATCTTGACAAAAAAGAGAATCCCTAGAATAAGGATGATTAGTATTAGAGATATGCGAATCGAATCGAACCCAGCGGTGAAGTACCTGGGGCTACTGATCGACTCGAAGATGAGTTTCTCTTGATGAGTGCTGCAGGGTCAGTGCTACTGTATGGAGCAGAGGTATGGGGCGACGCTCTCAGTAAGGAGGTTTACCGAAAACGCTTGGCACAGGTACAGAGATGAGGAGCACTGAGGATTGCATCTTCGTATCCGACAGTCTCTGATTCGGTGGTGAAAGTTATTGCAGGTGTGATACTTGTCAGCCTCCTTGCTAGAGAGCACCGCTTTATCTGCGTCGAAACGAGGATGCGAGGGAGATGGCTGTCCGTGAAGAGAGACAGCACTCACTCAACGATTGGCAGCAGTCTTGGATCAATCGCACGAAGGGAAGGTGGACTGCGCGCCTCATCCTGGATATGAGACCATGGCTAAATCAAAGGCATGATGAGACAGATTTCTATCTGACCCAGCTTTTGAGTGGGCATGGGAGTTTTCAGTCTTACCTGCACAAGATTAGTAAGTCACGGTCCCCCGACCCCCCGATTGTCGGTATTGCCCAGAAGAGGAAGACAATGCCTGCCACACACGAAAAGCCCTCTACAGGGAGACGGGAGAGCTCACCCCGTATAATGTAGTCGCGGTGATGCACGGATCGGTTGACAAATGGAACCAGGTGGCACATTATATTGGGGCAGTCCTAAAAGATAAAAGAGACTCACAGAAGCCGGGGGTGTTGGGGCTGGGGGATCGCTTGTCTGGCACTTCCTCTTCCCCTCTCCCTTCCCGCTAGGAAAGGGATCCCCAGCTTGAAGGCGCTCCACGGTGTAACAAAACGAGACCTGACCCGTGTCACACCGTTCCAGGCTAGGTTCTCAGGTTGATAGGGGAGGTGTTTAGTGGGTAGTCCGGTCGCCTTTTTGCGAACATGGGAGTCCCACGCTCTGTGCGTAAATTACCATTCACCTCCCTACCACAAAAAAAAAATATTCCATCATTTCGATTCCCTTCAGCAAGTCAAAGAGATTTTGCATTATGATTATAATTTATATATGTATGAAATTGTATGTGAGAAAATTTTCAAAAGTATAAAATAAATGTTTCCTTTATTTTTCATAACTCCTTTTTTTTAAATAAATTTTCTGTAAGTTTTAAGTTATTTTTCAAGAGCTCTCATCTCTTTACGACTAGAAACATCTTGGTCAACAAGAAATTTTCAAAATCATCTCGGTGAGAGCAAGTGGAAATTTCACAGAAGTTTGTGAACTAGATATCGTTCGAGTTCATCCGACCGACTGACAACTTGTCCAGTACTTTCCGGACCGTTTATTGAACGGGCAGTATGTATATTTGCCAAAAAACGGGAGTCAACCAAATTACCATCGACTCCTTCGCTGCTTTGTGACTGATTTGGTTACAATTGTAGCAGCAGCTAATGTTGGCAAATCCTGACCTTGAAATGGCACAACTCCAGCGACATCCGTTTAATACTTTGGACCCAGTTTGATCTCATTTGTGCCCAACATAAATTGATTATGGAAAATTTCGCCCCCATCAGAATGACACATGTCACTTTGGGATGATTGCCAAATCGCTTCACCATGCGTTTGACTTTTTTTGCCTCAGTTTTCTCCAGAAGCTCTACACTGTAATTAACAGTTATGTTGAACCGAGCTAATCAAAAGCAGAAATTTGCATGCATAAAATATGTAACCAACATCAATATACAGCACGAACAGAAAACGAGATATCAACACTCAATTGCACTAAAAAATTTTAATAACACCGCAATTTTTAAATTATAGGGTAAATATCCCACTTCAACTGGACACTACATTTTGTCTTCATCTCACTTGACTCCGACAGTGACATGTATCGGCCATCGAGGATGGAACCAGTGGCGAGCTACGCCTAAAGAGAAGGAAAGGACAGAGTTTCTTATTCGAGCCAGAGATGGAGGAAAAAATAGGAAAACTATATATATTTTTCGAACAGCTTTTACTACAGCTACTCGTAGATCGCATCTAGACTATAAACTTAAACGAAATAGAAAAAAATGCTGCAGAAGAAGCTAAAGGTAGCCCGTCTCATCACCAACTGATTCAATCTTCCATTCTGCTGAAAAAGATATGGATGACAGCATGACCATTTCTGAAACGCTTTTGAATAAATTTCGTTTCAATTAATTTTAGAACAAAGCAACAGAGCCCCTTCAACCTATCTTTGAAAAAAAAACAAAGGAGGTGTATGGATACAGCAATTAATTCTCAATTGGAAATTACCAACGTTTTAAAAAAGTCTCAAATTCAAAGTCAAAAGCGCTTTATTCGATAATAATCGTTATAAATATTCAAAGAATATGAAGCAAATTCCAAAAAATAAAGTCACTTAAACTTCATGGCCCAAATGACTCTCTACATTTATGCGCTATCAATCAAAAAAATTTAATTAAAAAACAATATCTAATTAAAATTAAAATTATTACATATTTTTTGATTTAATTGAAAAAGGAGAAAAAACCAACTACACTCAAAAATTAATTATAATTTGAAGCCAACCGTGGACTTTTACCCTACACCCAATGTGTAAAACCTAATTCTAATTAAATTCAATCAAAATTTTAATTTTCTACTTATACAATGCTAACACAATAATCCTAATCCAAGCGTTAAACCTTATTTCAAATCTAATATATAAAATTCTCGTGTCACGGTGTTAGAAGTTGAACTCCTCCGAGACAGCTCGACCGATTTTCGTGAATCTTAGCATGCATATCGGCTAGGGTGGAGAATCGGACAACATCTATTTTTCATCCCCCTAAATGTTAAGGGTGGTCCACCCCTAAATTTTTTTTTATTTTTTTGACAAAATTTGTTTTTATTTTTTCATGATACAGCATACAAAAATACATACAACCCTAAATTTTCACCATCAACCCCTATTTTTCATTTGTCAATTAAAAACTTTAATTTTTATGCAAGTATTTTTTTTATAATAATAATAAATAAAAAATTTCAAATTACTCTAAATTTTTCACCCCTCTATGATCAACCCCTATTTTTTATTTGTTAATTAATTATAAACATCAATTTTCAAACAAGAATTTTTTTCATTTTGTCATGATTTAGAATAAAAAAATTCATATTACCATTAATTTTCACTCTTATACGATCAACCCCTATTTTTCCATCGCAATTTTAATTTTCTCCTCCGTTGAATCAAAATGAAGAAATTACGAATTACCAAATTGGCCGCTATATCAGTTCCAATGAAGCTGTGTGGCGTATTTTCGGTTTCGCAATTCATGAACGGGATCCAGCAGTTATCCATTTAGCTGTCCATCTTGAAAACGGCCAGCGCGTATATTTCACGAACGATACAGCGCTTGGTCGTGCTATGAATCCACAAAAACTACGCTCACCGAATTTTCGAACTGTGCAATCGTGCGGATGCTTTTGGTGCCTTCGCACAAACACTGCTCTCTTCTGAAGTTCCACGGTATTTTACATGGGCTCAATCGAAAAAATGGATGCCCCGCATGCAAGAGACACCAGTTGATGCGTGCTCCAGTTTATTTAAATCAAATATTTTGGGTTGTGTATATACAGTCAATCCAAGGCAGACTGAGTGCTTTTATCTGCGACTGTTGTTGGTTAATGTCACCGGATCATTGTCATTTCAAGACATACGTAAGGTAGATGGACAACAGTATCCTACGTATAAAGATGCATGCCTTGCTGTAGGCTTGCTAGAAGACGACAATCATTGGGACAGTATGCTTGCTGAAGCAGCATTAAACTGCACAGGAACACAAATTCGTCTACTATTTGCTATAGTACGGGCTACATGTTTCCCGGCCTGAGCACAAATGTTGTGGGATAATCACAAAGATTCAATGACTGATGATATATTGTATCGACATCGTACAAGGTGCAACGAACTTATCATTCAGTGATGCAATGTACAATGAAGATTGATTGCTATCGAGGATCTTTGCATTGCTATTGCGAATTTACCAATCAGTCATTTCGGTATGAGCTCACTGGATCGAAGTGCATCTGATTTACTCAACACAGATATGAATCGTGAACTACTGTACGATACTGTAGAAATGGCAGGCATTGTTCGTCGCAATGTTCCACTACTAAATGATGAACAAAAAATTATTTACGACTGCACCATGCTGGCAGTTTTGGCAGGACAAGGAGGATTGTTTTTTTTTGGATGCACCAGGTGGAACTAGTAAAACATTCCTCATTTTGCAACTTCTTGCCGAGATACGATCAAAAAATGGCATCGCATTGGCTGTTGCATCTTCTGGCATTGCAACAACTTCATTAGATGGAGGCAGAACAGCTCATTCAGCATTTAAGCTGCCGTTGAACATTCAAAATAACCCAGATGCAGTGTGCAACATAAAAACAAGTTGGGTAGACAGACCTATGCTCGTGTCAGAAGGGTTTTGTACTCAACTTACAAAATGCAGTAACCAGTAACGAATAAAATCAAGAAACATGTCATGTTCGAGGATCATACTATTATTAGCAAAGTTGAAAGAATTTTGACTTCTGAGGTGTTTGTTATAGTTATACCCACAAATATCTCCCTTGATAATTATTTCAGATTTTTTAAGATCACGGGTGTCCATTCGCGAGGGAGGAAACATATTTTTCATGTATTTCCCCCCCCCCCCCTATGCCCCCCAGAAGCAAAAACTGTCAGTTTAAGAACTGTTTTGAAAAGCCCTCAGAGAAGACTTTCAGTTGATGCTCATATCGGCTACTTTTCATGAAATTTTTTTTCAGGGGCCACTCCTCTGTACTGTTATCATCGATTCATGGCCTGTTTATTAGAATCTTAGAATGGTTACAAAGCCATTTTGCTAGGAGCTCTCTCCTGCCTTTCCGACTTGTTTCAATTGTATATACTCACTTTCATGATACCTATCATTCCTGAAATTTTCATGCAAATCCTAGCAAAGCTGTAGTTTCTAAGTCGGTAAAAAGCGCATATGGCTCCATAGCCATATGTTTCCATAGTAATACAGGGCATATTGTTCCATAGTAATACAGGAAAATTCAAATCGCTATAACTTCATCAAATACTATTCGATCTTTATGAAACTTTCAGAAAAGATCAATCTTATAAATAGTCATCATTTTATTGAATTTAAGGGTACCGTCTAGATTTTATTCAAGAAAACATAAAATCAATAAATCATACTATTACTAACAAAGTTGAGTGAATTTCGACTTCTCATGTATTTGTTGTTGTTGTTGTTGTTTTCGGATGGAAGGTGTCCAATCGCGAGGGGGGGGTACGCGAAAAGTTCGTACATTTCCCCTTCCCCTGCCCCTCTCAGTACTCATAAGGCAATTTTAAGGCTTGTTTTGAAAAGATCTCATTGAGACCTTTCCAATGACACCCTACTCGACTACCAATGATGAAAATTTTTTTTTGGGGGGTCACTTCCCTATATGGGGAGACCCCCCTTAAACCCCTTTGAAAATTTTTTCCACCATTGAACTTTCAAGAGGTCACCACTTCTGACCATTCCACAAAGTTTCATGGCTGTAGCTTCTATAGTTTCGGAGAAAAAGTGCTGTGACATACAGACGGACGGACGGACGGACGGACAGACGGACACAGGTCGTGATTGCAATAGGGTTTTGTATTTTAGTACAAAACCCTAAAAAACAATCGTCTATGACATCAGCGCTGAAACAATGTAAAATTCTTATCTGGGATGAATGTGTATAAAAAACAACGAAAAACTATTTGGCAGCACTTCGTTACTCCTTTCAGGTGATTTCAGACCCGTTATTCCACGTTCAACGTACGCTGATGAAATCAACGCTTGTTTAAAATCATCGCGACTATGGCGTAAAGTTGAAAAAGTACAACTGACGGTGAACATGCGCGTTCAAATGCTTCAGGATCCATCCGCCGAAACTTTCTTTAAACAACTGTTAGATATTGGCGATGGGAAAGTTGTTGTACAGGAAAGTACTGGATGCATAAAATGACAGAAGGACTTCTGCACAATCATCGACTCGCAAAATACTCTTACCGATCACATATTTCCCGACGTACACACACAATATGCAAATCATAAGTGGCTGGCTGAAAGAGGGATTTTGGCAGCTAAAAATGTGGACATCAATGGGTTAAATTTAAAGATACAACAATTGTTGCCTGGGGACTTGGTGTCATACAAATCTATCGATGCAGTTTGTGATATCAATGAGACTGTGAATTAACAAATTGAGTTTTTAAATTCATTGGATTTGCCGGGCATGCCACCACACCATTTACAATTGATGGCTGGATCTCTGATTATTCTGCTTTGTAACTTAAACTCACCACGGCTGTATAATGGCACACGATTAGAGATTAAACAAGTTGGGTAAACAGACCTACGCTCATGTTAGAAGGGTTTTGTATTCAATTTTCAAAATGCAGTCACCAGATTGAATAAAGTCAAGAATCATGTCAATGACGATTTTATTGGAGAAACTAAGAAATTCGAAGATCATACTATTATTAACAAAGTTGAAAGAATTTAGACTTCTGAGGTTTTTGTTATTGTTATACTCATAAATATCTCCCTTGAAAATTATTTCAGATGTCCATTCGCGAGGAAGGAAACGCATTTTTCATGTATTTCCCCCCTGTGCCCCGGCTGAAGCAAAAACTGTCAGTTTAAGAACTGTTTTGAAACGCTCCCATGAAAACGTTCATTTCATACTCATATTGACTATGTTTGATGAATTTTTTTTCAGGGGCCACTCTCCTGTACTGTTATCATCGAATAATGGCAATTTTTTTCGAATCCTAGAGTTGTTACAAAGCCCTTTTGCTAGGAGCTCTCTCCCGCCTCCTTGACTTGTTTTACTATGGAGCATTAGTTGTTGGTACTTAGCTTCAGTCATTCATTAAATTGAATCAAGTGTTCAAAGCATGCACCTTAAACGTTGAAGTTGGGAAAAAATAACTCAAAATTATTCAATCTTCGCATTTAAAACAGCCACTATTTTGTTTTACGATTACTGATACCACTAGCTGAACTGATTCTCAAAGTTATGCATGACACCTATCATTCCTGAAATTTTCATGCAAATCCTAGCAAAACTGTAGTGTCTGAGTCGGTAAAAAGCGCATGTTGTTCCATAGCCATATGTTGCCATAGTAATACATGCAGGGCATATTGTTCCATAGTAATACAGGAAAATTCAAACCGCTATAACTTCGCTAAATATGATGCAATCTTTATGAAACTTGCAGGGTTAATTAATCTTATAAACAAACATCTGTGTACCGAATTTCATAGAATTTAAGGGTACCGTTAAGATTTTATTCAAGAAAATATAAAATCGATAAATCATACTATTACTAACAAAGTTGAGTGAATTGCGACTTCTCACGTATTTGTTGTTGTTGTACTCACCAAGGCCTACATTCCTGATTTTTTTCAGATTTTTCGGATCACAGGTGTCCAATCGCGAGGGGGGGGGGACACAAATTTTTCGTGTATTTCCCCTCCCTGTGCGCCCCTCGAAGCAAACTTTGCCAAACTAAGACCTGTTTTAAAAAGTTCTCATCAAGACCTTTCATTTGATACCCATATCGGCTACCTTCAATGAAATTTTTTTTTCGGGGGGTCACTCCTCTACATGGGGAGACCCCCCTTAAATACCTTATAAAATTTTTTAACTAGTTGAATTTTGAAGAGATCACCACTTTACACCTACATACAAAATTTGATGCTTCTAGCTTAAGTAGTTTCCGAGAAAAACTGCTGTGACACACGGACGGACGGACGGACGGACGGACAGACAGACGGACAGACGGACAGACAGGACGCGATTTTAGAAGGGTTTTGTAAAATTATTTTACAAAACCCTAAAAATTAATGAAAAGCGTTATTGAAGCCATCATCTTGAATGGTAAGTTTCAAGGCGAAAATGTGTTGCTGCCACGAATACCTTTGATTCCTACAGATGTGCCAATTGAATTTAGACGCACTCAATTCCCTATTAGATTGGCATTCGCTATGACGATCAATAAGTCACAAGGCCAGACATTGTTTGTATGTGAATTAGATTTGAAAACACCATGCTTTTTCCATGGACAACTATATGTGCCATGTTCTCGCGTGGGAAAACCATCCAGTTTGTTTGAGTTGGCTAAAGACGGACTAACCAAGAATATTGTACACTCTATTGCGCTGAGAGATTAATTTTTTTTCAGATGCCGTAACTGATAATAAAAATATGAATAATTATTTTTGATTTTTAGAAAGCTATCAAGAATTGTAATTTAAAATATATTCGTTACTTTAATAAAGATTGATTTATTAACCTAAATAAAGCATATATTTATTGTTTATAATGCTTCCGACTATAAGTACATCCCCGCACACTTATAGTAGATAGTTATTTTTATTGAACTAAAAAAATGTTTCCTAGAAATAATATACATGGCAAAACATCGTTTGCCGGGTCAGCTAGTATAATATAGTAAATACCTATCCTAAATATTGAAACCTATCCCTAATTTTTAACATAGACAAAAAAACAACACTAAATGTAGCAATAATGAGCTGAAACTCAATAACTAAGCAACAGCAAGTTGAGTAAGCAGGAGAGTGTTCCTACCAGATGGTCTTTGTAAACATCCTAGGGTTAGAAATAAGTTTTCTAATAGCGTGAATCAATAACTTGAATTATTCATCCAATACTTGGATATGAAATCGTTCAAATTTATGCAAAAGATGCACAATTTCTTTCATAAGCACAGGGCAGCCGCCATTTTGATCTAGGCTAAATGATTTTTCTGAATGCTCGGCCGAATAAACATATTCAATTTAAACACTATTCCTATTCATGAACATTTAGAGAAAATAAAAGTGCTTAGGTCAATTTGAAATATGTATCAACCAGAAACACGTGTTATTGTTGTTGTAATTCCATACAATTGAAATGGCCATAACTCACTTGATTATGATTCGCTCTCAATTAAATTGTAAACATTAGTGTCTTAATATATATCATTCTATATAACTGCAAAATTTCAAAAAGCTTAAAGGCACCGTTTTGAGTTTATGGGTGAAAATGTAAAATCTACAAATCATACTATTATTCTGACCTTTTTACAAAGTTTGATCATTCTAGCTTCTATAGTTTCTGAGGAAACTAGCTGTGACGCTCGGGAAGATGGACAGATGAACGGATATCCGGACAGACAGATCGCGAAACCAGTAGGTGTTAGTAAAAAAAATTTTTACAAATAACTAAAAAAACACAAAACAGAAAATGAACACGAATAACACAATAACTATATTGCTCCATCTCAGCTCGACGAGCTTCAACGAATGTAGCAAATTAGTATCTCCACTGGAATTGTTGGCCTCCTGAGCTCTTATTTGGAGTATATTTTATCTCCTTATCGGTGGTCCATCTATATAAGTGAGAAACAAAAACACATCTATTCATGTCCAAATACATGAATGCTTCTGGAGGAACGAAGCCAGTATGAGACATGCCTCAATTTATCCGTCTTTACAGTGGAAGAGCTGTGAAATTCAGGAGTTTTCGCACACAGTTACAGATCTTGCGATATGATTCCAGAGAAGTTTCAATATGGAGATGTCTCTCGTCCCTTTAGTAGTTTGATAAATTCTTCTATTCGATACATTGTGTTTGCAATGCGTCTGAAACTTTCTGTTCAAACTAGCACATGCACGAAGACATTTCCTTTCAATAGTATTAGTACTCTGGTTGTACCAGATCTGACATCTATTTGTCAAAACTGGTCTAACCGGGGTATTGTAACAGATAACTTTGACCTTTTGATCAATGTATCTGGAACGAAAAAGTCATCGAAGGGCCATGACTTCTTTTTGTGCTTTGCTGAGCATGATTTTGGCATGTTCAGTATAGTACAGATACTGATCGAGATGAACATCGAGGTATTGAATACAGGATTTATGTGGAATCCGTTCTGAACTACTCTCACCAGCCATGATGTGGAAATCCTTCCAATTACGTTTCAGGTCTTGACTGGCCCCCTGCAGCGTTGTCCGAAACAAAATTGTTATGCTGGGTTTCAAATTTGCGGATGGTATTAGCTATTGTGTTTTCAGTTGGTTGACGATGCACTCCATAAGCTGCCCTAAGAGTACGAATTTCTAAAGAACGCCGATCTTCGTAATACAGCTAAACTATTTGGATACCTTGTTTCGGTGTAAGTCTTTCCATGATGATTTTTCAAACAATACTGAATTAAAATTCCATTAAAATTTGAAAGGAATCACACGTGATCTGTCAAAAAAGTCTATTAAACTTCAAACCTCATCATGAATCACCCTTTAATAAAGTATACTGTGATGAGCTGTGTTTAGAATCTGTTATTCCTCAATTCCTTGTGCTTAGAATCTGTTATTAGAATCTGCTGCGCAGATACTCCAACGACAATATTTCAAGTCAATAAGTGTTAAAAAGTCAAAATTAAATCAATTTTAAATATTTTTGCTACAATTCATAACAATGTTTAGCAATCGCCTCTAAGGCAAACGTTTGTAGGTTCAAAGCTAGTTAGTTATAATGAAAACTATTATCCGTCGTTGCTTCTGCAAATTTCTAGTTCGTATTATATCTTAAATAGAATCGAACAAAATTCCAAAATTCTATTATATTTCAATTTACATAAATATCATATTATTTAGAATCTTCATTTAAATTAAGTTGTAATTTACGTTCAATTGCCGCTGGGAATGTAAATCTGTGTCAATGTTTGACACGGTAATTGCTTCATATGTCTAAGCGATTCTGGCACTTGAGACCTAATTGAAGAAATGCAAGATGCCACAATCGCAATATTTTGTGACATAATTAGAAGTTTATGTTCAATTACCGCGTGGAACATTGACTCACGTGAGGAAATCTGAGTCAATGGTCAATGCGGTAGCAATATTATGTATGTAAGCAATTCCAGCATTTCTGAAGTAATTAACGAAATGCCAGACTTGCAATATTGCTTTTACGCACGAATATGTAAACAATTTTTTAGTAGTTAAGAATTGTTTGGTAGTAAGAATAAATTATGATTGTATTGGTACGCAGTGAGTCGTGTTTTCTTAAAACTTGCATATTGATTCCATATTTAGGAGTATTCGCTTGAATGACCTTGCGAATATTGTGAGTATAAAATAATCAACGTTACCCAGGATACAACATTTTTGGTGACCCCGAACGAAAGAAAACATTTTGGTTTGGTTGCGGAGAAATACGCCATGGATAATTTGTTCAAAGGGAGATACACAGAGTTGTTCAGGAAATTTTGAGGAGTGAAAGGATTTTTCAGTACTATATGGCTAAACTAGTGGAAAAGTTGATTGCCTCGCAAAGTACTGTTGGCAAGGATATTGAAAAGTTAATAGGCCAATATAAAGAAGAATGGCCAGAGAAACGTACTGTTCTAAATTTAAAGGCCAGGCTCGAGGGTTTGAATGAGTTATGGTGGAATTTTGATAGTACTGACGGAAGAATTAGGTCTTTGATTCCAATGGCGACAGGCCATGCATATTTCACGGGTAATTATTACCAAAAAATGAAGCAGGGCTATGAAACGACCGTGAAGGAAATCCAGGAGCTTATAGCGTACGTAAACGAGGAGTCGAACCCTGGAAATATATCTACGGTCGATGGTGGTGAGGGGCCATTTACTATAGAAAGTCCAGCGAAAAAGCATGATACGGTTGGGGATGACGAGCTATTGAAGCGATCCATAAGGAGGCAAAGAAAAACAATGGTGGACTTGGATAGCATGATTAATGGTATTGACACAAGCCGACAACCACTACAATATTATGAGTTGAAACTTGAATGCATCGAGCAATATTTGGCTCCTTTGCGACAATCAGATACTGAGATTATAGAGGCGGTCGACAATCCTGAATACTTTAGTTATGATTTGCATAAGGTTTTGGAGTTCGAACAAAAGGTTCAGACAGCGATGATTGCGTTAAGACGAAAAAGGGATAAACTATAATATACTGGTGCAAACTCAACATTGAGCAAAGTACATACTCCGAGGAACCACGTGTTTGTGAGGTTGCCGAAGGTAGAACTGCCAAAGTTCGACAGCGATTATCTGACGTGGCAGCAGTTTAAGGATTTGTACGTTCAGATGGTGCATAATCAGAATATTGCTGATTCGCAGAAGATGTGGTATTTAAAAGTGCACTTGACAGGGGAAGCTGAGAAAATAGTTCGTCATTTGCCGTTGTCAAATGGTAATTATACAATTGCGTGGGATACACTTAAAAGGTGGTTTGACGATAAAAGACTGTTAGTGAACGCACTTATTAACAAGTTAACTGCACGGCCAATGGTAGAGGAAAGGTCAGCATCCGCGTTACGGCAGTTGCATGATAGCACGAGTGAATGCATCGACGGCTTGCAAAACCTTGCAGTAGCAGTCCATGAGCACTGGGACCCAATTATTATGAATGTACTATTAAAGAAAGTTGACGCAAGTACGCATGCTTTGTACGAGCAGTCGTTGGCATCGCCCCGAGAGCTACAGTCCGTTGAAAGTTTTCTCGTATTTATTGAGAAGCATTTCCAGGCCCTTGAAACTCTTAATGGTCCTAAAGTGAAGAGCAATGAGCGAGCCAATAAGCCAACCGTATTATCCACCAGCAATTCTGAACTAAAATTAGCATGTGCAATGGTAGCCACGCATTATATTGTTGTGATGCCTTTTTATCACTTAAAGTAGTAGAGAGAAGTTCAGAAGCCAGAGAGCTGGAATTGTGCATTAATTGTTTAAAGACGGGACATTTTTATAGTAAATGCAATGCTGAAGGACATTACACATTACTGCACTTTGCAAAGCCATCAACAAAGACCGCAACAAACGTCCAGGAAGCTGAAATCAAACCTTCGCTTTCAACAGCCACGAACTTAGCAGCTCGGACTAAGGAAGCTCACAGTGGTTGTGTGTTTTTGGGTATCGGCATGGTACACGTTTTTGACCACAACGGCCAACAAACAGCGTGTAGAGCATTATTAGATTCGGGTTCGCAGCTGAATTTCATGACTTAACGGCTGCGCAAGAAGTTACGCCTTGCAAACACGCAAGTCAATTAAACTATTTCGGGTATAGGGGATGCCCGCTCAAAAGTAACAGATTGTGTACAGGTGAACATGGCTTTACTAGTCGGAAACAACTATACGTCCAATATTGAAGTCTACGTAATAAAAGAAATCGCGGCGAATCAACCACAATATTTCATAAGGACTGAGTATTGGAAAATCTAGGAAAACGTGGCATTGGCTGATCCAGAATTCAACAAACCTCAAAAGGTGGACATGCTGCTAATAGCTGAGCTATATGGCGAATCAATACGTTATGGGCAGATGAGTTGAATGACGGCCTTCCCTCGCTGCAGAACACAACGCTTGGGTGGATTGTATTGGGGAAGGTAGCCGCACTCGATTATAACACACCATTTTGTAGGATTATGAACTTGGACTTGCAAAATCAGCCTTAGAAGTTTTGGGAGCTTAAAGAGTGGCCCCAGAAAATAGCGCTGTCGGCCACTGACCAAAAGTGTGAAGATTTTTTGAAGGCACGACATTTTGTGACGCAACTGGGCGTTTTACTGTCTGTTTACTCATGCTCAGCGATCCTCGGTTAATTGGAGAGTCAAGGGATATTGCCTACAAACGTTTTACCAACATCGAAAAAAGCTGCAAAAAGATCTGCATGCTTATTAGTAGTACCGCGGTTTTATGCAAGAGTATATAGAGTTGGGGCACATACAGGAGGTTGGCGCTAAAGAAATAAAATCAACCCATTGTTTTCTTCCGCACCATTTTGCGATGAAGCCGTCTAGCAGTACAACTATGCTACGTGTGGTTTTTGACGCCTCGGCAAAGACATCGAAGAACATATCACTCAACGATTTACTTTTGAGGGGCCCAAGGGGCAGGATGACTTATTTTTGATACTGCTACGGTTGAGAACTCGGTGCTATGTAATCACAGCTGATATAGTCAAGATGTATCGCCAAATAATGGTTGCTGAGGAGGATCGCAACATGCAATTAATCATGTGGCGTGATTGACCGTATGGAGCTATAAGATAATATCAATTGTGTACCGTGACATATGGCAGAAGGTGTGCCTCATATCTAGCCACCAAATGTCTGCAAAAGCTTGAAAAGGATGAGGCCGAACGATATCCTTTAGCATCAAGCGTCATGGGAGATTTTTAAGTTGTCATCATAACTGGCGGCGATGACCCGACAGCAGTTATAGAAATCCAGAATCAAGTACGACATTTGTTAAAGGAAACCGGTTTGTTTTTACGGAAATGGTGTGCTAATCATCCCGAGGTAATAGAGAACATTCCCAGCCAAGGTTTGGAGATTCAGTTGAATTTTTCAGAAATTGGAGGTTACATATCAAGACATTGGGTTTGGTGTGGTACCCAGTAACCGACATGTTTGCAGTAAGCACAAGTGACAAGGCCCATAAAGTCATCACGAAAAGGAGTGTTCTTTCCGAGATCTCACAAATTTTCGATCCACTTGGACTAATAAACCCTGTGGTAGTTAAGGGGAAGATATTCATGCAGCAATTATGGAAATTGAAAAAGGATGGGATGAGCAGCTGCCATTTGACTTACAATCTATCTGATTCAAGTTTCGTGAAGAGGTAGGCAAACCTACAACGCTCCGCATCCTAAGGCATGTACGTGGTGACGCATCCTGCAACTCGTTACAATTTCACGCCTTTGGAGATGCGAGCGAGAAAGCATACAGCACGGCAGTCTACGTTCGATCAAGAGATAGCGCAGGGAAGGTGACAGTCAGGTTGTTATGTTCGAGATCTTGGGTGGTGCCGGTAAAGCAAGTAACACTTCCAAGGCTTGAGCTTTGTGCAGCAAAATTAGCTTGTCAAACTGTGAAGCACGTATGAAGCGAAATCCATTTCAAATTTGAGGAAACTTGGCTATGGTCCGATTCGGAAACTGTGTTAGCCTGGATCAGATAAGGACCTTCATCCTTAAAAACGTATGTGGCGAACCGTGTAAGTTCAATTTTAGAGACCACATCACCGGAACAATGGAAGCACGTAAGTTTTCATGAGAATCCAGTGGATATTGTGTCAAGGGGAGTGTTTCCTGAGCAATTGGTGGGCAATACACTTTGGTTTGAGGACCCCAATTTCCTGAAGCAAAGCAAGGCTCACTGGCCTCGATCTGTGGAGACAGAAGCTTGCTTAGCTGAAGAAGAAAAAACCACAAGATTTTCACTGGCGGTTGCGGCATTAGCTAATCACCCGATGTATGCAATCAACCATGGGAATTCTTTCGGGAAGCTGCGACGAGTGTTAGCATATGTACTTAAAGCTGAACGACTATTTCGGAAGACACAACGTACGACGCAACCATTTTTAAGCGTAGACGAAGTGAATGCGGCGGAAAGAGTCATCGTCAAGGAATTGCAACAGTAATATTTTAAAAATGATATGAAGGAGCTCTCAAAAAGCAACAGCGTCATCATGACAAGTAAATTAAAAAATCTAACACAGTTTTTGGATCATGGTCTGATACGAGTAGGAGGAAGAATTCAACAGGCAGAAATTATTAAAGAAACTAAACATCCAAATGTGGTTCTCGGCGAGAGTCAGTTGTGTCAAATTGTGTAACTTGCGCAAGACTGAGGCCACGTCTCGGTACTCAGCACATGGGCAACCTGTCAGCTGATTGTGTGAGAGAGGCCAGACCGCTTCTTAACTGTGGAGTTGATTTTTGTGGGCCAGTTTATACCCATTTTAAGCTCCGAGGAAAGCGCAAGGAAAAAACTTATCTCGCTGTGTTCATTTGTTTCACGACAAAGGCGATTCATTTGGAAGTTGTATCAGATTTGACTACTGAATGCTTTTTAGGGGCCATAAAAAGATTCATTGTCAGACGAGGAATCTGTGAAAATATATACTGCGATAATGCACGCAACTTTGTTGGGGCCGAAGGACAACTGAGGGAAGTCGAACATATCTTTGACGATCATAAGTCAACAGAGCGAATTGCATGCGTGGAGAGCCGAATTCAGTTCCACTTCGTTCCACCAAGGTTTCCGCATTTTGGGGTCTTTGGGAGGCGGCTGTTAAGAGCAAAAAAACTCTCCCTCACAAGGCACTAGTATCAATTGGTCCAACTTACGAACAGCTGTGTGCAATTGCATGTGAAGTTGAGGCTTTTTTAAACACTAGGCCATTAGCGCCGCTGTCATTTGACCCCAATGATTTAACACCGTTGACGTTTGCACACTTTCAAACCGGCGAACCCATTTTGAATGCCATCAGCACACATACGGATGCAAATATGTCGTTGCGTACAAGATGGGCCCTCGTAAGTCAAGTCCGCAGAGATTTTTGGGATCGGTGGCATCTGGAGTACCTCACTGGACTCCAAAAGCGAGTCAAATGGACTACAATGCAACCCAATATCAAGGAAGTCATGCTGGTAGTGGTAAAAGAAGACAACATTCCCCCTTGAAATGGCCAATGGGAAGAATTGTTGAAGTCATTACTGGTACTGATAAAAACGTTCGCGTGGTTTGGGTTAAAAGTGCCTCCGGAATCTTTCGCAGAGCCATACATACTATAGCTCCATTACCAGTAGATATAGATGAACCAAGTCACGAGCAAGATATTTTGCAGAATAGCCAATTAAATAATGACGATGGGATACAGCCGCAACAGGATTTCGAAAGGTTGCCGGCATCTTGAAAGCGTAAAGGCTCGACCAAAGTGACATCGCCTCTAAAAGCTATACTTCTGACACTATTACTAATGCCGACTCTCTCAACCTCTACACCCACGGACGAATTGATACAAATTGAAGAGTTTAACAACAATGCCAGTGTCTACTTCGAGAGCTCGGGCGAAGGAAGTCTGACATCTGACAGTTGCACGTCCTAGCGTACTACGATCTAAAGTCCTACTGGGCCACTATCAAGGCAGCTAGAGATGGAATCCAACTATTAAAGAAACTATGCAGCGTGATTCACCATAATGAACATCATATTCAAATAGTCGAGCAATACATACACCAACTTAATGGGATTCAACAGAATAATATTTTCTTAATTAAGCGTAGTCATATTCAACCTATAAGAAGGAAGAGATCGTCGTTCGACATTATTGGCAATATTGCAAACAAATTGTTTGGCGTTCTAGACAGCTCTTACGAGGACCATATGTCTGAAACCATCGCCAAAGTAAAGGGTAGCGAGGATCACCTTGGGAAGTTGATTAAGTCACCAACCTCAATAATCGAAAGGAAAAAGAGCAGCTACGCGATCAAGCCAACTCCGTAAACAAGTCATCCCACGCAATGTTCGAGAATATGCAGAATCTCAACGCAGAGTCAAACGAGCAGAAATTGATTCAAACCTTCCATACTATGGCTATTTTCGTCTCATCGTTATTATTGGAATGTCGAAATATTCAAGATGCAATATTGGTATCACTATTCGACTCACAGCACGGCAAAACCAACCTCCTCATAATTTCAATTAGCCAACTTCAAGAACAAGCTCGTGTCATCAAAAATCATTTAACCAGAGATGAAAACCCTGCCATCATCTAACGGCATTGTCGACCCTCTGCTTTTGTATCGAATCATGGATATACACGCCTTTCGAATCAAAGATTATATCATTTTTGGAATCGAGATTCCACTAATTAACAGCAATAGATTCGAACTGTTCCGGATCGTCCCAGTACCACATAGGGACGGAAAGAACTTAGTAAAAATTGTACCCAAGGCGCCCTATATGATGGTAAATGAATACCTAGATAGTTTTTATCTATTAACAGAGACAGATTTCCATGCCTGCAACAAGCTGACCAAATCGCACCCGTTATGCCAACAGTATCAACCCGTCACAAAATTCAACCCCTCCAACAACATTTGCGAACTACATATCTTCACCGAACGTTCAACCATACCTTCGTGCCCAAGAGAAATAATCAATGCCAGTAGAACCTGGATCCAACTTCGCACTCGTAATCGTTGGATCTTTGCGTTAAAAAAGCAACAGGATTTTGAATGCCTATGTAATGGATGAATCTTGCGGAGAGTCCTCAAGGGTGTCACCCCAATTCGTCACCCCGGACAACTGGGGTGCTCCGGCAACGGGGGCCCTGCGGTCCCGGCTTTGCTTGCCGCAGACGGGCGTGGGCGCCAACTCACCGTTTTGACCTAGGCCCCACACTTGACCGCCCAGTGAGTAAGGCGGTTGGCCGAAGCTCGTTAGGTGGACGCACCTTGCACCAAAACGAATGGCACTACTCGGGGGGTCCCTATCTCCCCCAGCCAACTCCACACCACTCAAACACCACAAAAGATACAAAAAAAAGAACCACCCCTTTGACGGATTCTCGCGCGCGATATTACCCCGAACCAACCCTTACACTTCCTGTGGAAGAAAACAACAGTATCTGAAATTCCTCCTGTGAATATAGTATAAGGAAAAGAAAACAAAGAAAATTCCACTTACTTTGACCTTTAATTAAGAAATTGACTAAACAAAAAAATAATATTTCTTTTCTTTCTTTTTACAATAAAAACAACAACTCTTACTCTTCCTCTTAACCAACCTATCTACGAGGAGGCCTCCTGTTAGGGTTCCCGTCATTGACTGCGCGGCGAAAAATATCCTGCGCTGTAGTGGCCAATCCTTTGTTTCCTCCTTTTTTTCTCTTCCTTCCGATTTCCTTTCAAACTTCCGCTTTTTTATACGTTCACTTTTCGAATACTTTTTCAATGCTCACTTTTCAACGTTCACTTCTCGATTACTTTCTCAATGTTCACTTTTAAACGTTCACTTTTCTATTACTTTACTCCACGTGCTGATCACCAAAAAAAGGAAAGAGGGCTTTTCCTTTGTCCCTCGCCCTTTTATCAGCTCGCTCCTAACGGAGCACCGCTAATTTCAGAGTGAACCTTATATTTTTTCCCTTCTTGCTGAAATTGTAGCACGGTCCGTGCGATTGGGCAGTTCCATCGCGCGATATGAGAGATAGAGGGCGAATCCGGAAAAGTCCGACGTAAGGCGACAGGAAAAGTAGGATACTGATGCTACCCGTTACCTCGGGGAGGCATATACACCGGCCATCTACCAAGTACGTCACGTAAGTCTCTCTCTCTCTCTCTTACCATGTTCAATTGTGAACGTTAACCGAGGCCTAAGTCCTTGAATCTTATATATACTTTGTCTATTATTTGCGTTGGTAGTTGAATTGTGATGCTATTCAGGTGTCCACTTAACTTCCCTGTGATCCCTTCATTTTCCTCCCCCATCGATTACCGTCAGCCTAATCTATATAGGGTTTCAGGTCTTTGGCATGCCATACTCCACACTCTTCACGGCATTCATTCTCCAGCCTAAAAGTCCAACTAGAGATTCTTTCCTTGACTCTAAATGGTCCAACGTACTCAGGCCCTAATTTTGCGGAGAAATATTTTGCGGCATCAGATAGAGCATAGTTCCTCCTCCAAACTCGGTCTCCGACTTGGTACTGCACGTCGCGCCTCCTCAGATTATAACGGGTCTCGCTGCGCGCCATGGCTTACGCCAATCGTTGCACCACCTCCTTGTGCACCTCCTCCAGCATAGTTGACCTTCTCTTGGGCTCTGAGGTCTCTAGGGCCGACTCCGGTTGCTCCTTTCCATCTCGGTATGTGATCATCTCCCTACCAAAGTTAAAGAAAAACAGGGTGACTTTAGTTATTTCATGGCGGTAAGTGCGCAGCGCACATGCTATTTTTGCCAAATTCCGGTCCCAGTCACGATGGTTGTCCCCGACGTAAGACCTCAGCATTCGCTTGATGTCCTGGTTCCGTCTCTCGGCTGAGTTAGCCTGCGGGTGGTAGAGTGCCGTATGTTTCACCTCGAAGCAATATTCCCTGGCTAACTTCTGTAACAACTTTCTCCGGAATTGGACTCCGTTGTCGCACACTAACCAGCGTGGAGCCCCAAAAAGTAAAATGACCTGCTCCTCTAGGAGGCGACATACGGCTGATGCTGTGGCCTTGCGGAGTGGGAAGAGGAGAGTGAACTTACTGACATAGTTGATGACTGTTAGAATGTAGATATGTCCTTGTTTCGAACGCGGTAGGGGACCCACCAGGTCAACACACAGCATCTCCCATGGGTGTCGTAGACCCGTTCCCTGTGACACCATCTGCCCAACTGGTGCCTTCCTTTCGACTTTATTGGCCTGGCACACATTGCACCTCCTTACATAGCGCTCACATCTGCCGCCATTTTCGGCCAATAAAATTGAGACGCTACCCTCGCCATTGTTCTACTGATCCCCATATGGCCTGCCTTGGCATCGTCGTGACACCGGACAAGAATCTCTTTTCGACCGGGTTTAGGGATAACCCTCTTCCATGCCTGATTCCCTGCTAATTCTGGGTATCGACCAGGCAAATGCTTCCAAACCTCCCCCCCACTCACTCGCCAATCCGCATAACGCTCCGGGTTCTGCTCGAAATTAGTTACCATTTTTCCGTACAAAGTGTCTATAGACTGCATGCAAGCCACCGCCGGGTAAGGCAACATTCTAGACAGCGCGTCTGGGACTAAATGTTCTTTACCCTTTCGATGTACGATCTCAAAATCGTACTGTTGCCCATCTCGCCAATCGTCCTGCTGGATCTTTTAAGTTGCTCAGCCCTCACTAGTGAGTAATGATCTGTGACGACCGTAAACTTAGTACCTTCTACATATGGTCTCGCTTTTTCTACAGCCCACAGAACCGCCAGGCACTCCTTCTCGGTCGTGGAATACCTCCTCTCCGCTTTGGTCAAGGACCGGCTGAGAAAACAGATCACTTTCTCTCCATCGAGATGTTGTTGAGACAGCACTCCTCCCAGCCCCAGCTCCGACGCGCCTGTTTGTAACGTGAATGGTAGCCTATAGTCCGGGCAGGTAAGGATTGGTGCCGTGGATAGCTTCAACTTCGCCTGGTTAAACGCCTCGGTGCACTCCTGCGACCAGTCAAACTTGGCGTTCTTCTTCAAGAGGTTTGTCAAAGGCGACATCAGCGTAGCGAAATCCGGTATAAATCACCGATACCACGATACCATCCCTAAAAACTGACAGACCCCCTTTACATTCCGCGGAGGAGGGATTTCCAACATGCACTTGACCTTGTCCGGGTCCACGTTCAGGCCATTCTCATCCCCCACATAACCCAAGTACTTCAGCTGGCACCTACAGAACTCGCATTTTTCCCTTGGTACCCTCAAGCCCGCAGACCGTAACCTCCGGAAAATCTCCCCTAGCACCTCTAGATGTTTTTCGAAGTCCTGGTTACCACGATGATATCGTCGAGATATGTAAACACAAAAGGTTCTCAGTTTGGTCCTAACACCCTATCAATCAGCCGTTGCCCCCTGAATTGAAATAACCCCCGATGTGGTACCGTAAAGTCGGTTAGTGGTCTGGACTCTTCTGCCACTGGCACTTGCCAATAAGCTGATTTCACGTCAAGTGATGATAAATACTTGGCCTCTCTCAATTTATCCAACGTGGCGGATACATATGGGATTGGATAGGCGTCGTGCTGCGTAACCTTGTTCAGCTTCCGGTAATCGACGCAAAATCGGAAGGTTCCATCCTTCTTCCTCCCCAACAGAATTGGCGAGGCCCACGGACTAGCTGACGGCTTAATGATACCCTGTTCTAGCATTAAGTTCAGCTCATCATCGATATGTTTTTGTACCGCCGGAGATACCAGGTAGTAACGCTGTTTTATTGGGGGCGATTCCGTTTTGATCACGTGCTCGACTAGACTTGTGCAACCGATGCCCTCCCCCATCAAGTCAAACTGTTCCTTTAGGAGCGTCTCTAACGATCGGCTCTCTGTCTCGGTCAATCAACTCCGGGGGCGCAACTGTTCCTCCCCTTCTTCCTGTAGAGCATCCAGGAAGCTCCATGTATTTGGTCCTAACGCCACAATCAATCCGAATCGCCGAATGAAATCGACGCCCAGGATAACCTCATCGGTTAGAGACGGAACTATCAGCACCGTCATCCAATTCGTCCGCCCCTGTAATGTGAAAGGGATGCACGCCCTCCCTGCGACCTCCACACTGGCATTATTGGCCATCTTAACACTAGTTGACGTAGACTCCAACCTGTCAACTCCCAATCTTCTCAAGGCTTCCTAGCCCCTGGCCCCCACGACGGTATTGGATGCTCCCGAGTCCAACAGGCCCAATAGCTTACAACCTAGTACTTCAACTTCCAAATGGGGTCTATTATCCCCACTCTTCCCCTCAATCACATAAGCTACCTCTGGTTCTGCGGCCTTCCTACTCCCCTCTGTCGTGCTCAGCTCGCCGCCTACTGAGCACGAGACAAGTTTCCCGGCCCCCGACGTTGAGACGGCTCTTGGCCAGAGCTACCACCTATTCTCCTTCCACTATCTGAACTCCCTTCATTACGCCTTCGTGATACTTCTGAACCTCTTTTCCGGCAGCAGTTCTGGCAGGTTGCCCTCCGCACCCCAGGCTGCCCAAAACCAAAGCACCTTGCTGGTTCCACACATTCCCTGGATGTATGCCCCTGTGCCTTGCAATTCCAGCACTGGATCCCTCCACTAGGAATAGCCGCTACTCGTACATTCTTATTCCTCCCGACATATGCGAGGTCAGGTTCCAACAGACGTTGTCCCTCCATCGGTGGTGGCAGCTGGTAGGCGTCCACAGAGACACGGGTAGCTTCCAGGGTGCGTCCCAGTTTGACCAACTCCGCAATCGACCCTACCGCCTTTAGGGCTAATTGTGTCTGATAAAAGGGGGTTAAATTACCTCGAATAATTTCTAATTTTTCCGTTTCCACGCACTGAGTTAACTTTCGCCTAAATAACCCCTCCATAGTGGCCACATACATCCCCATGGACTCCTCCGGTCCCTGGGTACGCTGCTTGATTTCTTCCAGAAGTCTTTTATCATAGTCGGGTGGTAGGAACTCCGCACGTAATTCCTCTACGAGTTCCGCCCATGAACCGATACTGGTGCGATTTGCCCGAAACCAGACCAGTGCTCTACCCTCAAACAACTCTACCGCAGCCTGATATAGTCGGTCTGTTGACACTCCTCTCGCCAGACATACTTCTTTGGCTCGTTCCAGGAATGCGCTTAGGGATCCGGAGTCTCCGCTATATTTCAGGCCCCATCTGGAAACGTTCTGTACCTTTCCGAACTCCCCCCCTCCTCGAGAAGTTGTCACTTGCTCCGTTTTATTCGCCTCTGGTAGAGTATGGGGTTCTCTTGTCTGCGATGCAGTGTCGTTTAACTCGAGATTCTGTTCCGGCCCTTGACCAGGAGGCTCTTCCTCCGTTCGACCATTGGTGGACTCCCGCTGTACACGAGTACATTCCAGCTGTTCGTCATTGACCGTCCCATTTGCATCTGCTACTCCTATTCCTTTTTCGGCCTTCTCCAACAAAGCGCTCATAGCCATCACTAATTGACTCTTGAGCTTATTTTCCATCTCCTCCTGTTCTTCATCTTCCGTAGTTATGTTCGCGAGTCGCCGCAAGCCGAAAGCGATTTTAGTCTTAATCTTCAGGAAGTCCGAGCTTTGTGGAGTTCCCGAGAATTCCGCAATCAGCGCCTTCACTTCTTGGAGTTTTTCCTTCACTGCCTCCAAATCCTCCTCCGGTGAAAAAAGATAAGTCTTCGTCAAAATCAGCGAAACGTCCATTGAACTCTCACCCCTCACTGCGTCTCGAAGAGTTTTCCTCATCTCTTCCACCGTTCCTGTTGGCTGGCCTCGGATCTGCAGCTCATAGGTGAGCTCCTCCTTGCTTAGCCTGTTTATTAGTATTTTGCTAGCCATGTTATTTCCTTGATAAATTCAAATAAAACCAGACTTCACTTAAACCAACTTATTGATAACTTATAACCTAATTGAAACAAACGAAATGATTCGAAATAAAAGAAAGTTGTTTTTTTTCCCCTCTTGTTATTTTACAAATACGGATGATATGTATGGAATTACAGAATTAAATTCATATGACAAAACTGTTTCGTATAATTACTACGAACCACCGCGTAAAACCACCTCTAGAAGAAATTCTACCCACTCGTCACACTTCACACTTGCTTCATTTCCAGTTTTGGTTCACTTTACACTATTTCTTTTCAACTCCCGTAAAATGACACATTCACTTTAACTTCACTTTAAATTCACTGATGCGAGGACCACTCAAAACATTACTTTCCACGCAAACTTCTGCGAGTTATTTCCGGCCGAAATAGAGGCAACTTCTTAGGGAAGTTGGTCTTCCTGAATTATCAGGACCCACTCTTGTTTCCCAAAAGATGGATTCATTAAGAAAACCTTCCTACAGCACCTCAACAGCTGAGCTATACTAGACATAAGCGTTTTAACTACACTCAACCAAAGCTTCGCCCCACGTTGGGCACCAATTTGTCCCCCCAATTCGTCACCCCGGACAACTGGGGTGCTCCGGCAACGGGGGCCCTGCGGTCCCGGCTTTGCTCGCCGCAGACGGGCGTGGGCGCCAACTCACCGTTTTGGCCTAGGCCCCACACTTGACCGCCCAGTGAGTAAGGCGGTTGGCCGAAGCTCGTTAGGTGGACGGACCTTGCACCAAAACGAATGGCACTACTCGGGGGGTCCCTATCTCCCCCAGCCAACTCCACACCACTCAAACACCACAAAAGATACAAAAAAAAGAACCACCCTTTTGACGGATTCTCGCGTGCGATATTACCCCGAACCAACCCTTACAATTCCTGTGGAAGAAAACAACAGTATCTGAAATTCCTCCTGTGAATATAGTATAAGGAAAAGAAAACAAAGAAAATTCCACTTACTTTGACCTTTAATTAAGAAATTGACTAAGCAAAAAAATAATATTTCTTTTCTTTCTTTTTACAATAAAAACAACAACTCTTACTCTTCCTCTTAACCAACTGTCACCCTTCCGCCTCAAGGGTAGACGCGCGGTCCAGCCTTGCGGGCCCGGTTCGCTCCGTTGGAGACGGCGCAGGCGCCAACTCGCTAACCCTAGGCTGGATGGTTTAACCAATAGGATCGTCAGCGAGTTGACGATCCGTCCGCGCACGCACGAGGGTTAACCCCTAACACCTAAAGTGAAGGAAGAAAAGAAGGAATGTAAACGTTTCACTTACTCACGTCCCTAACTTGTACAAACTACTCCGTGTAACCACGTCCCTAACTTGTACAAACTACTCCGTGTAACCACACCACGACCTCCTGAAAGAAAAAAAACTGTTGAACCGAAACGCGGAAAAGAAAAACTCCCCGCTCGAGCGCCGCGCACAATCCAAAAAATTCCTCTTTTCAATAATAATCACAATTTTTCCGGGTTTATAATTCGTTATATTCACACGAAACGATTCTAATGAAATTAGTATAAAATCAGATGTAATCTAGAAGAAGAAACAAAATAAATAGGTACCTTTTCCTAATTTCGCTAATCTATCTTTTCTTGGGGCCCCAGCAAACGGTCGCCTGATTATTTTCGCTTATCCTGGGAGCCGGATTATCGTTTTGTTCAGCTCCTCGCCGAATGAAATGGTTCTTCTGTTGTTCCGCTGTCTGCCGTGGTGACGATGACGAATTGTTCCAAGTTCCAATCACCTTATTTTTGCTGCCAATCCTATATCCTCCGAACTTTCCGCCTTGAATCCAAATTGAAAAAAGAGGGCCTCCGTTAGTCCTCAGTCCTTTAAATTTGTTCGCCTTAACGGGCGTCCGCTACGTTGGAGGTGGTTGGCCTCCCATTCATACGACGAACTCTTTCTTTCTTTTTGGCGCGGTTCGTAGCGCGGCCACCAACCATCTTCGACACCTCGGCTCCGCACCCATGGTTGCTGCACGCGAGTTGGACTGTATTACCCATTATTTTGGGATCAGCTGAGCAGTCCCAATATGTGGGTCACTGGATCATCCTAAAATGTCATCACCGAATGACATTTTGTAGTTGTCAGCCTAAAGTGTAAATAAACGCGATTTCGGTCAATTAGTTTTCGCCATTAAATCTAAAAACGTGTGTTTGTCTGTAGAATCGCACGCCCTGCATTCGATCGCTTGTTAGTTCGTCAGTGTACGTGGTTGGCCCGCAAGTCAGTGTTCCGGTTGTTGAATGAATGACGGAATGGCGTCCCCGAACGAAATGTTTGTCCGCTTCATTACTTATGTGTTGTAGGTGATTGGTTGCGATAAAGCTGGATGTCGGGAATTAATGAGAAGAAGATTAAAAGATTTCCGAAAGTCGACTTGGCGTGGTACAGGTGATAGGTGAACCTGGTCGTGATGCCTGCATTACATCGCGAGTGTTGTTCAATTTGGGATTCGCCTCGTCTTGGCGTCGCACCAGAGACGCCGTCAGGAAGATGTAAATTGGCGACGGCAAGTTCCCCGAGGTAAGTCTTTGCATTCGTAACGACACTCCATATATTTTACAGTAGCCTCGCCGGTGTATGTTTCCGTTTGGCGCGCTGCATCCCTTCTCGGTTTTGCTGTTGCCATTACCATTGATTACGGTGGATCTATCTTATCGCCTTCCGAGTAGGTGCTAGCCTTTGTGGAGCGCTTGCGTTAGATGCGTTGCCATAGGTTATCCTTGTTGGGAAGAGTGTTGGTCGACCGGCCCCCTTCTGATGTCGTTCGTCGTCCGTTGCTGCCGTTTGCTCCCTACCTAAATTAACGCCCTACTCTAGCTCGACGGATAAATAATATTGTTTATCATACCAAAAATAACATTTTTCTTATATAACAATTTGAATTATATAACAATGACATTTCTTTCTTTTGTATGAGAGTAGTATTAGTGTCGAAAGGAAAATACAATGGGTCAACTGCTACCTCGATGCTCAAGCGGGTCTGGGGTGTGTAAATGACATGCATCCCGATCTCCTTAGTGGTCGTGGTGTGGTCCCCGGATGAAAGCTAGTCACCCGTAACATTCCCCCCCTACTTCAAGTGAATTTCCCTGGAAATTCACTCCTTAGCTATGCCCTACTGCTACCGGCTGTACTTCTAAAGTAACAGGTTACTTGCAACTTCCTTCCATTTCCAAACCTATTCCCATATACTCCAATATCTTAATAAAATTCCAAAACTGTGGCCAATTCCCTACTTCCTACTTCTTATCGAGCTTTATCCCTAACTCTATTTATGCCTCCTCTCTACCTGTGCGTCTAAGTAAAACGGTATGGGTATATATATATGTATATAGTCTTAATGTGATAATCCTTTTATGGTAATTACCCTCCATCAATCATCCCTAGTCCCCTATCTTATAACTGCCTGCCTAAATAACTATCCCTCCACCAATCATCCCTATTATCGTTGCCTGTCCCAGCGTATTCCTGGAGGAAAAGTGGGTTAAACTACCTCCCCATTACTAACGTTCCTAATTAAAGGAAAATCCTTATCTAATTCAAGCTAAACTATTTTAGGTGGGCCGGAGTTAAACAAACAAATGCGGAAGAATAAAGGAAACAAGGAAAGTAAACTCAAACGAAGTGCGAAGGGAAAAAAAAACACAAAAAAAAACGTCTAACAACGCGGGAAGGAGGGGAAAAAAACAACAACGCCCCGCCAAGCTACAACCGTCACCTGGACCGGCTTATGGTAACATTTTCTTGTACTTTTCAAAAATTTTTAATGTTGTGCCGTCCATTTAGCTTTCTTCATTTTATTACTCACGTCTTTGTTTCCCTCGGTTTGCTATTTGTTTTACTTTTTTTTTTTTGTTGGAACCTCCCTACGATGGTATCGCTACTCAACGTAGCGTTATAAATCCTTCGCGTGCCAGACGCCTGCATTTCGGCCGCCTATATCCGTCAAGGTGAAAGAAGATGCGGACTCGCGGTTTGCGATTCGATATGGCCCCAGATATTCGGGTGCCAGCTTTGCCGAGTAGAATTGAGCCGCATCTGACAGGGCATAGTTCCGCCTCCATACCAAGTCACCGATTTTAAATGGTGGAGGTCTATTCCTTAAATTGAATCGCTGCGTACTCTTGCCTGCAGGTTCCTTGAGGTGTTTCAGTACCTCATCCCGGACCATCCTTAGCTTCTCGGCCCTTTTCAAGGGATCCCTCAAAGTATTCTCTTCCGTTGGCTGAACTGGCCTCTTCCGGGAGACTACCATCTCTCGACCGAAGTTGACGAAATAAGGCGTGCTCCCCATAACTTCATGTGTGTATGTACGTAATGCACATCCGATTCGCCCTAAGTCTCGGTCCCACTTTCGATGGTTTTCTCCCACATAGGCCCGCAGCATCCGTTTAATGTTTTGATTGATCCTTTCCGCTGGATTAGCCTGAGGGTGATAGAACGCGGTATATTGCACATCCGTACCATAGGCTGACAGCAGCGCTTGCAGCTCCTTTGACTTGAACTGCACGCCGTTGTCACATACCACTGTCGCAGGCACTCCGAACAGCAAAAATACTCTATCTTCTAGAATCTTCGACACTTGTGCCGCCGTGGCCTGCCGTAATGGAAAAATCAAAGAGAATTTGGAAAAATAATCCACAACGGTCAGGATATGAGTATGCCCCTGCGTTGACCGAGGCAAAGGTCCCACCAGATCGATGCAAATAGTTTCCCAGGGCTCCCTTGCTTGACCAGCTCGCGTGGCCATTGTTCCAAAGGGTCGCTGTCGCTCCACCTTAGTAGACTGACACACCTTACATCTTGAGACATACCGTTGAACATCAGAACGCATCTTGGGCCAAAAGAATCTCTGAGCAATTCGGTCGTAGGTACGACTTACGCCCATGTGGCCGGCAGTGGGATCGTCGTGGCACTCTTGGAGGACTTTACTTCTATCCGACTTTGGCACTACCTGCTTCCAGAAATTCCCACTGAGTTCCGCATGTCGGTTTGGGATTCTTTTCCATAGGACATCTCTCTCCACCCGCCAGTCTGCAAATTGGTCTGGATTGCCTCGTACTTTGTCCATCATCCCCTGTATCCATTTGTCGTTTGGTGGACTGTCGCTTTCAATGGTCCCCACCTCCGGGACTGATCTTGAGAGCGCGTCTGGCACCAAATGCTCTTTCCCTTTTCGATGTATCACATCAAAATCGAACTGCTGGAGCCGCACGGCCCACCGGGTCAGCCGACCCGTGGGGTCCCTTAGGTTGTGCAGCCAGACCAGGGAATGGTGATCCGTGATCACGTTGAATTTCGTTCCTTCGATATAGGGCCGAAGCTTTTCTACTGCCCAAAGGACGGCTAGGCACTCCTTTTCCGTCGCGGAATATTTCCTTTCGGCCCTATTCAGCGACCGGCTTAAATAGCAGATTACCCGCTCTCCCTCTGGGAAGGCCTGGCTCAATACCGCCCCCAGTCCGACATCTGATGCGTCTGTCTGTACGTTAAAAGGCAAACTGAAGTCGGGACAAGACAATATTGGGGCTGACGCTAATTTCAACTTACACCTGTTGAACGCTAATTCGCACTCCGGAGACCATTGCATTTTTTTATCCTTGCGCAGGAGCCCTGTTAAAGGCGCTACCAGAGAGGCATGGTCTGGGATAAACCGACGGTACCACGATACCATACCCAGGAACTGCCGAATCTGCTTCACGCTTTGTGGCCTGGGGATATTCATAACACTTTCAACCTTTTCAGGGTCTGCGCTCAATCCGTTCCCATCGACTACATACCCTAGGTAGCGCAATTGCGACCGACAGAAATAGCACTTGTCCCGCGAGAGTTTCAGCCCGGCGTCCCTCAGACGCCTAAACACTTCCTTCAAAATCTCCAAGTGTTTCTCGAAGGTCTGCGTCACGATGATTATGTCGTCGAGGTATGTGAAGACATAGGGCTCTAACTCCGGGCCTAAAACACGGTCGATCAAGCGCTGCCAGGTAGCCGGTGCATTTGACAGTCCAAAAGGCATTCTACAGAACTGGAATAATCCCCTCCCGGGTATGGTGAAAGCGGTGAACTGTCGAGACTCCTTCTGCACTGGCACCTGCCAGTACGCTGATTTAATGTCTAGCGTAGACAAGTACCTGGCATCCCGCAGTTTGTCCAGGGTGGCTGATATATAGGGAAGGGGGTAGGCGTCTTTTTCGGTCACTTTATTAACTTTTCGGAAATCCACACAGAATCGGTAACTTCCATCCTTCTTCTTTACCATTAGGATAGGCGAGGACCACGCGCTGGAAGAAGGCTCGACCACCCCCAGACTCAACATTTCCTCCAATTCCGCGTTGATGTGCTTTTGGAGGGCTGGTGAGACCGGATAATATCTCTGCTTGATGGGCATCGCATCCGTCTTAATGACGTGCTCCACCAAGGAGGTACACCCCAGCCCTTCTCCCATACACGAGAACTCGCCATTCACCATCTCCTCCAAACGCAATTCGTCTGGGTGAGGGAGGATGGACCTGCTATGCAAGTGGCCTGCTGTTGGGGTGACTTCGCTAACGAAATCCCATCGCTCATGCCGGAGATTAAGGGTAATTCCGAATTCCCTCAAAAAGTCTACCCCCAAAATCAGACCATGGGGTAGCGAAGGGACCACCAACATTTCTAGCCACCTTGTCCTCCTCTGCAATTTAATCGGGACTAAAACTTTTCCCAACACCTTACACTGCCCCTCATCTGCCAAGCGAACTGCCTCTTGTGCCGTTGACCCCAGCTCTACCCCTATCTCTTGTAAACGGAGCCATCCTTCCTTACCTGCAATAGTAGTGGAGGCACCTGAGTCCACCAAGCCGGTAAACTTATTCCCCATAATATCCACGGAGAGGTGGGGGCGCACATCTCCTGACTCCTGAGTGAATACATAGGATATCCTTCCGCTTGCAGCCTTTCTTTTATTGGTAGAGGTGGTACCCAGTACGCCGCCTACTGGGCACCGCGACCGTTTCCCGATGACGTGGCAAGAGGTTGGCTTACTGGCTGCCGAGTAGTCGCCGCACTTGGTGAACAGTTCGGACACCTTGTCTTAACTACCCCCCTTCTTCCGCAGCCAAAACATCTTCGAGGCTCTTGGCACTCTCGCGCAAAATGGCCTGTCCTACCACATGTCCAACAAGCGCCACGCTGTATATTGCTGGCAGGAGCCACCGCATCCAGAGGGTAAGCCTCCACGTAGGCCAAGTCTGGTTCTAGCAGTCTAGTCGTCCGTCCATCCGGAGGAGGCACGAAGGCTTCTACCGTCGCCCGAGTTTCCTCCAGCTCTCGTCCCAGGGTAATCAACTCGGAGACCGTGGCAACTTTCCTCAGGGATAATCGTGTCTGGTAAAAGGGGCTTATGTTTTTACGTAAAATCTTCATTTTCTCTACCTCCGTATATGGCTCGTTCAACCGTCTAAACAACCCATCCATGACAGCCACGTACACACCGATTGATTCGTCTCTACCTTGGGTGCGATGACGAATTTCCTCCAACAACTGGTCTTCATAGTTTGGTGGTAGAAACTCCTCCTTGAGTTCTCGACATAGCTCCTCCCAGTTTGCAACCCGATCCTTGGCTGACCTAAACCACACCAAGGCTTTGCCCTCGAAGAGTTCCGCTGCCATTCGGAAAAGTTGGTCCGGAGATACCCCTTTGGCCACTCGGATCTCCTCTACCCTCTCCAAAAAAGCGTTTACTGACCCTGGAGAGTCACTGGAGAACCGAATACCCCATTTGGCTATGTCCGGTGGCTTCCTCAGAT
Organism: Odontomyia ornata; assembly: GCA_963969285.1. Lineage (NCBI taxonomy): Eukaryota > Metazoa > Arthropoda > Insecta > Diptera > Stratiomyidae > Odontomyia > Odontomyia ornata. The sequence continues at coordinate 185,575,311 of OZ017740.1, forward strand.
CCTGTTCCACCCGCGGGGTAGAATATACGGGTCCATGCCGCAGTTCCGGGGTTCGAGGTTCCAGTTCCTCAGTGATGGCCGACAAATTCCTCCTTCCGGGTTCCTCCTGCTCCATCCTCCTGGACGGTCCGGCCACGCTGGTTAGTGGTGGTTGCTTGCGCTCCCTTTCCGCTGGTTCTGCTGACCCCTGAGCTAGTGTTGTACACTCTTTCCCTTCGCCGCCCTCACCTTCAGCCTTGTCTATCAGGTCCCCTAACGCCATCAACAACCCCCTCTTTAATTTCTTTGCCTGTCCTACAAGGTCAGGATCCGTAGTGGGTACGTACTCCCAACGGCGCAACGCATACCCGATTTTGTTCCTAATTTTTAGGAAGTCGGAGCATTCCTTGTTCCCTTTGAAATTCCTAGTCAGGGTCAGGATTTCCTCTAACTTATTCGAAACCGCTTCAATATCCTCTGCTGGAGTGAATGGGTAGGCCTGTAAATCCACGAAGCTCTCATCGGCATCTTGCTCTGACTTCAAAGCCTTCCTTAGACGGCGCCTCATATCGTCGACCGTTCCTTCTGGCTCCTCCCGGATTGCCAGCTCATACACCAGCTCATCCTTCGCGAGCCTATCCACCAGGATTCTTATCGTTTTCGCCATCCTTCTGGTGTGTGCTGGAAAAATAAATCTAACTCTAGCACTTATTCTAATATTCCAAACAATTATTTGCTTCAAAAGTTTTGTTTTATTTATCGAATTTTGTTTACACAATCTCAAACTAATTGCATCCACTCACACAATTTTCCACACAAAACAAACAATCAATCTACTCACATAACCTTAAGCAAGCACTCTAAGTCATCCACACAACCCACAAACAGAATCCCTTATTTCAGTCTCCAACTCACGCAATTTCACTCACTACCTTACCCACCACTCAACATACGACTCACTATCCACAGTCACCCTCTATCGCACTATCTCCTCAAACACTCTAAATTCAGACTCGTTCGCACTTCTAATCCAAAAATATCGCACTTTTCACTTAAAATTGAAATCACAAACACCCGCAAACTCACACTTAGCACGCACAATCACTCTTTCCACCCTTTACTTCACACTCCCGCAAATTAACACTTCACTTGCACCCGCACTACACCACTGACCCACTATTTCTCACTCCTTCACTTTACAATTTGTACACTATCACTTTCACCACTTGACTTACGATTCAACACGTTGGGCGCCAATTGTCACCCTTCCGCCTCAAGGGTAGACGCGCGGTCCAGCCTTGCGGGCCCGGTTCGCTCCGTCGGAGACGGCGCAGGCGCCAACTCGCTAACCCTAGGCTGGATGGTTTAACCAATAGGATCGTCAGCGAGTTGACGCGCATCCTAGGGTTAGCGAGTTGGCGCCTGCGCCGTATCTACGAGGAGGCCTCCTGTTAGGGTTACCGTCATTGACTGCACGGCGAAAAATATCCTGCGCTGTAGTGGCCAATCCCTTGTTTCCTCCTTTTTTTTCTTCCTTCCGATTTCCTTTCAAACTTCCGCTTTTTTATACGTTCACTTTTCGAATACTTTTTCAATGTTCACTTTTCAACGTTCACTTCTCGATTACTTTCTCAATGTTCACTTTTAAACGTTCACTTTTCTATTACTTTACTCCACGTGCTGATCACCAAAAAAAGGAAAGAGGGCTTTTCCTTTGTCCCTCGCCCTTTTATTAGCTCGCTCCCAACGGAGCACCGCTAATTTCGGAGTGAACCTTATATTTTTCCTCTTCTTGCTGAAATTGTAACCCGGTTCGTGCGATTGGGCAATTCCATCGCGCGATATGAGAGATAGAGGGCAAATCCGGAAAAGTCCGACGTAAGGTGACAGGAAAAGTAGGATACTGATGCTACCCGTTACCTCGGGGAGGCATATACACCGGCCATCTACCAAGTACGTCACGTAAGTCTCTCTCTCTCTCTCTTACCATGTTCAATTGTGAACGTTAACCGAGGCCTAAGTCCTTGAATCTTATATATACTTTGTCTATTATTTGCGTTGGTAGTTGAATTGTGATGCTATTCAGGTGTCCACTTAACTTCCCTGTGATCCCTTCATTTTCCTCCCCCATCGATTACCGTCAGCCTAATCTATATAGGGTTTCAGGTCTTTGGCATGCCATACTCCACACTCTTCACGGCATTCATTCTCCAGCCTAAAAGTCCAACTAGAGATTCTTTCCTTGACTCTAAATGGTCCAACGTACTCAGTCGCTAATTTTGCGGAGAAATATTTTGCGGCATCAGATAGAGCATAGTTCCTCCTCCAAACTCGGTCTCCGACTTGGTACTGCACGTCGCGCCTCCTCAGATTATAACGGGTCTCGCTGCGCGCCATGGCTTACGCCAATCGTTGCACCACCTCCTTGTGCACCTCCTCCAGCATAGTTGACCTTCTCTTGGGCTCTGAGGTCTCTAGGGCCGACTCAGGTTGCTCCTTTCCATCTCGGTATGTGATCATCTCCCTACCAAAGTTAAAGAAAAACAGGGTGACTTTAGTTATTCCATGGCGGTAAGTGCGCAGCGCACATGCTATTTTTGCCAAATTCCGGTCCCAGTCACGATGGTTGTCCCCGGCGTAAGACCTCAGCATTCGCTTGATGTCCTGGTTCCGTCTCTCGGCTGAGTTAGCCTGCGGGTGGTAGAGTGCCGTATGTTTCACCTCGAAGCAATATTCCCTGGCTAACTTCTGTAACAACTTTCTCCGGAATTGGATTCCGTTGTCGCACACTAACCAGCGTGGAGCCCCAAAAAGTATAATGACCTGCTCCTCTAGGAGGCGACATACGGCTGATGCTGTGGCCTTGCGGAGTGGGAAGAGGAGAGTGAACTTACTGACATAGTTGATGACTGTTAGAATGTAGATATGTCCTTGTTTCGAACGTGGTAGGGGACCCACCAGGTCAACACACAGCATGTCCCATGGGTGTCGTAGACCCGTTCCCTGTGACACCATCTGCCCAACTGGTGCCTTCCTTTCGACTTTATTGGCCTGGCACACTTTGCACCTCCTTACATAGCGCTCACATCTGCCGCCATTTTCGGCCAATAAAATTGAGACGCTACCCTCGCCATTGTTCTACTGATCCCCATATGGCCTGCCTTGGGATCGTCGTGACACCGGACAAGAATCTCTTTTCGACCGGGTTTAGGGATAACCCTCTTCCATGCCTGATTCCCTTCTAATTCTGGGTATCGACCAGGCAAATGCTTCCAAACCTCCCCCCCACTCACTCGCCAATCCGCATAACGCTCCGGGTTCTGCTCGAAATTAGTTACCATTTTCCCGTACAAAGTGTCTATAGACTGCACGCAAGCCACCGCCGGGTAAGGCAACATTCTAGACAGCGCGTCTGGGACTAAATGTTCTTTACCCTTTCGATGTACGATCTCAAAATCGTACTGTTGCCCATCTCGCCAATCGTCCTGCTGGATCTTTTAAGTTGCTCAGCCCTCACTAGCGAGTAATGATCTGTGACGACCGTAAACTTAGTACCTTCTACATATGGTCTCGCTTTTTCTACAGCCCACAGAACCGCCAGGCACTCCTTCTCGGTCATGGAATACCTCCTCTCCGCTTTGGTCAAGGACCGGCTGAGAAAACAGATCACTTTCTCTCCATCGAGATGTTGTTGAGACAGCACTGCTCCCAGCCCCAGCTCCGACGCGCCTGTTTGTAACGTGAATGGTAGCCTATAGTCCGGGCAGGTAAGGATTGGTGCCGTGGATAGCTTCAACTTCGCCTGGTTAAACGCCTCGGTGCACTCCTGCGACCAGTCAAACTTGGCGTTCTTCTTCAAGAGGTTTGTCAAAGGCGACATCAGCGTAGCGAAATCCGGTATAAATCACCGATACCACGATACCATCCCTAAAAACTGACAGACCCCCTTTACATTCCGCGGAGGAGGGATTTCCAACATGCACTTGACCTTGTCCGGGTCCACGTTCAGGCCATTCTCATCCCCCACATAACCCAAGTACTTCAGCTGGCACCTACAGAACTCGCATTTTTCCCTTGGTACCCTCAAGCCCGCAGACCGTAACCTCTGGAAAATCTCCCCTAGCACCTCTAGATGTTTTTTGAAGTCCTGGGTTACCACGATGATATTGTCGAGATATGTAAACACAAAACGTTCTCAGTTTGGTCCTAACACCCTATCAATCAGCCGTTGCCGCCTGAATTGAAATAACCCCCGATGTGGTACCGTAAAGTCGGTTAGTGGTCTGGACTCTTCTGCCACTGGCACTTGCCAATAAGCTGATTTCACGTCAAGTGATGATAAATACTTGGCCTCTCTCAATTTATCCAACGTGGCGGATACATATGGGATTGGATAGGCGTCGTGCTGCGTAACCTTGTTCAGCTTCCGGTAATCGACGCAAAATCGGAAGGTTCCATCCTTCTTCCTCACCAACAGAATCGGCGAGGCCCACGGACTAGCTGATGGCTTAATGATACCCTGTTCTAGCATTTAGTTCAGCTCATCATCGATATGTTTTTGTACCGCCGGAGATACCAGGTAGTAACGCTGTTTTATTGGGGGCGATTCCGTTTTGATCACGTGCTCGACTAGACTTGTGCAACCGATGCCCTCCCCCATCAAGTGAAACTGTTCTTTTAGGAGCGTCTCTAACGATCGGCTCTCTGTCTCAGTCAATCGACTCCGGGGGCGCAACTGTTCCTCCCCTTCTTCCTGTAGAGCATCCAGGAAGCTCCATGTATTTGGTCCTAACGCCACAATCAATCCGAATCGCCGAATGAAATCGACGCCCAGGATAACCTCATCGGTTAGAGACGGAACTATCAGCACCGTCATCCAATTCGTCCGCCCCTGTAATGTGAAAGGGATGCACGCCCTCCCTGCGACCTCCACACTGGCATTATTGGCCATCTTAACACTAGTTGACGTAGACTCCAACCTGTCAACTCCCAATCTTCTCAAGGCTTCCTAGCCCCTGGCCCCCACGACGGTATTGGATGCTCCCGAGTCCAACAGGCCCAATAGCTTACAACCTAGTACTTCAACTTCCAAATGGGGTCTATTATCCCCACTCTTCCCCTCAATCACGTAAGCTACCTCTGGTTCTGCGGCCTTCCTACTCCCCTCTGTCGTGCTCAGCTCGCCGCCTACTGAGCACGAGACAAGTTTCCCGGCCCCCGACGTTGAGACGGCTCTTGGCCAGAGCTACCACCTATTCTCCTTCCACTATCTGAACTCCCTTCATTACGCCTTCGTGATACTTCTGAACCTCTTTTCCGGCAGCAGTTCTGGCAGGTTGCCCTCCGCGCCCTAGGCTGCCCAAAACCAAAGCACCTTGCTGGTTCCACACATTCCCTGGATGTATGCCCCTGTGCCTTGCAGTTCCAGCACTGGATCCCTCCACTAGGAATAGCCGCTACTCGTACATTCTTATTCCTCCCGACATATGCGAGGTCAGGTTCCAACAGACGTTGTCCCTCCATCGGTGGTGGCGGCTGGTAGGCATCCACAGAGACACGGGTAGCTTCCAGGGTGCGTCCCAGTTTGACCAACTCCGCAATCGACCCTACCGCCTTTAGGGCTAATTGTGTCTGATAAAAGGGGGTTAAATTACCTCGAATAATTTCTAATTTTTCCGTTTCCACGCACTGAGTTAACTTTCGCCTAAATAACCCCTCCATAGTGGCCACATACATCCCCATGGACTCCTCCGGTCCCTGGGTACGCTGCTTGATTTCTTCCGGAAGTCTTTTATCATAGTCGGGTGGTAGGAACTCCGCACATAATTCCTCTACGAGTTCCGCCCATGAACCGATACTGGTGCGATTTGCCCGAAACCAGACCAGTGCTCTATCCTCAAACAACTCTACCGCAGCCTGATATAGTCGGTCTGTTGACACTCCTCTCGCCAGACATACTTCTTCGGCTCGTTCCAGGAATGCGCTTAGGGATCCGGGGTCTCCGCTTTATTTCAGGCCCCATCTGGAAACGTTCTGTACCTTTCCAAACTCCCCCCCTCCTCGAAAAGTTGTCACTTGCTCCGTTTTATTCGCCTCTGGTAGAGTATGGGGTTCTCTTGTCTGCGATGCAGTGTCGTTTAACTCGAGATTCTGTTCCGGCCCTTGACCAGGAGGCTCTTCCTCCGTTCGACCATTGGTGGACTCCCGCTGTACACGAGTACATTCCAGCTGTTCGTCATTGACCGTCCCATTTGCATCTGCTACTCCTATTCCTTTTTCGGCCTTCTCCAACAAAGGGCTCATAGCCATCACTAATTGACTCTTGAGCTTATTTTCCATCTCCTCCTGTTCTTCATCTTCCGTAGTTATGTTCGCGAGTCGCCGCAAGCCGAAAGCGATTTTAGTCTTAATCTTCAGGAAGTCCGAGCTTTGTGGAGTTCCCGAGAATTCCGCAATCAGCGCCTTCACTTCTTGGAGTTTTTCCTTCACTGCCTCCAAATCCTCCTCCGGTGAAAAAAGATAAGTCTTCGTCAAAATCAGCGAAACGTCCATTGAACTCTCACCCCTCACTGCGTCTCGAAGAGTTTTCCTCATCTCTTCCACCGTTCCTGTTGGCTAGCCTCGGATCTGCAGCTCATAGGTGAGCTCCTCCTTGCTTAGCCTATTTATTAGTATTTTGCTAGCCATGTTATTTCCTTGATAAATTCAAATAAAACCAGACTTCTCTTAAACCAACTTATTGATAACTTATAACCTAATTGAAACAAACGAAATGATTCGAAATAAAAGAAAGTTGTTTTTTTCCCCTCCTGTTATTTTACAAATACGGACGATATGTATGGAATTACAGAATTAAATTCATATGACAAAACTGTTTCGTATAATTACTACGAACCACCGCGTAAAACCACCTCTAGAAGAAATTCTAACCACTCGTCACACTTCACACTTGCTTCATTTCCAGTTTTGGTTCACTTTACACTATTTCTTTTCAACTCCCGTAAAATGACACATTCACTTTAACTTCACTTTAAATTCACTGATGTGAGGACCACTCAAAACATGACTTTCCACGCAAACTTCTGCGAGTTATTTCCGGCCGAAATAGAGGTAACTTCTTAGGGAAGTTGGTCTTCCTGAATTATCAGGACCCACTCTTGTTTCCCAAAAGATGGATTCATTAAGAAAACCTTCCTACAGCACCTCAACAGCTGAGCTATCACCACATTTTAAATATAAGCGTTTTAACTACACTCAACCAAAGCTTCGCCCCACGTTGGGCACCAATTTGTCACCCCAATTCGTCACCCCGGACAACTGGGGTGCTCCGGCAACGGGGGCCCTGCGGTCCCGGCTTTGCTCGCCGCAGACGGGCGTGGGCGCCAACTCACCGTTTTGGCTTAGGCCCCACACTTGACCGCCCAGTGAGTAAGGCGGTTGGCCGAAGCTCGTTAGGTGGACGCAGCTTGCACCAAAACGAATGGCACTACTCGGGGGGTTCCTATCTCCCCCAGCCAACTCCACACCACTCAAACACCACAAAAGATACAAAAAAAGAACCACCACTTTGACGGATTCTCGCGTGCGATATTACCCCGAACCAACCCTTACACTTCCTGGGGAAAAAAACAACAGTATCTGAAATTCCTCCTGTGAATATAGTATAAGGAAAAGAAAACAAAGAAAATTCCACTTACTTTGACCTTTAATTAAGAAAATGACTAAACAAAAAAATAATATATCTTTTCTTTCTTTTTACAATGTTCGATGGATGAGGCCGTTACTTGGTGAAAGTTCATCGTTTAAGTAATAAAAACACTTTTTAGTTAACTTTCACTTTTTATATTTTATTTCAAACACTACAACTGTTTCGACACACCGTGTCTTCCTCAGGTGTTAATATTACAATAAAAACAACAACTCTTACTCTTCCTCTTAACCAACCTATCTACGAGGAGGCCTCCTGTTAGGGTTACCGTCATTGACTGCATGGCGAAAAATATCCTGCGCTGTAGTGGCCAATCTTTTGTTTCCTCCTTTTTTTCTTCCTTCCGATTTCCTTTCAAACTTCCGCTTTTTTATACGTTCACTTTTCGAATACTTTTTCAATGTTCACTTTTCAACGTTCACTTCTCGATTACTTTCTCAATGCTCACTTTTAAACGTTCACTTCTCTATTACTTTACTCCACGGGCTGATCACCAAAAATAGGAAAGAGGGCTTTTCCTTTGTCCCTCGCCCTTTTATCAGCTCGTTCCCAACGGAGCACCGCTAATTTCGGAGTGAACCTTATATTTTTCCTCTTCTTGCTGAAATTGTAACCCGGTTCGTGCGATTGGGCAATTCCATCGAAATTTCCACCACGCTTCAACTGGTGTTTCCGAAATTCGGAGTCGGAGATATTGTTTTCGGAATTGTCACTGTGACGGACACTTGACGTTTTCCAAGTATAAATATATGTTGTTTTGTTTATGTTTGGTGCGGTAAAGAAGCTGGCGGTTACTCGGATTTTGGATGGATCACTGAGGATTATCAGATAAGTAGCACTTTTATACTTTATCCCTTGGACAAGACACCTTGTGTTTCTGTTTTTTCTTCTTTTCGGGTATCCAGATGCCCTGGTGAAATAATCTTCGACAGTCAGCGGTGTTGTTAGATCCGTTGTAGTTTGGCGGATGCTGCATCTTTTGGGGCTGGATATTTTGGGCGTTGCTTATTTTATTCATCAGAAATTTTAGTAGCTGATGTAAATGCTTACCGTTGGTAGGAGCAAGATTTGAAGGTTTAGTTATTGTGTCATAAACGAACTGAACTGGGACTGTTGCTGTTAGTGATGGTAATTTGGTGTTTTTTTATGTTTGGACAGCCAATTTGCAAGTCCTTTGTTGGCTTAATCATTATATTCTTGTATTACAGTCATCACAGTCTCGGGCGAGTTGCCACCCATAGCGTCCTTTCAATGTTTCATACATCCCAAGCACTCTGGATCATAGTCAACTGAATTATCTTGTGGTAGCGTCTCAACAACAACAAGAAGTCGATTGTGCAGCAATACATCGGTTGCAATTACAAATCCATTGATATTCTGTTTGAGATTTCAATGCTAGTATTTGCCCAATTAACGTGACACAGTTGTGAGCTTGGATCACGCGGGCAGATATTACTTACAACGCAGAATGGCGATAGGGTTACTGTATTGTCATCGAAAACTGGAAGATTGTCTGAGAAGGCACCCTTCATGTACCGAACTCGACGGAATCGTGGTGGTTAAAATGCCAGTGAATCCGGAAATATAGCAGGCACATAAGAGAGCTTGGAGGACGTCTTCACCGCTTGTGAATTGTGAGACTATGACTTTTTTTTCCATCGGAAATACATGCTAATGAGATGTGAAGGCGCCCGTTGACGTATTTATGTGCATCTGGTGGTATATGCTTTTGTTGTAATTGCTGCGATAAATTTCCCCATCTTGTCGGTTCCTACGGTTATTGCTTCTCACGCATCCTTTTGATTTGTTCTTTCTGCAGTTGTTGATCGCAGATGATGTCGTTGTGGAGCAACCGTGCACCTACGGGAGTGGTATCGGGAACTTCGTCGAGCCTAACTAAACTAATTTAAGCTGTATTAATCTAACTTAAGGAAATTTAAAATCTACTCTATTGTAAACATTAGCATTAGAATTGATTATTTTCCTAACCTTACTAAAACTATGTACAATACATAAGTTCCCTATCCCAGTTTGGCTCGGGGGTGCATCCTTCGGAACACATTTCCCGGTGGTGGTGTTTAAGTGGTAGTTTGGTTGGCTACCGTCTCAAATACCCCGTAACAAGGGCTCTGGTTTACTAGTCATGAGTGCAGGTTGTAGTATGAGAAGCGCTGGTACCACGTTACTCCCCTCCACGGAGTAACCACCGGGTTCTACGCCAAATTATTTTACCCAAAGGTTAACATTACTACTGGAGAAGCCGATCCAATCACCATAATGGCATTCAATCCAGTCCACGTTACGAAACATTTTGAGGCAATAACGAATCTAAGCTCAGAGATACAAAACCTGAAGGCAAACATCGACTCATCTAATACTTCGCCACATTATCTGAACTTGTTATCAGTAGGCTACACGTCAACGGGATGTTTTGCAGTGATGATTTTGTGTGCGTTTATCCACTACTGTCACAAGAGGAGAGCACCTAAGCCACAACGCAGCAACGTCCACAACACGAAAGATTTCACTTTTGAAGTTGCTTAACTTCAAGGCCGGCAGTATGTTTAGAATCTGTTATTCCTCAATTCTTTGTGCTTAGAATCTGTTATTAGAATCTGCTGCGCAGATACTCCAACGACAATATTTCAAGTCAATAAGTGTTAAAAAGTCAAAATTAAATCAATTTTAAATATTTTTGCTACAATTCATAACAATGTTTAGCAATCGCCTCTAAGGCAAACATTTGTAGGCTCAAAGCTAGTTAGTTATAATGAAAACTATTATCCGTCGTTGTTTCTGCAAATTTCTAGTTCGTATTATATCTTAAATAGAATCGAACAAAATTCCAAAATTCTATTATATTTCAATTTACATAAATATATTATTTAGAATCTTCATTTAAATTAAGTTGTAATTTACGTTCAATTGCCGCTGGGAATGTAAATCTGTGTCAATGTTTGACACGGCAATTGCTTCATATGTGTAAGCGATTCTGGCACTTGAGACCTAATTGAAGAAATGCAATTTGCCACAATCGCAATATTTTGTGACATAATTAAAAGTTTATGTTCAATTACCGCGTGGAACATTGACTCACGTGAGGAAATCTGAGTCAATGGTCAATGCGGTAGCAATATTATGTATGTAAGCAATTCCAGCATTTCTGAAGTAAGTAACGAAATGCCAAACTTGCAATATTTCTTTTACGCACGAATATGTAAACAATTTTTTAATAGTTAAGAATTGTTTGGTAGTAAGAATAATTTATGATTGTATTGGTACGCAGTGAGTCGTGTTTTCTTAAAACTTGCATATTGATTCCATATTTAGGAGTATTCGCCTGAGTGACCTTGCGAATATTGTGAGTATATAATAATCCACGTTACCCAGGATACCTGCATAACAATTATTACCTGATATTAGAGAATCCTAATATCAGTAATATAAGAAAACGAGCTTTGTCTAGAGGAACCTAGCCATAGTTCTAGTCCTGCTTCTTAATTTTATCAGGGAAATTTTTTACTTTATTTGTAGTGGTCCATCCACGTTAAAGATACAACATGCTAAATAGGTAAGATTTCGATAAATCTACCTAATAGCAAAGCGAAACTTATTTGGACTTATGAATGCTTGCCCTAGTCTGGATAGTCAAATAGTCCGGTTAACTGACCTGATAAGATTTAAAGTGAACTTAGGGCTAGAAAGAGACAATATTTCCAAAATAACTATAAATAAAGTAAAAATATTTTACTAAAGTAACATATTATCCGATTGCATTTTTATTAGTTTCTCCGATCAATTTTGTGTCGGCTCATCCCTCACACTCCGGAGAATCAACATTTTTGGTTTTTGCCCACAGGAATGCTATTTCAAATGATAATCACTACGTGCAAGTCCCATCTTTTGGCGACTTACGCTTGGTTCTTCGGTTTCATTATTGCCTTCGGTTTCCTTGTATCCAAGTTTGATAGCATCTGATGATAAAAATAATTTAAAAAAAACCAGTTGGGCAGACAGTGCTACCCTCACTGCAGAAGGGTTTTGTACTCAGTCTACAATATGCAGACACCAATAATGAATAAATTCAAGAAAAACTTTAACGACATCTACAACAAATACATACTCATTTTAATAGAGAAACTATTACTATACCATTTTAGCTTGCTACCATTTTGTTGCAATATCACTAGCAACCATTGACTCAATGATATTTTTAAGATATTCATTTTATCTAGAAATTAAAAGATCCAATTAAACGTGAAGAATGAGTATCTGGTTCAATGGAAAGCCTGAATGGTAGAAAACCATACATAGTTTTTGTTGTACTCGGAGAGCTTTCAAATTGCTATCACTTCCGTGGATGTAATTTAATTTTAATGTAACTTCCAGACTATAAGCACCTTTCCTTGAACTACTTTAACTTAAATTTAAAGGTACACTTATGAGCTCACAGGAAAAATGTTATATTTACAAATTCTACTATTACTAACAAAGTTGAGTGAATTTCAACTTCCTAGGTATTTGTTATTGTTGTACTCATGAAAACTTACCACTATGCATTTTTCATCTTTCAAATGTATGTTTTCTGAAGTGTTAATATCCTGTACTTGTAATTGTTGGGGATAAATAACACAAATTTACTCAATAATATCATCTCAAAGATGTACATGATTAACATCCTTGCTGAAATTTTCATGCAAATCCTAACAAGTCAATAGTGTCTATGTCAATTGTAAGCACATATTGCTCAATAACTAGGTATTGTTGTTGTTGTAACACTGACAATTTTAACCATAGTAACTTCGTTAACTACTATCCGATTTTTTTGAAATTTTCATAGTTTATTAGCTGTATAAGTAGTCACTGATTGTATAATATTCACTTTGGCTCAGGGATATGCCATCTGAAAGCTACCTGTCGATAAAAGAGGTACGCTACTATACAATTTGAGCCAAGTAATTGCCTATCAGGACGACATCAATATTTTATTACAGTCGTTAACAACCGCCAAAGAACTTTCCTAAAACTTGACAGCGTTGCATAATTAGTTGGGGAGCACAAATCATGAGAATATAACAAAGCTCACGACGCAGTTGAGGAAAAATATCTTATATGCCCAAAATATCACACTTTTGGAAAACAATATCGAAAATGTGGGCAAATTTGTGTATTTAGGCGTTAAAAGAACGAGAACCGGTAATGAGAGAGGCGAAATACACCAAAGCATGCAGCTCGCAAATAAAATACAATATTTAATTCAGATTTGACGATCTTGAAGACCAGCTGCATACACAGGAAAACAAAGTTCGAAGTATACAAATCTGAAATAAGACCTGTATTATGCTTTGAATGTGAAAGACCCTAACCAAAGCATCCGCAAACATATTAAATGCCTTCGAAGGACGAGTCCTGAAACGAATAATCGGAGCAAAACTAGACGGGGACTAATGGTGAATTTAATACAACCATAAGCTGTATGAAATTTTTGAAGAGTCGGAGATCTCAACGATTGTAAAACTGGGGAAGATGCAATCGGCTGAACAAATGAATTGTATGATGATCAACGGATACCCAGAAGGGTATTCGTTGGGAAAACTCAAGGGCGGAGATCAGTGGGGAAACCGAAGAAACACTGATCTGGCTCGACCGGCGAAGACCATTCATCACTACTCCGACTTTGAAATTGGAGGACGCGGTCAAAATACGGAAAAAGTTGGAGGTACTTGTTACAGGAAGCGAAGACCCGAGAACACTACGAAGAATGTATAATATTATCTAGGAATTAACGAATCAATTTGCAAATGGCAATCAACTCAATAATTTGAAGTCATTCAATCGTTATTATTTTCTGGGAGAACTGGTAAATTATCTGACTGCTAATATAGAAAAACAAGTTAAATAGACAGAATTACGCATATGTCAGACGGGTTTTATACTCAACTCACGATATGCAAGAACCAATAATGAGTTGAGTAACGTTAACGACATCTATACAAATACATACTTACTTTAAAAAAAAAACTATTGTTACTCGATTGTACTTTTGATTGTTGAAATTATCCCAGTTAATGAGTCTTATAAGTAGCCAAGTGGACGTGGAATTTCATTAAATTTAAGGGTACTCTCACGGTTTTATTCAAGAATATGTAAAATTGATAAATCATACTCTTACTAACAAAGTTGAGTGAATTTCGACATTTGAGGTATTTATTGTTGTTGCAATCATACGGAATTGCCTCCATGATTTTTTAGATTTGTTGGTCTTCAGATTTCCAATCGCAAGGGGGCGGGGCACCATTTTTTCATGTTCTTCCAACTTCTCTGCCTACTTCTTTATCGATCTTGCAGTTTTAACGACGGGCACTCAAAGATCTCAGCAAGAACTTTCATTTTATATCCTACTTGACAATGTTCGGTGACAAGAAACTTATAAGGGGTCACAACCTTATATGTGGAAACGCCCCTTAAAATACTTAGAAATTTTTTCGAGCATGAAACTTTCATTAACCAGCAACTTCTGAACTGCTCACAAGATTTGATGACGAGCTTCTTTGGTTCCTGAAACTTGACGTTGAAAGCGTATTGTAAAAAAAGATTTTTGCACAACCCGATTAAAATTTTTTTTATTACCTAAGACTCGACTGAAAATTTAAGATGCCAAATGAAAACCGTTGCTCATATATATTTTCCTAAGAATCAAAACATGGTAACACTCCTGAACAGCTTCTTGATGCTATACTAAGTCAACCACCAAAAGCACCACCCCAATTGAGCAACTATGTTTGACTTCTGTGGAAGAACGGGATTCGAAGCAAATGCTACTACAACCTGACGCCCTTGCTCACTCCATTCACAAAGTCTCAGCGTATGCTTTGCAAAGTTTGGCACACGTATTCAAGTCCATAGCTGAGGCAACCAAGGATTCAAGTCCTACGTAAAGGTAATTTTTGAGGATATTCGAAAGATTTTGGTTTTGTGATATCTTTTCGTTGCCATGCAGGGAAAGAGCTGTGTGTAAGACCAAAACATGTACGTGAGAAACACTCTGTGTGGTATGGCTCGCTCTGCGGGTGGGAATGGTCGAATACGATAACGTAGCGAGAATTCCTGCATGTGTGAACATAAGTACGGTTCATCCATCCGGGGGCACTTTTCTTATTTCGCAGCCACGTTTTGTGGATTTCGTTTGCGCTAGTTGTTTTTTCCGGTTTTCTTCCTGCAACTTCATCTCCATATAGACACATTTAGAGCAACAGTATTTATGTACTTCATCAATGAATTCTTTTCTCATTGGCTTATGCTGTTGTCCTGAAATACTTAGCAGTCAATTTTGTCAATATTCAAGATATTATGCAGGATTTACTTATTTTAACTCAGAGCAAGAATTTCGATAATTATATATTATTTTAATAATCTGCAGAAATAACTGCTTTATAGGGGCTGCAGATTGATTTTCAATCCATCGACAAAAAGCAATATAATAGCGAATTTTTCGAATATAATGTGAAATCAAAGCGGGGGGATGAGAGAGGAAGAATACGAAGGAAGAGAGAGTAGTAGGAACATCATACGCCAGGCAGAAAATATCAATACTGGCTCGAGAGCTGTGTCTGGCAGAAGTCTGTCTCACCATAACTTTGCTTAAACAACGGCTTCATATCAAAGATTAAGCACGCTGTCAATATCTACTTCATATCATCTACCTAAGATTCTTGCCAACCACTATTTGAGGGTTGTCCTTCTTCGTGCAGAGCTACCTCCCTTTTGCCGACATCAAACGTTACCACCAACAAAATAGAGTTATGTAATGATTTTTAACATGCTCTCGTTCGTTCGAGATTTCTCGAAGGAAATCTAAGCCGACCTCTGATCGCTTGTCGATGTGAAGTGTGGGAATGTGTCAACTGACTGTACCCATCAGGTCGCCAAGTCCGAACACACTTTTTTGTGGTTGGGAGGTGAATATCATTTACGCACAGAGTGTGGTACTTCCATGCTCGCAGGCGACTGTACTACCCACTAAACACCTCCCCTGTAAATTCAGGAAATCATTCTGGAACTATTTGACACATTACTTTGGGTCAGGTCTCGTTTTGTTATGCCGAGAGGTGCCCTCAAACTGGGGGATCCCTCTTCTAGTGGAAGGGCAGAAGGCAATTTATCCCGGCCCCAACGACCGCGGTCGCTCAGGGTTCCTTTCATCTTTTAGGACTGCTCGAACATAACGTCCCACATAATTCCATTTGTCAACCGATTCAAGCATCACTGCAGCTATACTTTTCAAGGTGAGCTCTCTCGTCTTTTGTGCATGCAACAAAAGTGAAAAAATTGAGACAGGTAGCGAAAAATTGTGATAATTGCATCATCCTCATCTGGGTAAAGCATGCATTAGATACGTGATCTACCAATCTTGTGCAGGTAAAACTGAAAGCAACCATGCCCGCTCAAAAGCTGGGTCAGATAGAAGTCAGCCTTACAATGTCTTTGATTAGGCCACGGACTCATATCCAGGAAGATTGCTGCCAATCGTTGAGTGAGCTTTATTTCTCCTCGCAGAAAACCATCTCCCACGCATCCTAGCTAAAACGCAGATAAATAGCATGGCCCTCTCTGGCAAGAAACAGGTATATCACGGCATCTTCTTTATGGGTTGGGTCGTCCTGCGTTAGCCATAAGCTGACTCAGAGCCGATACTCCCAAAGTAGCCTCCTCAGCCGTTGCTCTGATTTGCTCAGAAAAACTCAACTTCGAGTCAATCAGTTGCCCAGGTACTTCACCACTGGCTTCGATTCAATTAGCATAGCTCCAATAATTATTATCCTTACACTAGGGATTATCTTTTTTGGTTTTCCCCAGTGCTAAACTGAACCCGCGAGTAGTCATCCAGTCTCTCACTCAGTGCATTAGCATACCTAGCCTAAATTGCACTCAATTCATCTGGCGTCTCCAGTCTCAGTAGCCCCTCATAAGATACGTTCCGCAGGTCTGAACAAAGGACTGATCCCTGAGCAACACAGGATGTAACTTCCATCTTCCGTTGGCCCTGTGTCATGTGATAAAGCACGCTTTAGTCCTTCAGGCCCTCAGAGGCCGCAGTAGATATTCTGGAATTTGAAAAGGGGTTTTCAGCGCATCCAAAATAACCACCCATCAAGCAGAGTTGAAGGCATTCTAAACGACGTCGTATGTCACCAACAGGATGAATGATCCATCGCTTGTGTGGCTATATGCCTATGCCTTTCAGACCACACTCACCCCCTCGGCAATCGCATCAATGGTAGAACGTCCCACTCTAAAGCCATATTGGCGAGAGGCAGGTACCCAGTAGCACGAGTCGCGTCAGTGATTCTTCCCTTCATGAGTTTCGGTAACACTTTCCTAGCAGTGTCCAGCATGCATAGCGGATGGGATGTAGACGGTGATCCGGGGCTTCCCTTCCCCTTGCTGATCAGCACGAGCCTTGCCACTTTCCATCGTACCGAGAAAACCCCGTCCCGTAGGCAAGCGTTGAATGTGCTGAGCAGCAAGTCAGGTCAATGGTGAAAGATCTCAGCTGGAGCACCTTATAGACCTGGAGCCTCCCTAGCTTTCAGTGGAAGAACTGCCTCCTCCAGTTCCAGCTTTGTGAAGAATGGACACTCGATTGCTGTTTCACTGTGGACAGCAACAACTATTTCTCGCAAACTACATAAGCTAGAAACGTAAGATTTTGTAAGTAGTTGCAAAGTGGCACCTCTTCAAAGTTTTACCACAAAAACAATGCACAATGTGTTTAAGGGTGGTGCATATATACAGGAAAATGGCCCCTGTAAAAAAAATTTCATCAAATGTAGTCAATATGGGTATAGAAATGTATTAATGAGAACTTTTCAAAACAGGTATTAAAATTACATGTTTTGCTTTGAGGGGTACAGGAGAAGAGGAAATGAGTGAAATTTTTGTGTCCCCCAATTTGACCGAAAAATCTGAAAGAAATCCCAGAGGTAAGTTTGTAGGAGCATAAGTGCAACAATTACCTCAGAAGTCAAAATTAGATCAACTTTGTTGATAATAGTAAATCTTATAAATTTTACTTTTTTACCCATAAAATCAAAATGGGACTCTTAAATCATCCAAGAGCTTCAATTCAAGTTTTTTAATAGCAATTGTATGTATCCTAAAAATTTCAAAATAATCGAACTACAATCAGCTAAGTTACAACTGATTGAATATTTAACATTTACAACAACAATTTTAGAAAAAGTTTATAATATTAATGTGCTACCATGATTAATCAAGCAACGGGTTCAAAAGATTCGAAACAAAATGGCAGCGAATTAAATGCATAGTAACCAGGATATAGTTTTTTGAACTCAATTTATGGAATCTGTATATAAGTCAAGTTTCGATATGCAGAACATATTGTTTAATTTACTAATTATTCCACAAAATCCTTCTATCAGAAGCCCTCTCCTCCTACTTCAACTTTTTTCCGCTTCATTTATGCAACGTGTCCGTAGGGTACCAAGCTTCTGCAGGACCCAGTAGTCAATTTGCGAAGGCATTTTTTGGCCGACTTATATGCTGCCACCCGGTTGCATGCCTCAATACGATTCCGTGCCGTTGAGCTTGTGACAATCCCTTAATTTTCCAGAAATTTCAGTCAACCACCCACCAGTATACTGAGGGCTTGCCATGCTGGGTGTTGAAAGCAGTCGTGATTATGCTTATAGTTCAGTTCACTACATCTTAAGCTGCCAGTTCTTCCATCAACTACTGTGAGCACCTCAAAAACCCTCTCGATGTCCATCCTTGAGACTTGAGAAGATCTCGTCTTTACCGTAGATATTTATGGCCCCCAAATAAGAATCTGGCATCCAAGTGGAAGTGGTAGCCCCTCGCACCCCCATCCGGATCAAGATCCTTTGTAGACGTGGCCAGATGTTTTCGGTTTGAGGGAAAAACTCATACGAAAAAAAATAATTCACATGAATTTTTCCCTCAAATGAAAAACATCAACGTTTCAAATTTAGGTTATAGTCTTGTATGATGGAATCACATAATATTATATCATAAATAAGAACGCAAGCGGAAGGCCACTCTACCCTGCGAGACTACCTGTAAGGCAAAAAGAAGGGGTGAGCTCACCCGATGGCTAGCTCATGACCGGAGGAACTAGTAAACGTGGTGGATCCCATACCTGGTCCAAGTTCCAAATAAATAGAAAGACCGAAAGTTGGTTTCAATTCATGTTTTTTTTTTAGGGTTTTGTACTAAAATACAAAACCCTATTGCGATCACGACCTGTGTCCGTCTGTCTGTATGTCACATCACTTTTTCTCCGAAACTGTAGAAGCTACTGCCATGAAACTTTGTAGAAAGGACAGAAGTGGTGACTTCTTGAAAGTTCCAGGGTGGAAAAAATTTTCGAAATGGTTTAAGGGGGTCTTCCCATATAGGGAGGTGACCCTAAAAAAAAAATTTCACCATTAGTAGTCGAGTAGGGTGTCATTGGAAAGGTCTTAATGAGGTCTTTTCAAAACAAGTCTAAGAATTGCCTTATCAGTACCGAGGGGGCAGGGGAAGGGGAAATGTGCGAACTTTTCGTGTACCCCCCCCCTCGTGATTGGACACCTTTGATCCGAAGAATACGACAAAAACCATGAGTACAACAACAACAAATACGTGAGAAGTCGCAATTCACTCAACTTTGTTAATAATAGTATGATTTATCGATTTTCAATAAATTAATATATTATTCTTAACGGTACCCTTAAATTCAAAGAAATACAGATGACTATTTATAGGATTAAGATTTTCTGAAATTTTCATAAAGATCGAATGATATTCAACGAAGTTATAGCGATTTGAGTTTTTCTGTATTACTATAGAACAATATGCGCTGTATTACTATGGGAACATATGCGTCTTTTACCGACTTAGACACTCTAGGTTTGCTAAGATTTGCATGAATGCATGATAGGTATCATGAATATCTTTGAGAATCGGTTCAGTTAGTGGTGTTAGTAACCGTAAAACAAAATATTGGCTGTTTTAAATGCGAAGATTGAATAATTTTGAGTTATTTTTCCCTAACTTCAACGTTTAAGGTGCATGCTTTGAACACTTGATTCAATTTAATGAACGACTGAAGATGAGTACCTACAATTAATACTCATAAGTGAAAAAAGTCGAAGAGGCAGGAGAGAGCTCCTAGCAAAAGGGGTTTTGTGACCCCTCTAGGGCTTGAAAAAAATAGGATGATTACAGTACAGGGGAGTTGCCCATAAAAAAAAAATTCATCAAAGGTTACCAATATGAGTACGAAATGAACGTTTTTTATGAGAGCTTTTCAAAACAGGGGGGGTGGGGAATACATGAAAAATGTGTTTCCTCCCTCGCGAATGGACACCTGTGATCTCAAAAATCTGGAAAAATTATCAAAGGAGATATATATGGGTATAAAAATAACAAATACCTCTGAAGTCAAAATTCGTTCAACTTTGTTAATAATAGTATGATCCTCGAATTTCACATATTCTCCAATAAAATCGTCTTTGATATGTTTCTTGATTTTATTCGTTGCTGGTGACTGCATTTTGTAAGTCGAGTACAAAACCCTTCTGACATGAGCGTAGGTCTGTCTACCCAACTTGTTTATAATATTAAGCTTATAAATAGTGGAATTCTTTTCGTACGATTCGCAACATAGATAACAATCTAAACCTTCTATTCTGCATATCCTATGGGATATTGCACTTTCATTTCTCTACTTTAAGATCATATGGGAGTCACTCTCTGAGAGTGCAGCTCGCAGTATATACGAGTATCTACGCGCATGGATTACATAATAAAGGCATTTGTAATAAATCAATTCTGTACAATAAAAATTTATAATTTACAATAAGAATATAATTTGCGATAATTTTAATCAATATAGGAAAAAACGGGTACTTAGCCAATCCTCCTCTGACGAGCGGTAAGGCCTGCAAACATTAAAATTCACTACGTGTAATACTTGATCGTAAATCTCCTTTGGGCATGTTAATTTCGTAGTTTTAAACTGAATGTCACTTGAAAAATTAGGCACGTTTACACTTTAGAATGGAGTAGCAATGTTCTCTTATTGAATCACCTGCGACAATTATGAGTCAGTTTCGTTGCACATAGAAAAAGCTTTCTGCCGAACGGAACATTTCATCGCAGCCAGTATTTACACATTTACTAATACAGTGCTGTGAATAAATATGAACTCAAACTGATTATTCACATTTTTTCTAAACCATTTGCAGGAAACGAATTTTTAATGGCTTTACGTGAGTTTTGGGTAATCTCATAAAATCATTTCAATTATATACTTACCACTTTATTTTAACCATGCTGAGTTTCAGGGGGAAATCCCGAAGAAGGGATTTTGCAACTGTGAATAATTATTAACTCAGTTGCTGTTTGTAACTGGTCAAGAGCGTTCCCAAAGTGGATTTTAGTTTTTACGTAGAGTTTTAATACTAGAGAAGCGTATGTGTATTTTTATCGAGAATTTAAATTTTTTGTCGAAATCTAAAATACCGCGAGGAAAAAATTACGTGATGTTGAAAAATATAGAATTATTGACTTAAAAACAGTGGAAAAACTCAAAGAGAAATCGCGAGTGAAATTCAAAGGTCGCAGAGTGTAGTGAAAAATTTTTAAAGCGTGGAATCGAGAAGCAATCGTCTGGACGCCCTCCGAAATATTCAGATATTACAAAACGCAGAGTTTTACGAGAACTATCGGATACAGATGCTTCATCATCGCAAATTATTAGATGGTTGGACTTGCAATGTGACCCTAGCCTAGTTAGAAAATGGGCTGCATCATCTTAAAAGTTTAAATATCGAAAAAGTTTGCTAAAACCCAAATTGATGAAACATCATATTGAAGCTAGACTTGAATTCACGATTTGCGAAAGGAAAGAAGAATCATGGCAAGAAGAGCTCAAGGAGGTGGATCTGTTATGATTTGGGCAGTTTTCAAAAAGCAAGCTAGGAGCGAAATAGCCTTTGTCAATGGCAGAATTACAGCTGTTTATTATTAGGAGTTGCTAGAGGAACATCTACTGCCTTTTGTGACACTAGCTGAAGATGAAAACATCGTTTTTCAGCAGGATAATGCACCCATCCATACGGCTTCGTCTACCAAAAAATGGTTTCATGATTACGGAATCAAGTTATTACCACGGCCAGCGTTGAGTCCCAACCTGAACCCCATAGACAATTTGTGGGGAATCTTAGCGAGAAAAGTCTACGACCAGGAGAAGCCATCCATTGCAAGTGTTATTGAACTGAAGAAAAGAATAATAGAAGCATGGAACGAGATACCAGATAGCATATTGAATAGTGTTGTTAATAACGTTCCGAATCGATTCTTAGACGTAATGAAAAATAAGAGTAAATGGACTAAGTATTGAATAAAAAAACGTACTATAAATGATACTGAGTTTATAATTCTTCACAGATTTTATTTCTATTTTTACGATTTTTTTTTCTTTTGTTTTAGCAAGGAATATGATCGTCCTTTCATCCCTATTAAGTTTCCCTAAAACCATTTTATTCAGGAAAATGCACAGTTATTTAAAATAATCTCCTATTTGAATGATAGACCTAAAAACATGCTTGAGTTTATAATTATTCACAGCACTGTATACTGAAGAAGAGGCTGAGTAAGACTCGAAACACGAGTATACTGTAAAAAATAAATTTGTTCGGTAAAGGTAGCAACAATTATTTAATTTATTTTGTAAATTATTTAATTTATTTTGTAAATCGTCTGTAATTATCGTTTCAAATAATATGGCAGATCACAGCTACTGTTTACTTAATCTAAACACATGCAAATGCTTCTCGATTCCATATCTCCTTCGGGGACCTGATTATTTCTGGGAGCTAAGGAATAACTTTTCGATAGATGGGTTAAGAGAGGGAGAAACTTTTGCACTTGAATTTTATTCACTTTTTGCTAACCCACATAACTAGTGAAGTATTTATAGTTTGCACAATAACTTTATAAGATAATCTATACACTACAACGTTAGTTTAAATTTCCGATGAACACAAGTACCGCTTTCCTTCAGCAAGCACTATAGTTTGTAATGGAGACATTCCCGGCCGCTCCGCTTTCAGCCTAAGTCACATCACACTTTTTCGAGACCGATCAACTGACACGTGTACAAAAACTCGCATAGTCGAAGGAATGCAATAGTTGCTAGATACTGTTCCACACTCGATTTTCAAATGCAAATTATTTGCATTGAATGTGCCGCATGTCGCACTTAATCCATGACACACTAAATGAACTACAAGTATATTGCAATTTTCGAACTAAACTTAATTCTCACAAATTATCATTCGGTTTCGTGTATTTACTCTACATATCTATAAAATAGCAGAGAATTCGTACTACAAACTAAACCGTTTATTTCAGAGGTTTATTTTTTTCGTACTTTCCTTGATAATTTTTTTTAAGGATTTTTTGTAAGAAAACTGATTCACATTCACAAAATTTCACGACTTCAGAAGACCTCTCGCCGCAACGGTTGTTCCATCTGCAAGCCTCCTGCTTGCCGGCAATGAATATTTTTCATTGCAAGATAACGCAATTTAAGCTCCTAAATTGGGTTGCAACGGGGTTGCTGTCATTGAATTTTAGTTGTAAATTTAAATATTTGTATTTTAAATTTACAATTAAAATTCGATGATTTATATTGGGGTTTCAAGCATTTTACCTTGGCGACAACTCGATTACTACAGCATGTATGTCGGGAGACAACATGACTGATATCAAGCCGAATCCACCGATGATCACTGGTTCAGTAGTCCTCTAATACTCTCTAATTGTGTATTCTCCGTACATTCGTCATGGTTCCCTTGCAGCCAATACGGTGGAAGCTCAGCATGTTTCCGGTGTATTGTACAACAAGCGCCATCCTGACCACCATTTCTAGGATTCGTTTTCCCCGTGTGAACATGACCCATTCAATTTCTTTAGCGTTGAAACCTCCTCCATCGAGTACGTTGCCGTCTGCGTTCGAGACAGTGCCCTCCAAAGCAGGCTTCGAAAGATGATATCGATGCTTTTGGTGTTAGGCACACACTTAAAAAAGTGGTCTCCGAGCACGGAACCCACACAAAACCATCCCCTCGTCCACAACTCTCTGCCTGGAAACCACTGTTCCGAACTCAAATAGCGGCAGTATTAGTTTCATCAGTATACCATCATGCCGAACTTTTATCATGGTGTTGCTTTAATGGCAGTGTTGGTGTCTTTGGTGCTTACGTTTCCCTTTATATCCCACAGTCCTTCTGTGTAGGATCGGCCATCTTAGGGTTTTACGAACAGTGCCTACTACCTGGATCTTCAATGGGACTTCTTTCTCTCCTGTTTCGCATCAGGTATTTTTTCCTGTTGAGAGTCCATTTGAATTTTATTTTCTGATACTTTTTGAAGTTATTTCGTAGCGGTTTTCTTCGCTCCTTTTATCAGCACTGTTGAAAGCCCTGATCTAGTGTTCCACGCCCATTAAGTGCCTCTTCCTTCGTTCTTTTATCCCGATTTCCTTCTATTGGGCTCGACTCCATTCTTTTATTGACATTTGATGGTGGAGCAATCTGCGCGTGCCCTTTAGGTTTAGCCCTAAACGCTTCTTTAGCCTTCAGCTCTTCTTCGGCCTTCTGGTCGTATTCGGCCTTTAATCAGCTCCTTATGTGGTCTAGGAGCCCAATCTAGTTCAAGGAGCCGAATCTTTACTCCTTTGTTGGTTTTTGGCGAGTCGCATGCAAGTTTTATGCTATTCAGAATATCTCCCACATGTCGGGTTAGCCTTTTTTCTTCATGTCACTGGGCGACAATTGTACCTTATGGCCACCTTTCTTAGGAGATGTTTTCGGCTTTCTTTTCCAAGTACAGTACTTCCGCCACATCTTTGACGGTGGGGAAGAAACCACAGAATGGCGCGTTATTTATCTGGTCATTCCTGTCTCTTCCTGCCGTAACTTCTTTGTGGCCTTCAGGACATTTCATTACTAATTCAGGACTTACGATCCTTGCTTCGGTCATTTAAATTGGGATCGCAACAGTAATCATCGAATTATCGAAGACTTTATATTTTGCTCCACCTCTCGAACATCTGGCGCGTCCCGCAGAATTTCCCGCTTTTCCTTTTAGGACGCTTTGGCGTTCGCATTATTTTTTTGCTGCACCCGAATGCCACAAGAATCTCAGTCTGGACAAGACTGTCTGTTAATCCCCGCTTTTCGTCCGTTTTGACTGTCAATGTATTAATCGCCGTTTTTGTCATCATTAGTACCACACCGGATGTTCTATGAACATTGTGGCTATAGCCACTGGTTGCGTCATCATTGCGGTTATTTTTGCTTGATTTTTTGGGTTGTTTTTGTTTGCTTTTTTACGTTTTTTTAAATTTTATTTTTGGGTTTTAAGTTGCTCCAGTTTTATTGGCCCCCTTGGAGTCACAAACTCCATAGTTATCTTTGCAGAGCAGGGAGGTCATGCAATTGTTGGCACAAGCCCTTATGGGGACAAGTGCTCAGAGCCAGGTTAGTGCTAGTCGTGAGTCCGTCTCACCAGTGGTGCGAACTTCAAACGTACTCCAAGGCCTGCCAAAGTTTTAACGGGATGAAGACTGTATGATAGTTGGATTGGAGCCATTCAGGCACAAGTGTTACCTCGGTACTACCGTGCAAAGCAGCTAGGTCCAAACCATCTTATCCGCCAGCCCTAAGCACCAATTCCAGTTCATTGTCCAAAGCGTAGTCCAGATTCAGTCAGGGTCATTACCTGTCATCCCAGGAGGGAGCCTCATGGTGCCCCCATTTCCTCGGGTCCAGGGGATGGTGCTCCTCAAAGAGTGTTAGCCTCCAAGAGTGCTTCTGTCGACTGGCACTCCCTTTGCGAGAATTTCCTCGGGTACGTGGGAGCGGAATCCCCCAAAGGATTCTAGCCTCTAAGAGTTTTCCTGTCGGCCAGCATTCCCCCTACAGGAGTTCCTTTCATAAAAAAATAGGAAATACTTTGATATGGTTCCATACTGTTGAGTTAACCAAGAAATAGTTATTTCAAGTTGACGCTATTTTTAAGGATAATGCTGAGTAAATTACAGTAACATTTAGAATTAAACCAATTTTCCGAAAAGTAAAGTTTTCAATTTTGCTTAAACATTTTTGATTTTATAGTTGTCTGCTAAGTCGCGTGATTTTTTAAACTCTAGTATTCATTCAAAAACAGACGAAATTGTACTTCTTCTTCCTCGTAGCACTACAACCCCTCTCGGGCCTTCACTTTCTACAAAAAGTGCGTCCAATTATGTCGATCCATTGACCGCATCGTCCAATTTTGAAATTCGAGCAGCGATGGACTTTCTTTGTTGACCGAGTCAGACCAGCGTTTTCTCGGTGTTCCCACTGGCCCACGTCCTTCAGTTCTCCCAACGAATACCTTTTTGGGTATCCGCTCTTCATTCATACGATTCATGTGGCGATGAAGTCAATCTGGATCTACGTAGGTACCTACTATGATTGAGCCTTACTCCGCGGTCACCACTAGACACTAGAGGTTTAAGGGTCAATCATCGCTCCCAACCACGGTTCCAGTTTACATTGAGGAAACTTGCAGCTTTTATACTGGTAGATACGAGATGTAGCTGTATCTGATGCTATAAGGTCAACCATTGTTTGCACCACACTCACCACGATACTCCCGGAAGGGACACAACCAATCAACTCACCATCCAAAGATGGAGGCTCATCAGCTGCTTGTGGTACCTGAGTATATCTCCAGGGTACGCCGGGAACGCCAGTCCCTATCGATTTAACAGGAATTGAAAGCAGCAACCCAACAATAGCAGTTGCACTCCTTTGGAATACCAGATCAGTGTCGCCCTGGGGGGATTCGTATGGCCAGCTCATTGCAGCTTTCCCAGTTTTACAAGCGTTGAGACCTCCGGCTCGTCAAAAATTTTATACAGCTCATAGTTGCATCGAATTCGCCATTGGTCTCCATCTAGCTTCACTCCAATTATTCGCCTCAGGACCTGTCGCTCAAAGGCCTTCAATAAATTTGCGAATGCTTTGGTTAGGATTCTTGTTTCACACCCATAGCATAACACATATCTTATCACAGATGTGCATACTTCGAGGTTTATTTTCCTGTGTATGCAGCTGGTCTTCAAGATCGTCAAAACTGAAAGAAAACTTTATTTGCTAGCTGTATTCTTCGGCGTATTTCGTCCCTTTCATTACCGGTTCTCATTACTTTGGCGCCTAGATACACAAATTTGCTCACATTTTCGATACTGTATTCACCAAGTGTAATGTTGAGGTATTTTCCCTGGACTGCGCCATGGGCTTCATTTCATTCTCATTGATTTGTAGCCCTGCTAGTTTTGCTTCGCTGTCCAATTTCAGGAAGAGTTCTTTGGTAGTTGTCAATGACCGTGACAAAATGTTGATGTCATCCGCATAGGCTACAACTTTGCTCGACTTGTATATTAATGTACCTGGTGTATCGTCAGGAAGGTTTCTTATGACGTATTCCAGAGCTAAATTGAATAGCAATGAGGCCAGCCCATCTCCCTGCTTTAGTCCGATATTTGTGTCAAAGGTAACAGTGAGTTGGTTATTGATGTGGACTTGAGAGCTCATCGACGTCATTGTTATTTTGCTAAGATGGACTAATTTGGCTGGGATACCAAAGCAAAGAATTATTTGGAACAGTACGTTACGATCAATACTGTCGTATGCTTGCTCAAAGTCAACGAAAATTGGGTGTGCGTCATTGTTGAACTCTCAATATATTTCAAGTACCATCTTGACTGTAACCAATTGGTCTATTGTCGATCTGCCTGCTCTGAAACCACCTTGATACTCCCCAATAATACTGCTGGCGTATGCTCCTATTTTATTTTCAATGATCTTTGAAAATATTTTATACGGTGATATGCTTCTACAATTTTCGTGCCGTATCTTGCTACGTTTTTGTGGATACGAAATATAATTGATTGGCTCCACTCTTCCCGCATATGTTCTTGCTGCCAAATGTGCTGGATGACTTTGTGAATAGCTTGATGAACACTGCTGCCACCATATTTGATGAGCTCCACTGGAATCTGATCGATGCCCAGCGCTTTATTATTCTTTTGGACTTTGATGATGGAACAAACTTCATATAGAGTTTATGGGACCAATAGAGGCACCCCGCAAAGACTTATAGGCTCCAATGTGTGTAATAAACATAAGCAGTCGAGCAGCCCCGTGGTGATCAGGAGTGGCTGCTCCAGAAGAGATAAGGTGGTCACCCCGTCGAAACTGCTTAGTTTGTTGTTTTACTAGTTTAAAGTAAACTACATCCGTCAAGTTTCCATCCTTTAAGCAGAGATGAGGGGTTTACTTCAGCCACTTTAACATCTTTAGGTTTGACATTCCCTTTGTAATGCAACGACCTTCTTCGGAGAAAGTAACGGTTGCTTTTTGTGTAATGTTTGCGTTTGTCTCAAGCTTTAACTTTAACGAGGCAAAAAAAATATTGAATTACTGTAGAGTAGCTTAATTAACACCTAATAGAACATTTCTAAGGATAATAAAAATTAATCGGTGCGTCTTGTAGAGTAGAGTACGCGTGATAAGTATTTTGTAGTGTAGCTTCGTGGATTGGCAAGAATCCGCCTCATATGATCCCGCAAATGCTAGTCGTCAAGCACGCGTACGCGGTCGTTAAACGAAGCTAGTTAGCTGAGCTTGGTGTTGTTTTAGCTCGCTGACACTTGTGCCAGACCATCGGCACCCGTGTCCTACACGGACATGTCGAAATTCATTACAATGGCGCCCAACGTGGGGCCAAAACATCCTAAGGGGATAAAAGATTCGCGTCTTCTGATGAGTTGGTCCTTTACGGAGGATGTAAGGTACTTTGTTACTCGAGCCTCACAAACAGGAGCAGTGGAGTTGTGTGATACACACTAGCAGTCGCTTCACGTGAGTTGTAGCTTCCGCTCTCCTTCCGATGTGTTGTCCCAGGGTAACCCCTGTAAGGACCTTCTATTTTCTTGATGGAACTGTCAGCCAGATGGGTTTCTCCTATCGGCCTGGACTCTCAAGAAAATAGAAGGCTACCTTGCCTTTATGTCGCGGAAGGATTCTACTCGTTTCGTATGCGTGATAGACCAGTGGTATCGGTTCAACGTTCGGTGGCGTGTGCTGGAGTGGCGGAGCCCGGAATGCTTCGACGCGTCGGGAATTTTGACCGCGTACTAAGCTGTTACGATAGCTCTACCACTTGTCTCGTGGAGTCATCTAACGTAGTTTAAAGACAGTTTTTGTAATGTATGTGGGTTTGGGGATAATTTTTGGAAATTGGCCGAAAGCACCCTTTCTTCGGCAGACTACCACGCACTCTTATTTCCCTTTGGAGGAGTCGACTGCTGGAAAGGAAAGTGTGTATTAACTATTTTTTTTTTCCATTTTACATAAGTAGCTCGCCACTATCGGCCACTAATTTATTCTTAAGTTTTTTTTTGCATATTAGAGTGTTACATTTTTTTTTCTTTCAGTAAGACTTAGTGTCACCACGCAGAGCAAACATCAACATGGCGACAAAGCGGACCCCAGATGCCGAACCACCCCAATCACTGGTGGACCTGCCAGGAGCTGTGGGCGGGGAAGTTCCTGCTGCAGTTGTCGCGGCCGAGGTTCTAACCGCGCCTTCCACCTACTCCATTGACACCCTCGTGGCTTTAATGCGAGATATGTCTGAGAGGATCGGAAACTTGGAGGGAAGACTCCAGAACCTCCCGATGAGCCAACCCCCCAGCCGCGTGAGAACTCCGCTTGGCTGGGAGCCCAATCCCAGTGTGGCTATGCCCCACTCTCGACCGGCTGATCAAGGGACCCTACCTCAAAGGAACTCGGGACTGGCCCAGAGCTCCCGAGTATCGACCACGACACAGCACCGCACCTCCGTTGGAACCTCCAGCCCCCGAGTGAGTCCCTTACAGCAGATCAATCGAAGATGCGATTCCCCCCGTGAACGCATTGACACCTTTCCGAGACCCGACGCCTCGTATCATGGAGAGTTGGCGCCTTACCTTCACGGGTTTCAACTCGACGATATCAGTGGACTGATTCCTGTTCAGGATTTAGGCGTTAGTATTCAGCACCCTGGGAGGTGACTTCTCGACCTTCCTCCAGCATGCACACCTTCTGTTCAGCGGGGATGCTGCCGACTGGTACTGGAGTTTTAAGGAGTCGACGCCACGTCCCAATTGGGATTCTTTCAGTGCAGCCTTCCGCAATCGATTTGATGACGGCTTCACTGAAAGAGAACTACGGGAACAAATAAAGAAACGGAAACAAGGTGCTCACGAACCGTTCGACCAGTACTACACAAGTATAGTGCGATTGAGCACTCGCTTACGAACAACCATGCCCGAGGACGAACTGATAGAAATTATCAGGGAGAATATGCGCTGGGAGCTTCAGAACAGCCTTTTGCATTTTCCCATCAACACCATACAGGGATTACGCCTCCATGCTCGTAGGCAAGAAGAGCAAGATGAGTGGCGAGGTACCTTCCGTCCACAACCTCGCATAACGGGACCAAATCCACGAAATCATCACACCGCGGAGTTGATGAAAGTGGACCACCTACTGGCTGACCCAGTACCAGTACCGAGGAGCGGAGCACCCTTGGAGCTTGGGGGCCAAGCATTGATCGACCATCCGTTGAAGCTATTACAAGTCCGACGGTCTGTTGGAACTGCCGACAAACGGGGCATCGGTTCTATGCATGTCCAGCGGAACCGACGATCTTCTGTTACCGATGCGGGAAGGCAGACACTTACGCACCTGATTGCGCAAATCGCAAGTTCCAAAAAACTTGCCAGCGAGTGCCACGACCACCCGTCGGCACTCCTAAAACCCGGACGAACCAATGCTGACCCCATCACTAGCTATGACCAAGCCCCAGACATGACCCCAATTCTGCTGACTCGCACCGCCAAACACAGTTCTCCCGAAGTTCCACAACTGACGCCACCCTTTGTCGAGGCGGACGCGCAGGGAAATGATAGCGAGGCGAAGGTTCCTTGGCATGTTAAGCCCTTCCACGTCAGACTGTGGAATTATTTGGCTACTCGACAGCGCATCTTCCATGAGGAGTTGGCTACAACTGTCCCACCGCGAAGAAAGCGAGCCATGCGTCGGATGCGGAGCTTCTGGAGAAGGGTCAGGCAGTCAAGGAAGGTGCTGAGGGAAATACACTTAGACGAATTATTGAGGGATGACGTTCGACCATATGTGTCAGTGCACCTCCTGCAAAAGCGATTGTCAGGTTTAGTCGATACGGGAGCCAGTGTGAATTGCATATCAGCCGATTTTGCAGGGGAGGTGTTGGCAATGCACGCGGACCAAATCCACCATTTTACCACCTGGTTAAGCACGGCGGGCGGAACTCATCACCCTGTAGTGGGAAAAATTACGACGGATGTCACCTTTAAAGGAGTAACTAAACCTCTGGAATTTTACATGATACCTCAATTAACCCAGAATCTTTATCTAGGAGTGGATTTCATTCGAAAATATAACTTGGCCCTGACACTGTTTTCCGGCACGACCCTGGAGTCCGTCACCACTGTTCCTGACCAAACTCCAACCACTCACTTATTACGACATATACTGGATGTGAATCAGCAACTGCGACTTGACTCGGCTATATCGGCTTTTCCATCGCATGAGAAGGAAGGTCTCGGGCGGACGGCCCTGGTGTTACACACAATAGATGTGGGGGATGCTTAACCCATAAAACAGAGACATTTTGCCATATCTCCGGCGAAGGAAAAGTTGTTATATGCTGAAGTTGATCGAATGCTAGCATAAGGCGTGATCGAAGAATCGCAGAGCGCGTGGGCTTCCCCAGTCACCTTAGTTGTCAAGCCGAACAAGGTCCGGCTATGCTTAGATGCCAGACGCTTGAACCCCGTCACTGTCAAGGACGCATACCCTCTACCGTTGATTGAAGGCATTTTGAGTCGGTTGCCTAAAGCCCACTTCATCACGAATTTAGACCTAAAGGACGTCTTCTGGCAAATTCCTTTAGACCCTGGCTCAAAGGAGAAAACAGCCTTCACAGTCCCAGTTTGGCCCCTGTATCAATTCGTGACCATGCCATTCGGATTGTGCAATGCCCCTCAGACAATGACGATCCTTATAGATAAGCTGATACCACCACATTTACGTCACCAAGTTTTCGTTTATTTGGACGATCTGCTGCTTATAACTGAGGCCTTTAACGAACACATCGACCTGCTTCAGGAGGTGGCTCTGCACATCCGGAGGGCAGGGTTAACCATCAACATACAGAAGAGCCAGTTCGTGACGACGGAGGTGAAGTATTTGGGTCACATCATTGGGCATGGCAACATCAAGACCGACCCGGACAAGACTCAAGCGATTGACGCTTTTCCATTACCCAAGACCACCAAGCAGTTATGCCGATTACTAGGCTTATGCGGATGATACCTGTGTTTTGTGCGTGACTATGCCACCATTACCACTTCGTTGACCGACATGCTGCGTAAGGGACGTAAGTTCGTCCGGGAAGGGCCCAGCTTGCGAGCCTTTGAAGAGCAAAAAAAGAGTCTGACAACAGCCCCCCTACTGCACAGCCCGGACTTTGACAAACCGTTCTCAATCCATTGTGACGCGAGTCAACATGGGGTGGGAGCAGTTTTAGTCCAGGTTGCACAAGACGGCGAGGAGAGGCCTATAGCCTTTATGTCCCACAAGCTGAACTAAGCCCAGCGGAACTACATGGTCTCGGAGCAGGAATGCCTGGCGGCTGTGCTGACAGTGAAACGTTTTCGAGCATATGTAGAGGGACATCCGTTTGCAATCGTCACTGATCATGCGTCACTGAAATGGCTGATGAGCCAAACTGATCTCCACAGCCGCTTGGCCAGATGGACCTTGAAATTACAGGCGTTTGACTTCACGATAAGACACCACAAGGGAAGTCAGCACGTGGTACCGGACACATTATCAAGGATGTTCGCCCCCTGAAGGAGCCGAGTTGGCCGAGGAGGGCGACAGCCCCCTATGGATCGACTTGGACCATCCCGCCTTCAAGTCAGCCTGTTATATCCAGCTGATGAATACGATTCAGAACCAGTTGCCGCAGCTGCCAGAACTACGGGTGACGGAGGGATTTTTATACAAGCGGACGAGACACGCCTCCAGAGACCTCATTCAAGAAGAGGAACAGTGGAAGTTATGGATGCACGAAGAACTGACCTTCGAATTGATTAAGCGGTCTCATGACCACCCATTGAGTGCATACGGCGGTTATTGTCATACACTTCGGTGACTGAAGACTTACTTCTTTTGGCCTAAGATGGCCTAGCAAGTGAAAAAGTACGTAGCCACCTGTAAGTTGTGTAAATGCACTAAAGCGCCCAATTCTGTTCTTCGGCCCCCAATGGGAAAATTCGAACTACTGGAGCGGGTGTTCCAGCGCCTGTATATAGATCTCATCGGTCCGTACCCTCGCTCGACTTCGGGATACACGGGAGCTGTCGTGGTCCTGGACCACTTGTCCAAATTTCCGATTGTGGAACCTCTTCGAAACCTGCACATCGTCCCCATAGTCAGTTTTCTGGAAAATCGCGTTTTCCATATATTTGGAGTACCGGAGAAGCTGGTCTCCGACAACGGAGTTCAGTTCACCTCCTCTAGATTTCGGGAACTAATGGAAAAGTATGGCATTACGCATCAGCGGATTGCCGTTTATTCCCCGCAAGCCAATGCGTCCAAGCGGTTGAACCGCACCCTCATAGCCGCCATTCGGGCCTACGTCCAACCGGAGCAGAAGGATTGGGACCGCAGGATTTCCGCCATCACCTGTGCCCTGCATTTGTCTTATCACTCCACCACAGGCATCTCCCCATACTTTGTCGTGTTCGGCCAGCATATGATCTGCCACGGAAACTCGTACCGGCTATTGCGGCAGTTGAAAGGTTTGGAAGACCCAATAGTGGTGCTGGAGCCGCACGAGAAACTCCAAATTCTACGAGAACAAATCCGGGAGAGGATTGAAGACAGTAGACGGGTGGGGGAGGAGCAGTACAATCTGCGATCCCATCCTTCTGGCTTCAAGGCAGACGACGAAATCTACCAACGAAATTTTAGACAAAGTGAAGCAGGTCGGCACTACACTGCCAAGCTAGATAAGAAGTTCGTGAAGTGTCGAGTCTTACAAGTTTTAAGTTCCACGCGGTACCTCATTGCGGACATGCCTGGAAGGGAGCTGGGAGTCTACCATGCCAAAGACCTACGACGCTGAGAGAAAAAAAAAACAAGTTGAGTAAGCAGGAGAGTGCTCCTACCAGAAGGTCTTTGTAAACATCCTAGGGTTAGAAGCAAGTTTTCTAATGGCGTGAATCGATAACTTGCATTATTCATCCAATACTTAGATATGAAATCGTTCAAATTTATACAAAAGCTGCAGTTTCTTTCATAAGCACAGTGCAGCCACCATTGTAATCTAGCTTAAATGATTTTTCTGAATGCTCGGTCGATTGAACATGTTCAAGTTAAACACTTTTCCTTAAATTTTCATGAAAATTGAAAGAAAATAAAAGTTCCTAAGTCAATTTTAAATATATATATATATATATATATATATATATATATATATATATATATATATATATATATATATATATATATATATATATATATATATAGGGTTTTACAATAAGAGGTGTTATTTTGAATAGATCTTCTGATTTAACACCTTGCGACTTCTTCCTTTGAAGCCACGTGATAGAGAAGGCCTACACCGATAGCCCAGCGTCGATTTAAGATCTCAAAGATGAAATTCGTGAGGCTATCGAGGACATAGGGCAGCCAGGTTGCGATTCGGTTATGGAAAATTTCATGAAGAGGATATGGCCCTGTAAGCGTGTCGTAGTGGTTATTTGCTCAATGTTAGTTATTGCTATTAACGGCATATCTTCTTCTTTATAATGAAATAAACATCCGATCATTTTTATTAAAAAATGGCATTTTTCTTTTAATATCAAAATAACACCTCTTATTGGAAAACCCTATATGAACCATAAACATGTGTTATTGTTGTTGTAATTCCATATAATTGAAATAGCTATAACTCACTTGATTATGATTCGATCTAAATTAAATTTTGTGAACATATATATCTTATGTTAGTCTATATAATTGCAAAATTTCAAGAAGTTTAAAGGTACCGTTTTGATTTTATGGGCAAAAATGTAAAATCTACAAATCATACTATTATTAACAAAGTTGAGCGAATTTAGATTTCTAAGGTATTTGTTGCCCTTGTACTCATAAAGGTCCACGATTGTGATAATTTTTAGATTTTTCGGCTGAAAGGTGTCCAATCGCGAGGGGGGGACACATATTTTGGGTACATTTTGCCTTCCCCTGGACCCCCTAATTCATAATATGATTTTTTTATTTCAGATTCTAAAAGTTCTAATCAAGACCTTTCATTTGATATCCCATTTGACTACCTCCGATTAAAAAAAATTTTTAAGGGCCAATTCGTTATTAGGGGGGACCCCCCTTAAAAAATTTTTAAATTTTTGATAAGGCCGCAACTTTTGAGAGACCATCATTTCTGACCTTTTCACAAAGTTTGAGCAATCTAGCTTCTATAGTTTCTGAGGAAATTAGCTGTGACGCACGGACAGACGGACGGACGGACAGACGGACGGACAGACGGACAGACAGGTCGCGAAACTAGTAGGTCTTTGTAAAAAAGTTTTTTACAAAGACCTAAAAATGCAGCAAAAGATAGTATTATTCAAACATATTTAGAATTTTCCTTTATTTTTCTAAAAGAAGTATAGCTGCCACATAATGATCAAACACGTCCATAGAATGATAACGGTTGAAATTATGTAGTTCGTATAATTACAATTACATAATTAAAATCTAAGAAGAAATGAATGATAAAAATGAATAGTTATCATGTAAGAACGGAATTGTTTAAATGGTAAGGCTGCTTTCGTGTAAATTTTTACGATAATTACTCTCATTATGAATTTTTCTCCTTATTTCATTCAATCCACAGTAGTATATAATTATTACGAGAATTCTCTCTTGTCTTCTTTTTCATGATATTATTATTATTACATAAATAATATGGATTGTTAAACCTTAACAACGACTTTCCTTTCCAGTGGTCTTTTCTTTCAGCGGGAATTAGAGTGCATGGTAACTATGCCGTCGCGAGGGTAGGGTTCGACAAAATCTGCTGAGGTCGGTTTCGCGTCGCGCGCGGTACGCGGTACCCTTGTTGGTTTTGCCTTTTTATTAGCGTAGCTTTCGTCGGGGTTGAGTTAGCGTAGTATATTTTTCGGTACCACGTCGGGAATTTGGGAACGCGAAGTAAAGATTAGATTTTTGTTCTTTGACTGGTTGAATGAAGAAATACGGAGTAACGTAAAGTAGATTTCCTCTCCGTATGACTGTGTTTTGTGACGCGTTTGGAAACGGGCATTTATTGGTGGCTGAAAATTGTAGATGAGCGTAATCCATTTGGAGACCCGCGACCAAAATCCTCTCCGATCTAGCTGGCCGACAAGCAACTGCGAAAATGGATTACGGTGCACGGATTGGTTGACCGGTTGGTACCATCCGTCGGCACTACTCAGACTTAACGTCTAGAACCGATGAGAGGTCGGTTCCTCGTTCGTGACTTATGCAGAAAATCATTATAATGGGGCCCGAAGGGGAAACAACACCATAGTATACTCAACTAGTAACCACACTCCATCAACCCTCCGGTAAAATTCGAAGACAAGCCGAACAGAGAGCCATAAATCTTCGGTAGCAGGTAGGTAGGTAAATGCTGATGCGAGGATTGGCGCGAATATAAACATATGCTTCGATGAGAGATTTCAGGATTACCATATCTCAAAAAATCAATAACTTTGCAGAAAACCAAATTCGTTCCATGCAACCTTTTAGTTTTTTATTAGTATGTGGCAGCACTCCCATGTTCTGAAATGCGTAAAAGAACACGTGCGTCGGAAATTTTATTTGCATTTTGCTTTGTTTCTTGAGCGCGCTAAACATGGGATCAGCTCTCATGCCCCGGATCAGCTGACGTGCCCCTGAGAAAATTCAAAAAGTGTGCAACACAGGGTAAATGAAAGGTGTGGGTACTAGTTGAGTATACTATGAACAACACCACTCTCCTTCGAGTTCTCACATTTTTAATTTTGCAGTCGGCAGATGAACCGATTCAATTTTTATTGTCGATATTAACGTAGCATACTTTAGAGGGTTCCGTAAGGTAAAGATAGAGTCACCGATAAACTCTCTTTTGGTGTTGTTTGTCTTGTCTTCGGTATAATAAGGTCCATAGCATCTTCTGGAGTTCTTCATTCGTGGTGGCTCAGTCGCCTGAACATGCCGATGATGTTATAGAGTAGTGCGTCCCTTAATGTTACCAAAAGAAAGGCTTGCACATTTTTATACAGTTTGAAGTCGGACAGTTCTAATTTTGAACAAACTGATGGTGCCAGGGGTTTTCAAATACATTGCTTAGAATTGCGTCAGTTTTTGCTGAGAGCTAATCTGATGACCGGCAGTGATACAATCCGCATCATCAATTAGTCCTGACCGACACCCGATTTGTTTTTATGATTGGTTAGCGGTTTTTATTAGCATACTTTCGTAGAAGACAGGGACTTGTATTCAAAGAGAGGGGCCTAAAATTATAACAACCATCTCTCCACTGCGGAAACAATTGTTTCTTCACTAGTGTAGAGCGAAATCCTTCGGTCTCTCCATGCCTGGGTCGGCATCGAAGAGATTGCCCTGTAATAAACATAAGCAGTCCAGCAGGCCCGTGGTGATCAGGAGTGACTGCTCCTGAAGAGATAAAGTGGTCACCCCGTCGAAACTGCTTAGTTTGTTGTTTTACTAGTGTAAAGTAAACTACATCCGTCAAGTTTCCATCCTTTACGCAGAGATGAGGGGTTCACTTCAGCGACTTCAACATCTTTAGGTTTGACATTCCCTTTGTAATGCAATGACCTTCTTCAAATGCTAAGTCGTCAAGCACGCGTACGCGGTCGTTAAGCGAAGCTTGTTAGCTGAGCTCGGTGTTGTTTTAGCTCGCTGACACTTGTGCCAGACCATCGGCACCCGTGTCCTACACGGACATTTCAAAATTCATTACATGTGCTGGCGCGGTGAGGAAGATTAAGGAGGTTGTTGAAATCGGATGCCCATCTTTCCTTAATCTTGGTTTCATCAGCAATGATAAGGCCGATGTCATCGCGACAGAGCGTGGTTTAGGGCTGATTGCCACGTGGTAGGCTTTTCACTACTTTGTATGTTTGTCTCGGGTCATTGCTCGCTAGACTTACATCTATACTTCTCAATTGGACGTCATAGTATTTTTTTGTCTTAGTTGTAATTATCTTATTCTCTACTCTTCTGAGATTTTCAAAGTGATCTCTCTTGATTCTGGTACCCGTACCGTAGTATTTTTGCATGCCTGATTCTTTTTGTCTGACGCATTCTGGCACTCATCATCGAACCAATCGTTTCTCTTGCACCGGGCTTGATGTCTGATCATCTGTTCTGCCACGGTCCTGATAGCCGCTTTCATTTCCATCCAGAGCTTGATGCTTGTCTTTCACCATGTGTCTGATGAGATGAAATCCAGCTGTTTGTCGAGGGTCTTCGTAAATTTTTCGACCACAGACGGTGTTTGGAGCCTTTTGATGTCAATTTTTTGTAGCGAGCTGGTCTTCACTGAATATGCCTTTGAAATACGACATCGATAGCTTAATTTGATCAAGTAATAATCTGAATTACAATTGGCTCCTTGGTATGTACGGATGTCAAGTATGCTTGAGGTCCAACATTGTTGAATCAGAATATGGTCGATCTGGTTTTGTGTATTGCCACCCGGTGATCTTCTTCTCTTAGCACTACAGCCCCTTTCGGGACTTTGCATTTTGCAAACAGCGCCTCCAACTGTCTTGGTCCGTTGATCACGTCTTCCAATTCTGAAATCCGAGCAGTGATGAACTGTCTTCGTCGACCGAGTCAGACCACCGTTCCCATGGTTTCCCCACTGGCTGCCGGCCTTCAGTTCTCCCAACGAATACCTTCTTGGGTATCCATTGTTCGTCCATACGATTCATGTGTCGAGCCCATTTCAGCTTCCGCAGTTTTACAATCCTTGAGACCTCCGGTTAGTAAAAATTTTCATACAGCTCATGGTTATATCGAATTCGCCATTGGTCCCCGTCTAGCTTCGCTCCGATTATTCGCCTCAGGACTCGTCGCTCAAAGGCGTTCAATATATTTGCGGATGCTTGGGTAAGGGTTCATGTTTCATACCCATAGCATAACACAGGTCTTATCACAGATTCGTATACTTGGAGCTTTCCTGTGTATGCAGCTGGTCTTCAAGATCTTCAATTCTGAATAGAATATTTTATTTGCGAGCTGTGTTCTTCGGCGTATTTCGATTCCATCATCAGGCGCAGAAGACTTGCCTTCACCCTCTTACGTCCCCACAAAGTAGGTGTAATTAGGATTTCGTAGCAGAGCTGTAGATTTATTTACAGTGATTAGCATTTCTCGGCATTTTATTATCCGTTATTGGGGAACCAGTAAACCCAATGTTGCGACCCCGAGAGCGTTTACTACCATTTAACTGGGGGTTTGGGATGAGGGGTCATGGAAGCTGTGGGTTGGGAAAACAAGGTGCTCCCTCCTCTTTCCTCAAAGGTAAATAAATAGATGAGTTGATTCAAGTGCGTTTCTAGCAAATTTGTGGGAATGACATAGAACGGAAACCTTCAGTCCAGCCAGGTGTAAATGGGTAAAAGCAGAACAAGAAGAATTGTTTACGTTTCATTTTCCTTATCAATTTTTTTTTTTAAATGATCTTTTTATGATTTGTCTTTTCTGCTCTATTCTAGAATAGGGTAATCTAGATTTTGGTGACCACATGGAACACTACATATTAATTTTTAACATAAAATAAAAAACACGACACTTTTTCTCTCTTGCGCAAGAACTTACAGCCGGGGGACCACAACTTGCCAATTTTTGCAACTAATCCTGAAAACATCCATGCCCGCTCAAGAGCTAGCTCAAGTAGGAGTCAATTTCACCATGCGTTTGATTGAGCCACTGTTTCAAGGTAGGGATGAGCCATGCAGTCCGTCTTCTTTTATGATGTTCACCCAGGACTACTGCCAATAATTGGTTGAGCGTTGTCTCTCATCTTGGGCAACTGTTTCCTTCTTGTCTTTCGTTTCGATGCAAGTAGATAGAATAGCGTTCTATGGCAAGGAGGGCAGTAGATATCACGTCTGCGAAAACTAGCACCGTTATGCCTATGTAAGGGTTTTTGGTGCAAGTCATTGCTGAGAGCACCGCCCCATATTTTTGCTCTATACAGTAGCACCGACTTGCTCAAACAGTCTTAAAATAGCAAAGTTTGATTGCACGGGTGCGAGAAGAGGGGATACACAGAAAAATGGTGTCTCGCTCATCCATTATATCTGCAAAAAAACAATGAGTGTAGCTTTTTATAAGTAAAATAACAACAAATACCTTAGAAGTCAAAATTCACACAACTTTATTGATAATAGTATTTCAGTTTGTACATGCCACTTTTCTTGTATATTGATGTATTATTAGGGTTTTGTACTGAAATACAAAATCCTATTGCAATCACGACCTGTGTCCGTCTGTCCGTCCGTCCGTCCGTCTGTATGTCACAGCACTTTTTCTCCGACAGCTACAGCTATGAAACTTTGTGAAAAGGTCAGAAGTGGTGACTTCTTGAAATTACGAGGGTGGAAAAATTTTTCAAAGGGGTTTAAGGGAGGTCTCCCCATATAGGGAGGTAATGCCTCAAAAAAAAAAAATGTTCACCATTGGTAGTCGAGTAGGATGTGAGTGCAAAACAAGTCTTAAAATTGCCTTATCGGTACCGAGGGGGGCAGGGGGAAATGTACGAAATTTTCGCGTATCCCCCCCTCCTCGCGATTGGACACCTTCCATCCGAAAAATACGAAAAAAATCATGAATGTAGGCCTTTATGAGTACAACAACAACAAATACATGAGAAATCCAAATTCACTCAACTTTGTTAGTAATAGTATGATTTATCGGTTTTTATGTTTTCTTGAATAAAATCTAAACGGCACTTTTAAATTCAATGAAATTTAGCACACAGATGACTATTTATAAGATTGATTAAGCTTTTCTGCAATTTTCATGAAGATCGAGTTGTATTTAACGAAGTTATAGCGATTTGAATTTTTTTGTATTACTATGGAACAATATGCCCTGTATTACTATGGAAACATATGGCTATCATATGCGCTTTTTACCGATTTAGACACTACAGCTTTGCTGGGATTTGATAGGTATCACGAAGATAAGTACATACAATTGAAACAAGTCGAAGAGCTCCTAGCAAAAGGGCTTTGTAACCACTCTAGGATTCGAAAAATAGGCCATGAATCGATGATTAGAGTACAAGGGAGTGGCCCCGATATGAGTATCAACTGAAAGTTCTTTATGGGAGCTTTTCAAAACAGTTCTTAAACTGACAATTTTTGCTTCAGTGGGGGCACAGGGGGGAAATAAATGAAAAATGTGTTTCCTCTCTCGCGAATGGACACCCATGATCTAAAAAATCTGAAAAATAATAAAGGGAGATATTTATGGGTATAATAATAACAAATACCTCAGAAGTCAAAATTCGTTCAACTTTTTTAATAAAAGTATGATCCTCGAATGTCACATTTTCTCCAATAAAATCGTCTTTGACATGTTTCTTGATTTTATTCGTTGTTGGTTACTGCATTTTGTAAGTTGAGTGCAAAACCCTTCTGACATGAGCAAAGGTCTGTCTGCCCAACTTGTTCAGTTTTGATTTCAGTTTGTTTCCAATCTTGTCGTTAGTTTTGAATGCAGCTTGTGTTTCTTAAGGAAGTTTGATAGTTTCTACGTGTCTTTGCCTACGCATGTTAAGGGAATCCACTTTTGGTCGTTCTTATTTGTTGCAATCAGTTTGTGTTCCTATTTGTATTTGTACTGTGCAATAAGTTTATCAATGTCATGTTGTTTGTATCCGTTATTACTAGCTATTTTGTAAAAGCTGTTTATTTTGATGTAATAGTTGAAAGGAGTCATGAAGTTGGAGTGATTCTCTGCATCATTGATCTTTAAGCTGCTATTTTATGCTGTGTGGGGTGGTTAGATGTGTGAAAATTAGTTGTGGTTTGTTTTCTGCATATTTTGTTGTCTAATCGTGTTTCTCCCTATATCACAAATTGGTTCATATAGTTGAGTTGATCGTTGGTTTCTTTTCTATTGCGAAATTTATGTTCGTGTGTATTTCATTCATATAGGTGAGTAGTTTGTCTTATTTATTTTGTTGGAACTCAACATTGATGAAACAGTCATCCATATCGTTTGCAAAATATCACATTGAATCTTTCGTCAATTTTGGGCATAAAAACTACTTTCTGAGATTGTAGCAAAATGTTGGAAATTACTTAGGCTGATTTTGGCAACATATAGTATGTGTCATTGAACTTTAAATAGTTCTGCTTGGTTGTGGTCTTAATGAGGCTGAGTAGTTGATCTGTGAATCGCCATCTATTAAAGAATGGATGTTTTTCTTTCACATGGTCAGTGTTTCATCGACAAGTGTCAGTTAATGCTAGAGAGGTGGCGAATTTTGCTAGCTTGTGGTTTGGTTATGGGACTTTCAATGTCCTCAATAATGTCAGAAAAATTGTTACAATCTCTGAAAAAAGTTCTTATTCCAAAAATTACCGAAAGATTCAATTTGATATTTTACAAATGATATGCAGATGATTGTTACATCATTATTGACTCACAAAAACATAAACAAGATGAACTGCCTACATGAATGAAACACAACCAAATATAAATTTGATTGTATAAAAAAAAACAAACCGACAACTTTTCTATGTGAACTTTACTGTGGCGTGGGAGCAAGTACAATTAGACGACAAAATGTACAGAAAATCTACCACAACTGATCATACCATATTCGCGAAATCGAATCATCTTACGGAACATACACTAGCGGAATACTGATCAGTGGTGTGACGACTTCACTTTATCCCCACGAAACCTACTAACTACTTCAATAAACTGAACAACGTTTACAGAATGACGTGGCATTGGCAAACTTATTACACGGTACAAAGAAAAACAGCAACGTCAACTTACTGAGACACACAGGAACAGCCAACAGTAGATTTCGATGAAATACGTATTAAAGAGACATACAAACTATAAAATTTCCTTAAGAAATAAAAACTGCATTCAAAACAGACAACAATATTGGAAACAAACTGAAACCAAAACGAGAACAGTGGCATATTCAAACTGACATACAAGTACTGCGACAGGGTATACATACGAGGGACAGCATGGAAACTAACAAGAAGACACAACGAGCACTTATGATCTTTCTTACACCACAGGGCAGACTCTAACTATTCGATCCACTATAACAAACTCTATGACATTGTTAGACAAACAAAGCAAAGGGCCGAGACTTGACATTCTAGAAAGACTTGAAATACACAAACATAGAAAGACAGACGGTAACGATGTCAATGAACAACCCATTACAAAATCCGACCCAATTTTCTCAGTACTAAACCAGACCCACCAAACAAAAAGGGAGGTGAGACGAACCAGAACAAACGGAATTCAACAACCCAGAAAAGAATAACCAAATACCTCTCTACCTGACCTAACTTACGCCCTACCTGCTTAACCTATCCTATGTCAAATCATTTCCTTCCACATATCTTTTGGATACTGAAGATAACTCAGAGGAGTCGAAACGCGTCTGGTCATTCAAAAACATTGGTTTGCAGATATCAAAACAAGTTGGGTTGACAGAATTATGCTCATGTCAGAAGGGTTTTGTACTCAACTTACAAAATGCAGTAACCAGCAACGAATAAAATCAAGAAACATATCAAAGACGATTTTATTGGAGAAAATGTGAAATTCGAAGATCATACTATTATTAACAAAGTTGAACGAATTTTGACTTCTGAGGTATTTGTTATTATTATAC
This sequence comes from Odontomyia ornata, assembly GCA_963969285.1. Classification (NCBI taxonomy): domain Eukaryota; kingdom Metazoa; phylum Arthropoda; class Insecta; order Diptera; family Stratiomyidae; genus Odontomyia; species Odontomyia ornata. The sequence goes on from OZ017740.1 coordinate 185,619,187, forward strand.
CCATAAATATCTCCTTTGATATTTTTTTCAGATTTTTTAGATCACTGGTGTCCATTCGCGAGGGAGGAAACACATTTTTCATGTATTTCCCCCCCCCCCCCCCCGTGCTCCCACTGAAGCAAAAACTGTCAGTTTAAGAACTGTTTTGAAAAGCTCTCATAGAGAACTTTCAGTTGATACTCATATCGGCTACCTTTCATGAAATTTTTTTTCAGGGGCCACTCCTCTGTACTGTAATCATCGATTCATGGCCTATTTTTTCGAATCCTAGAATGGTTACAAAGCCCTTTTGCTAGGAGCTCTCTCCTGCCTCTTCGACTTGTTTCAATTGTTTGTACTCATCTTCATGATACCTATCACTCCTGAAATTTTCATGCAAATTCTAGCAAAGCTGTAGTGTCTAAGTCGGTAAAAAGCGCATATGGCTCCATAGCAATATGTTTCCATAGTAATACAGGGCATATTGCTCCATAGTAATACACGAAAATTCAAATCGCTATAACTTCGGTAAATACTATTCGATCTTTATGAAACTTTCAGAAAAGATCAATCCTATAAATAGTCATCTCTTTGCTAAATTTTATTGAGTTTAAGGGTATCGTTTAGATTTTATTCAAGAAAACACAAAATCGATAGATCATACTATTACTAACAAAGTTGAGCGAATTTCGACTTCTCATGTATTTGTGGTTGTTGTACTCATTAAGGCCTACATTCATGATTTTTTTCAGATTTTTCGGATGGAAGGTGTCCAATCGCGAGGGGGGGTACGCGAAAAGTTCGTACATTTCCCCTTCCCCTGTCCCCCTCGGTACTTATAAGACAATTTCAAGACTTGTTTTGAAAAGATCTCATTAAGACCTTTCTAATGACACCCCACTCAACTACCAATGATGAAAATTTTTTTTTGAGGGGTCATCCCCTTATATGGGGAGACCCCCCTAAGCGCCTTTGAAAAAATTTTCCACCCTTGAACTTTCAAGAGATCACCACTTCTGACCTTTCTACAAAGTTTCATAGCTGTAGCCTCTATAGTTTCGGAGAAAAAGTGCTGTGACATACAGACGGACGGACAGACGGACACAGGTCGTGATTGCAACAGGGTTTTATTATCTTAGTACAAAACCCTAAAAACAAAGTAGTTGACTAAATATGAGATTCTTATATTCTACAATATATGTTGAGGTTCGTGGAAATCAACTTATATTTACGAGAGTTACAGCCATACGAATTATTCAGAATCACAACAAGAACAACTACATATGAACTAACATATGTACGAGGTGTGGTCATAAAATATCGCGAATTTCGTTTTTTTTCAAAAATTATTTATTTATTCATGAATATCTATTTTGTCCCCTTCAAAGTAATCCCCATGAGATATTATACACTTGTACCAACGGTTTTTCCAATCTTCGAAGCACTTCAAAAAATCATTTCTTTAAATTTTGTTCAGCTCCTTCTTCGATGCCGTCTTTATCTCGTCAAGCGTAGCGTAACGTCGTCCTTTCATGGGCCTCTTCAGTTTAGGAAACAAGAAAAAGTCACAGGGGGCCAGATCTGGGGAATACGGTGGCTGCGGCATCATTAGTGTGTTGTTTTTGGCCAAAAAGTCGCGCACAAGCAACGTTATCGTGGTGCAAAAGCCAATTTTTGTTCTCCCACAAATCTGAGCGTTTCTGGCGGATTGCTTCGCGCAAATTGCGCATAACTTGCAGGTAATATTCCTTATTGACCGTTCTTCCCTGTGGCAAGAACTCATGATGCACCACGCCCCTGCAATCGAAGAAAGCTGTCAGCAAAACTTTCACATTCGACCGAACTTGGCGCGCTTTTTTCGGTTTTGGTTCATGCGGCAGCTTCCATTGAGATGATTGAGCTTTGGTTTCCACGTCATAACCATAAACCCACGATTCGTCACCAGTTATGACCCTCTGGAGCAAATTTGGTTCGTCGCGGACAGAGTTTAACATCTCATTAGCAATGTTCATGCGTTGCTGTTTTTGGTCGCAATTGAGCAATTTTGGTACGAATTTCGCGGCGACCCGTCTCATGCCCAAATCGTTGATAAAAATCGAATGGCACGAGCCAATCGATATGTTTAGGTCCTCAGCAGCTTCTCTAACGGTGATTCGACGATTGGCCAATACCATTTTCTCCACTTTATTAATTTTTTCGTCTGTTGTTGAAGTGCTCGGGCGTCCGGCACGCTCTTCGTCGTTCACATCTTCTCGGCCTTCTAAAAACATTTTGTACCACCGATAAACGTTGCTTCGGTCCAAGGTAGCTTCTCCGTATGCCACAGTCAACATTCGGAATGCATCCGCGCACTTAATTTCGTTTTTCACACAAAATTTGATACACGTTCTTTGATCCATTTTTTTGAATAAGTAAAAATCGAAGACGATTGAAAACACGTGCAAGTAAAGCAGCTATCACCAATTAAGTGAACATTCAAAATGGCCGAGCTTGTCGGCATAAGTGACAGACATGAGTACCAACATAACGCCACAAAAAAATCGAAATTCGAATATACGTAACCCGCGAAAATTCAAAATTCGTGATACTTTTTGAACACACCTCGTATGTATATATGCTTTCTATTTAGCCAGACACTAAAATCTACATTGTATCTTCGCTAAAAGTTTAGATGAGATGATTGACATAAACATTTTGCAAATCTTTCCCGGTCAATCATAATTTTTGTTATAGAAAAAATGGCGGCCGATAAAATTGGGGAGTCCTTGATTTCTTTTAAACCGAGTATTTTAAGTACGAGTACATCTCAATAAAATTTTCTTAATGTTATTTGATATTCTTTTCCACATATTAAAAGTTGAGTACAACATGCTTGCAACAGGAGTGTAGTTCTGTCTTCCCAACTTGTTTTGAGTTAAAGGCTGTTTAGATTGAGGTGTGCGACGTGTTAGTTCGATAGTCTGTAAATTCAATTTTTTTTCTGCAATACATATGTATTTTTAATCCATTTGCTCTTTACTTTCAAAGAACCATCAGAAATAAAGTTTGTTCTGACTGCAGCTGCTATTTAGTATACGAGTATATGTTCTACTAGGGGGGCGCAAAAAGAGGATTACTCAAAGCCACCATGAACGACTGCAACCTAATATAGGATAACAAAAGCTACGTAAAACGTCTAAGTGTAATGTAAATTAAGGAATAAAACAACTAAAAACATATGTAAAGGCTATTCCCACGAAATGTTGAAACAAAATACCTGAAAAAGTCTTCGAAGTCAACAACTGCAATTCCCACGAAATTCCAAACAATAGATGCGATCTAGATTTTTGCGTGAGAACATCTGAGCGGTATCCAGTGATTCACGTCGCACAATTAGCATTTTCTGGTTTAATGGCACATCCGAAGAGAATAAACCTTCTTTTAAAAACCGAATTCCACAACATGTCAACAAATTGGCGCCAGAGCAGGGATTTACGTGTCAGATTATCCGGAAGTAGTCGCGGTGAACGAAAGACTCGTTTATTGAATGGTCAAAAAATTGTCCAAGGAGCAATTAAAGGCTCGGTTAACCATCCGAAAGTTTTAAATCGGGATAAGGAGAGGAATGATTGATTCAAGATACATTACAAAATTCCGCCCATCCATCATTGTACGAGGGTGGTTCAAATATGATCGAGACAAATGCTCTGACACGTTTATTTACTATCGAACAAATTTACAAAAATTTACAGTTTTTCTAGGACTCCCCCTTACAAGTTACGCATTTTGTCCACTTTTTGTATTGCTCTGAAATATTGGAGGTTATTACATATTAAAGTTTAGAGTAGTTTTGTTGCTAATAACTACAAAAAGACAATCAACCACGTGTTTGGGGAAGCAAAAGGCACCAGACCCTTCTGCAAATCAGTAATGCAACTCTCACACACAAATACACGACGTAGCACGTTTTTGATGCTAACTGATGACATTTTCTCCACTACGCAGGTGACTGACAACTGTTTTTGGGTTTTCAAGGGGGTGCAGAAACTTACCTGTCAAAAGCTGACAACGTATAAAATAACTTCGCCAAATAAATTGTGGTTAAATGAATTGGACACCCATGTGATTTTTGCCAGAAATTCATTGAAAACTTGCGGTTCACAATATAAAAAGCCATTTTTTAGACCGAAATGAAATAAAATGGCCTCGATGCAGTTTTGTTGCTATAAACTATTACGCAGCCATGTGTTAGGGGAATAAATGACGCTAGTTTCCTCTGCAAGCTAATGATGCAACACTCTGATCCATACAATGCGCAACATGTTTTGGCGATGATTTACAGACTTTGTTGTTTTTAGAAAGACGCACGGCTGATTACTTCCCGAAATTTCGTGTGGTATGAAATCACTTTTGATTCGAAAATTTTTTACAGCTTTATGTGAAAACAGATGAATATTCCCCACTTCCAACCAAAATAATAACTAAAAATTACATGGCAAGGCAGCTGTTAGATACGCTCGGCTTTTTGTTCAGAAGAGGTCTCGTTTTTTGCGATACGAGGGTGATTCAAATATGATGGAGACAACCGTTGTAGATGGCGCGCATGTATGTTTTGACGGTCGTGGCTTGAGTATGTGATCCCTTTCAAACAGTATGGCATAGTTTTTGTCGCGAGTGCATGTTTCACGCGCGTGCTACGACCATGAATGAACGTCCAGTGCCGACCACCG
>OZ017740.1:185628874-185663874 GCA_963969285.1 Odontomyia ornata
TGGATTACTTCGATGGCAGTAACATCGAGTATTCGATTTAAAAAAAAAATCATTTAAATTCATTTTTGATGCTGTATAACCAACATCATTGACTTACCGGAATCTACTTATTACTTTTGTGCTCACTTACCTGTGTAAGATTTTTAAGATCATAATTGTCGTTATCGAGAAAGAATAATTTCCTTATTTGTTGTACCCTTCGATGACGAAAATGTAATTTATCTTAGTCACTATGATCTATTCAACATTTTATTCTGCCAAAGATGAATGCACCTTTGGCTGAATAAAATGTTGAGTAGGCAAGATATGCTCTATACAGGTTACATATCCTCCAACCCACAATATCTTCAGCATCATATGATGCATTCAATGTTATTATTTCTAGCATGAGAATCTAAAATTGTTTAGATTCTCATCACGTACATTTAATTCTTATCCACCAACATTGTTTTGGTTTAGACATTCATTCTATGAACTTACTGAATGTTTGCTTTGATGAGCGGAGAAGATATAATGCATCTTCTCACGGTGCATAGAATTAAGAATTGATATAAGATAGATAATGATATTGTAACAGTTAGTTGTAGAGTAGACTCTAAGACGATTGGTAATAAAAATAATTTTTTTCAAAAAACTAACAATCAGTTTTTTCAAGTGGCGCAGTCGGTAGGATCCTGACTAATTACTATCCGGTTAATTACTCGCGACAGGAGGCAACTAAGTATTGCACGCCTTAAATATCTTCCTGAGACTGGGAAGAGTCCTGTATGTTGGGTATCGGGCGCGAACAAAATAATATCACTCACAAATTAGTGAAAAGGAATACCAGTGAAATAAGTGAAACAATCAGTTATTTATTACCTGAAAAATATATTGAATGTTGGTGACCACTTAAAATTCAGTGAGCCCCTTCAAAATTTTAAAATCGCGCATCAATAAGAAATCTATCGAATATACGATATTGAGCCCATAAATTAAACAATTCTTTAAAACAGTGGTCTGTCTCTCTCTACAAACTCGAACCCGGTAAATCATCAACCATTCCACGGGAAACCATGGATAAATTTTTAAAGTTTTGGAGAAAAGTTTTAACTGAAGAAGAAATGGATGTGGAATAGCTGAACGGGCTAGCAGGAGCATTGGAAGCATGGTCTACTGCCAACACACCCCCGAGCATGGCGTCCAACTTGAGGGCGGAAATTAAGTATTTGAAACCGTTCGAGGGAGATCCTAGTGAGCTTGCAAATTTTATAAATTCAGAGAACACACAAATGGATGCGATGGATGCGGCCCAAAAACCTCAACTTTGGGAGGTAATTTTCAAACAATCAACCAGCAAACTGGGAAGAAGCAAGAACCCTGCTAATTCAACATTTTCGGCACAACGTGAACTACAAAGATATATCATGGAGAATTACAAATCTAAAAATAAGTCCTATTGTTGACCTAAACAGAAAATTAGAAGACCTTGTGAAAGATATAAATGCTTTTGCAATTTATGAATCTAATCGGGACAATATGAAAAACACATTTTATACATTGTTAATAAACCGTGTGAAATAATTAGTGACAGGGGATTTTTCACGGGATGTAAAGGATGTATTCGACCTCCATGCGTTAACACGTATTCTATATTCATATGTGCGATATGACAACAACAATTTAGATAGAAGCTTAACCGGCCTAACAAAAACGTTAAACCACAACAAAATACTAAACACCCGACAGATACTAACGACTCACACAGAAACGACAACTTTCACAAAGATAATCCTGTTTTAATGCAATTTAGGAAAAATAACAATAATTTGGACCAGTTCAGATATAAAAATCCTCAAAAAGGAGAACATAGACTTACTAACCAGAACCAGTACAGACAAGAACGAAATTATTCCCCTGGTCAATATCGGCATTTTAATCATAATACATCCGATCAGTTTAGAAATGCTCATCAACGACCCGAACCGATGGAAATAGGACAAATTAACGAAAACACGACAGAAGACATCTGAACGGAAGAAGTTGAAAGTAACGAGCCCGAGTTTTTTCTTAACTAGGCCTCGGAACTAAGATTTTTGCAAACTTTACAATAGACAACATAAAATATTTATGTCTCATTGACAAAGGCTCCACTATGAGCATAATCAATTCTAATAGAGTATATTGTAGTAAATTTAAAGTATTTGAACGAATGAAAATGAAATTATAGACAATCAATAATGTAACTATTGAAGTTGTCGACCATATTATAACGAGTATACCGTTGGAATTCAATCGTAGTCCAAAAGGCGCAAGCAGATGGTATAAGCGCAATTTGGATGGTAAACCATATGATATCCTAATTGGTATGGATTTATTAAGCAAAATTTCCAGGGATATGGATTTGAAAAATAAATTATGGATTCTTAAGAATGGTAGCCGAATTCCCATTTTTTCATTTGACAGCAAAATAAGTTTTGACTGCTTTGAACTTCCGTCTGATAATAAAGAAATAGATTTAAGCCACTTGAATTTGGAAGAAGAAAAACATGTCAGAGACCTATTTAGGAAGTTTGAGCATCTGATCTACAAAGATGGAGACGAGTTAACTAATACCGATTCCATTTACCATGAAATTATAACAACCACCGATCAACCCATTCATGGCAAACTTTACAGGCTTCCTCCCAAGCATGAAGAAGAAGTAAGAAAGCAGATCCAAGAAATGGAACAACACGGTGTAATCCGTGCATCAAATAGCAAACACGCCTCCCCTATTATGATTGCTGCCAAATAAGCAGACAGTTCGGGTCAACAGATGTTTCGTCTTTGCGTAGATTATCGTAAACGAAATCACGATTGACGACAAGTATCCCCTTCCAAACATAGATAGTATCCTGGATAAACTGGGAAGAGCCCAATATTTCAGTTCTATTGATCTGGCCAAGGGATACCACTAAATTAAAGTTCATCCTAAAGACATTCCAAAAACGGCATTTGTAACACCGTGTGGATTATATGAGTATCTCAGGATGCCTTTTGGCTTAAAGAACGCACCAGCAACGTTCCAAAGGCTTATGAATGACATACTCCGCGACTATATCAATAAAATTTGTGTCGTATATCTAGACGACATATTAGTGTTTTCAACGAGCCTCCAAGAACATATTAGCTCTTTAACTTTGATACTTAAAAGACTAGCTGAGCACAGTTTTAAAATACAATTTGACAAGTGCTCCTTCATGAAAAAAAAATACGGAATTTTCAGGACACGTCTTCACTCCTGAAACCTAACCCTAATAAGATTAAATGCAAAGAAGAATATCCTTTACCAAAAGCTGACAAACAACTTAAAGGCTTCCTGGGTGTTACGGGGTTTTACATTAAATTTGTAAAAGATTATGCGAAGATCGCAGGTCCCATGATTAAATATTTGAAGAAAGGAAAAAATATAAACACAAACTACCCTGAATATATTGAAGCCTTTGAAGCATTAAAGCTTAGCATCATTAAACATCCGATCCTTAAATTTCCATATTTTTCAAAATCGTTCACATTGTACACGGATGCAAGTAACTATGCGCTGGGAGCGGTGTTGACACAAGGTGAACAGCCCGTTTGTTACGCGTCCAGGTCCTTAAATGACCATGAGAAAAAATATTCAGTAACGGATAAAGAGTTTCTTGCCATCGTGTGGGCAGTAACTTATTTCCGACCCTATCTGTGGGGTAATAGGTTCAAAATCATTACTGACCATTTGCCTATTAAGTATTTGAACAAAAAATATACTGGCGAAGAATTCAGTCAAAGAAATCAAAGATGTTTGCTTAAGTTACAGGAATACCAATTTGACATAGAATATTTGAAAGGTAAACAGAATAAGGTCGCTGATTTCTTGAGTAGGATTCCTGATAACAATAATGAAAACCACAATGCACTCTCAAGAGGAACAACGACTGGGCTACATACCAATAAAAGAGACCATCGTGAACAAATATAAAACCCAACTGATTTCGGCCTACGATGTAGAAAAGGAATTTGAAAAACTCCATAACCGAAAAATCGTCTATATTGACATGACGAAAGGTCGAGAACAATGGACAGGATTACTAAAAAGATATGTTACACCCGGACGAATTGGAATTTACACGGAGCTATCATATCACGAATATAATAAAATACAACAACTATTAATAGAACTGTTCAGTGAGCAAAACAAAATTAAGTTTATTGAAGCCACCCTCAGGGCAACCGAGATGCGAACTTTAGAAGAAGCACAAAGAAATATATCCCTTTACTACACTCAAGAAAGCCTTCATAGTGGGATCATCGAAACTTACCATAGCTTGAAGAATAAAATTTACTACCCAGGACTCATAAACGAGATAACAAAAATAATAAATAACTGTAAAATATGCCTAGAAACAACATATGAACGGAAACCAATCAAATTAAAGTATAAAATCAGTGAAACGCCCACAGAAGTTAATCAAATACTTCATATGGATGTACTCGTATATTACTTTTCCAAACAACCTTTTTTCACCTTGATTGACAAGCTGACAAAAAAAGCGTATGTCTACCACATGCCAAATAGGCATTAGACTAAAAAAACGGAAATATTAGAAGAACACTTCTCAAAGTTTGGAAAGCCGAGAAAGCATGTGGCTGAAAACGAATTTAATTCACTGAACTTACTAGATTTTTTAAGAGAACAGGAAGTAGAAATTCACCTAACTACGCCTAATACACATACTAGTAACAGTGATATAAACAAGTTCCACAGTACATTACAGCAGAAGCTAGTTTCGATGCGTAATTTAGATTTAAGTATTGTTCAGAAAATGCATAGAGCAGTAAATAATTATAATAAGAGATATGACCCCTGATCAAGCCATGCAGAGCGATGTCGCACAGCTGACACAGTTAGCGCAAAAGAAAAAAGAAAAGGTAATTAATAAACTTAACGAATCTAGAGAAGATTATGAGGAAACTAGAAATATAATCCCTGTTAAGAATTATAAAAGAAACTACTATAAAAATGAACCTAGATATAGAATTAAGAATAGGCTTAGAGACCACCCAATCAATACTAAAAGACCACGTAAACGTGACGATATTAGCATTTCGTATACTGACGCTACTAGCCCTAGTGCTACCACAAACCGAAGCGGGGCTGACAATACACCAAATAACGACTGAAAATGGATACATAATTGTGAATATGGGACAAACCGAAATAATACAGGACACTAAAACTATACTCCATATCATTAATGTGGACAACATCAAACACACTGCTGATTGCCTGAGAAATAATATTAAAACATTGCATATTGATACCGACCCAATAATCGAAAATGAACTAACAAATATTTACGTAAAAATTAGTGCCATACGGCCACCAAAAAATAATAGACGAAAACGAGGACTTATTAACGTTGTAGGAACGATACATAAATGGCTTTTCGGAACTATGAACGATGACGACAGGACGGAAATTTCGGAACATTTGAAAATTATTGAAGAGAACAATGGGCACGCAATAACAAATTTAAATAAACAAATCAAAATAAACTCTTATTTGAATGAAACAATCACTTATTTGAAAACAGTATTAGAAGCAGACAGAAATCAAATTAATAGAATGTTTAATTAATTATCACAGAACGAACGACAAATTATTTCCAATCAGTTTAAAATGGAACATATACTAAAATTAAGGATCTTGGAAGAAAAGTTAAACCAAATTATTGATAGCATTGCATTAGTGAAACACGGCCTTGTCCACCCAAGACTGCTAACAGCAACGGAAATAACGGATACGAAACTTAACTACTACAAATTAAAGAACGTAAGAACTGGACTATTTCAAATTAAAGAAAACGAATTAATTTTAGCAATAAAAATTCCAAATATTTAAAAGCTTGTTAATTATAAATTAATAACACCCCTACCAACAATTGACTATTTGGAAGTGGCAATCGATGACGAATACATTCTTGAGCTTAATGGAAAAAACTTTATTTTTGAAAAAATGATTCAATATGAAAACGAGTTGAAACCTTGGAATAATTGTATTGTAAAAAATAATTGCCTTTTTGTTGAGAAAGAAACAACAGAAATTGTAAAGATTGAAGATAACTCCATAATATGCAAAAATATGAAAAATTTCGAACTAGCAAATAAATGCAATAATCGAAAATTAAAACTAAATGGAAACTACCTTATCACAATTAACATTTGTACTATCCAAAATTGAAACAGGCTCTCACTAATTCTAATGAAAAATTTGTAGACAGATTCTTTTATTCAGAAAACTCAAATAATTTTAATTTAACAAAACAATTGAATTTTACCAAGATTATGTTGAAAAATATTGATAATTTAGAATACATTGAAAGACTTGTATTTCATAAAAATGTACACTACATTGTTGGCTCATCAATTTTGCTCATACTTACTTTCATAATTGGTTTCACAGTCATCCTCTACCTAAAGTATAAAAAATCAGTACGAATTATCCAAATTTCACACGCAAAAATTCCAAAAATTGGAAACATTCCGGAGAATGTTAAATCAAACGGGGGAGAGGTTACATATCCTCCAACCCACAATATCTTCAGCATCATATGATGCATTCAATGTTATTATTTCTAGCATGAGAATCTAAAATTGTTTAGATTCTCATCACGTACATTTAATTCTTATCCACCAACATTGTTTTAGTTTAGACATTCATTCTATGAACTTACTGAATGTTTGCTTTGATGAGCGGAGAAGATATAATGCATCGTCTCACGATGCATAGAATTAAGAATTGATATAAGATAGATAATGATATTGTAACAGTTAGTTGTAGAGTAGACTTTTTTTTTCGAAAAACTAACAATCAGTTTTTTCAAGTTACAGAAAGGTTTTGTATGCAATTTGTAACATGTTGGGCATCATCTTTAGCCATTCATAAGTACCTTGATATCATGTTCAGTGTGTGCTTCAATTGAAGGAAACCTGCCTTCATGGTTTTATTGAGATTTTTTGGTTCATCGGTTTCCAATTGATTGCAGAGGTTACAATTTTTTTATTGATAATGCAGTTTAAAGACTCGATTTAAAAATATCTCACCATTTGAAGTGATGGTGGCTTCCAAAGAAGTGATGGTGGAAACAGGCTGGCAGCTGCCGATGACTTCTCCCGCTTTGATGCTCGTTGTTGAGTCTGCGGTGTTTCTGACTCTAACCGGCACGTATCCGTTCCTTATAGATCTTACAAGGCTTCAGAAAAGATCGGTGGTCTCCAGAATCACCATCAAGCTTGGCCCAGACTATGCTCTCGGAAGATTTTGGTACATCAGTGTCAGTACATACTACCACATTCATCTTGGGAATTTGGACGCTGGGATCCTCCATCAATACTTCGACATTCTGCCATTTCAATACCCGTTTGCCCAAATCCAACGTGATTCCATCTGGTCACAGGAAATCCATTCCGAGAATGCAGTCATCCATAATGTTTGCGACCAGAAAATTATGTCGGAACGCAAGGTCTCCCAACTGTATCGGGAGGTTGACCTTTCCATGGATGATTTTTTCATGTCGTAATGAAAAAATCCCGCCCTTTTGCAGTAGTTGCTGCCTCACATGGTCTGGTCAGATAATCGATCGGGTTACACTAGTGTCGATTGTTATGGTGCAATTTTCTTCATCAACTTGACCCGGAAGGCATAAGTCTGCTTCTCCACGATGTAGTCTTGACACGGTGATGGGGGTGCTGGGGACGTCAATCCTCCTAGCCAACGTTTGCCCCACAAAATAGGCCCCTTCAGTTTGATGGGCTTCCATTCTAGGCTCCTGGCACGGTTTCGATCTCCACCACCCTGGACAATAGCTCCGTTTTCTTCGCTTCTTGCAGTCTCTTTGCAGGTGTCCCTTCTCTCCGCAATTCCAGCATCTAGGCGCACCATTTACCTGCAACTTTCGCTGATTTTCCACGCGCTCACATCTGCAATCGTCTGCCACTATCTTGCAAACCCGGGCAGTGCTACCAGTCACATTTTTCGCTGCCTCAAAGTTCAGGCTATAAGCCAATGCATCCTTAACCGTTTGCTTTTGAGCTAAATGCACGACTTGTTGCAATTCCTTGTCCGCTAATGCGCTGATGAATGCTTCTGTTGCTGCGTCATCTCGATGTTCTGGGTCGTACGCTGGGTAAGCCAAAAGTGCCAGTCGCTCAATGTCTTGGGCCAGCCGATGCCGTAGCCATGCCCGACAAATCTGCTTCAGATGATCGCTCCCATAACCCATGTAGAGCGCATTCAATATAGCAGCCGCGTTTGAGTGTAACTCAAAGGGGATAGTCTGCAAAAGCTCGGCAGCTGGGCCTCTTAGAGCAAGAATTAATGCAGTTGCCCGTTCCTGCTCATACCAGTGATTTGTCCTAGCGGCTGCTTCAAACTGGATTTTGTAGATACTCCAGACCGTTTGCCCATCGAATATTGGTGCTTGTACATTTCTGGATGTGCTTTGCGCTGCGGTTATAAGCGGAGCTGATGAGGTGGTTAGTACTGCCTTCGCTGCTTCCAATTCCTTTTTCATTTTTTCTATCTCAAGGTTGATTCTCTTCTCGACCTGGCTGACCTTTCCCTCGACCTGTCTGACCTTTCTCTCAACCTGGTAAACCTTTTCCTCGATCTGGTCAACTTTTTCCTCGACGCCTTTAAATTGTTTGTGCAGACTACCGAGCTCCGCTTTTATTTCGGTTGACTGTTTCTTCAGCTTCTGTGTGATGTCTGCCTTGACTTCGATCGCTTGTTGGTCCAACTTTACTGATTGTACACTTAGCTTCGCTGATTGTTCATCTAGCCTCGCAGTAAGACTGGATGACTGTTCATTTAGCTTCACTGATTGTTCATTTAGCTTTGCTGATTGTTCATCTTGCTTCGCAGTTAGACTGAATGACTGTTTTCGCTGCTCTTGCTGCATCAGCATCAATATTTGCATCAGAGCATCTTCTGGTTCCTTTGATTTTGGTGTTTTTGCTTCTTCCTTAAGCTCCGACATGGTAATTCATTAATTTCTAAACGTTAGCTTCGTGGCATTTTTATTATTTTGGCTATTATTTATTTATTTCTTTTCCACCAGTTTTCACGTTGTACTTCACTATTGAGCATTTTGAAAAAAAATGTTTAAACTTTTCACTTTCAAAATTTTCTTTCTCACTTCTTGACACCACTCTCACGTGTTACGGTTCGCGGCCAATAATTTTAATGTTCCGGGAAAGCGAAAATGCACTGTCTTTTTAATTAAGTTATAAGAGTTTATTTACTAAAAAATGCACAATCATTAATTTAACTATTTCACAACTTGTCTATCCATTTCTACTTTAACTGTCTATCACTTCACAATCAATAACGCTCTTAATTAGCACTCCACACTAGCGCAGTTTTACTATATCGTGGTTGTAATGAATGCCCCCCATTCATTCAGCTCGGCTTCATATAGGGTCTCTAGTCATTCAAATCATTTGTCGTACATTGGCGAACTACCTGGAATATTCGAGGAGCGTAATGACGTCACTTTCAGATGTTGATGATGCTTGGTGGGTTTTCGAGTACATTCTTTTGTTGATCATGATGTTCTGAAAAGAGTTACGACAGTAGCTCGCAGAATTAGTTGTACATGTAACAATATATATCATATATATATATATATATATATATATATATATATATATATATATATATATATATATATATATATATATATATATATATATATATATGTAGGATACGAGGGAAAGAGACAGACACAGTCAGAGCTGTTGATAGTAGAATGCAACGTAAAGCAGTTGATTTCAAATATTAAAAGGTGTAAGACGGGCCGTGTAAAGACGAGCTAAAGAAAGATCAAAATTAAAAGAGCTTTCCTAAGAAAATTCGTATTTCAATTTCAAATTTATTATTTCATTATTACATGGGGGCTCAACCACGATTGAAACATTGAGTGTAGTGCCGTAAAATAGACAATGCTTTCCTATCGCAAAATAATAAATTTTTCGGTTGTGCAGTTGAAAAACGAGTTAAGTGTGCGTGGCTGCAAAATGACGGGAAACAAAGCAGCACTTCAAGCACGCTTGCTTGATTCGCTTCTATTTTCAAAAGCAAAAGATATGGCAAAACATGGCGGACATGAAGACGACGGTGATAATATTTCACACTGCAAAGACGAAGGCACCATTGGTGAAGAACCAAATGATGACGATGGGCAACGGAATAATGGTGACGACGATGACGAAGCGGAGAAAGACGACAAAGATAACTCAAACGACGCCATCAACTACAAATACAATGAAAAGAGCAGTCATAAAGAGAGCCACGACGATCAATATGATTTGCGTGATGATGCCGATTATGGTGATAGTGATGAGAACGACGACAATCAATGAAGAAGTAGTGTGCGTGTAGCAGATGGTGAATACGAGGAACGTTCACGAATAAGCAGACATGGAGACAAAAGCCGAAAGTCGAAAAACAACCAGTAATTAAGAGAGCAAATATAACATTCAACGATTTTGAGAATGCAGTTGGATATTTTTCAGCGAATGAAGCTTTGCGAATTGAGTCATGGATAGAGGACGTCGATGATTTCAATAAAATGGCTGAATGGGACGATTTAGAGCTTTTCATTTACGCAAAGCGATTATTGAGAGGTGCAGCACTGCATTTCTTACGGACACAACGCCATATTTGTTCCTGGCCTAAACTAAAACGTCTCTTACGTGAAGAGTTTGCAGAAGAAGTCGACAGCGCTGATGTTCATAGAGCATTACGAGAACGCAAGAAGAAAACAAATGAAAGCTTGAAAGAATATTTATACGAAATGCACGCAATCGCTCTTCAGATCGACATGGAGCATTCTTCTATAATTAAATATGTTCTCGACGGTATAAGTGATAACACTCCGGACAAACTTATTTTAGAAGGTGTGCGTAGTTTAAAAGAACTCAAAGAAAAAATAACAGCTTACGACAAAATTAAATCGCGTAACGCGAAAATTCCGTCCAAGCAGATTAAAAAGTGTTTTAAGTGTGGTGCTGACGGTCACGAGTCAAAACAATGTCCAGATGGAAATAAAGGACCTAAATGCTTTAAGTGCAATAAGTTCGGACATAAAAGTGTACAGTGTCGGAACCGGCCTCTAGTAAATTTTGTGAAGTCAAACATGACGTATAAAATAAACATAAATGGACTCGGTTTTATTGGTCTTCTTGATACAGGTGCTGAAGTGACATTAATCAAACAGAGCGTTGTAGCACGATTGAAGTCAACTGTGTTCAAGCACGCAGAATCAAGTTTACGCGTTCTCGGATCTAATTTTAAATCAATGGGTTCTATCATAGCAGACGTAGTTTTGAACGAAATTCTCATCAAAAATTGCGAGCTACATATTGTTCCGGATTCGTTGAGCGAATATGATGTTATTATCGGAATCACCATTATGTATTGACTATCGGAAGATAAATAGGAAGAACTATAAAGACCGATATCCATTACCAAGAATTGACGACCAAATAGATAAATTGCAATCTGCGATATTCTTCACGACACTCGATCTTTCTAATGGATTTTTTCACGTATCTGTCGAAGAAAATAGTCGCAAGTACACGTCGTTTGGTACACCAGCGGCCAATTTGAATTTCGTAAAGTGCCATTTGGGCTCTGCAATTCACCAATTGTTTTTCAACGATGGATAAACCATATTTTCAGAGACCAAGTGAACAGAGGGATTGTAATCGTTTATATAGATGACATAATTATACCTTCTACCATACTAGCTGAAGGATTGACACGACTAGAAGAGGTATTGAAAGTTGCAAGTACTAATGGTCCGAACATCAAATGGAAAAAATGTGACTTCCTGCAGACACGTATCGAATATCTTGGTCATATTATCAAAAAAGGCAAAGTTACACCATCTGACGCCAAACTGAAAGCGATTCAGAACTATCCTGAACCTAACAATACGAAAGCAGTTCAATCATTTTTAGGACTTGCTGGATATTTTCGGAAGTCCATTGAAAATTTTGCTGCTATAGCAAAACCAATGTCAGATCTCCTAAGAAATGAGATTCCATTCGTCTTTGGAGAGTGTGAAAGGTAGTCATTCAAGAACATAAAGTCTTTGCTAGTAGCCTGTACTACAAATTTTCCGATATGGTGCAAAAACTGAGTTACATACTGACACAAGTAAAGATGGACTTGCTGAGATTTTGTTTCAAGAAAGTGACGACGATCAACAATTGCATCCTGTCTATTTCTGGAGTCGAAAGACATCTCCCATTGAAGAAAAATATTCAAGCTACGAACTAGAAGTCTTAGCCGTCTACGAAGCAATGAAGAAGTTCAGAGTATATTTACTTGGCCAACCAATTTCGATCATCACAGATTGCAAGGCGTATACGACGATAATGGCGAAACGAGATTTAGTGACGAAAATAGCATGGTGGGCTATGTTCATGGAAGAATTTGACTATAAGGTACAACATAGAGCAGGAAATAAGATGCGTCACGTTGATGCACTTAGTCGGTATCCGATAGTAGGTCACGTTGGTGTAGATTCTACAATGATTAATAAAATACGTAAGGCTCAACAAGAAGATGATCAGATTAGCGCTATATTTGAAATACTGAAATCTACCTCGTATAAAGATTGAGTACTTGAGAATAATCTTATCTGCAAACAGATGAATGGAGATACATTAATTTTGATTCCTGAATTTATGAGAGACACTATTTTAAGAGAGATACACAACCGAGGGCATTTTCGATTCACTAAAATGTAGGAGCTTATAAAGAATCAGTTTTTTATTCCCAACCTGAGAAAATGAATTGAAAAATGTGTTGATAGCTGCATCGAATGCATACTAGCAGATAAAAAGCGAGGTAAACGTGAAGGATTGCTGAATCCTATACCTAAAGGAGATTTGCCGTTGGAAACGTTTCATATCAACCATTTGGGACCTCTTACGTCAACCGGAAAGAATTATAAGTACATCTTTACCATCATCGACGGACTTACAAAGTTCGTTTGGATATTCCCTACGAAAACGTCGAATTCGGAGGAAGCTCTGCAAAAGCTGAATATCACCGCAAATATATTTGGACATCCGTCAAGAATTATTGCTGACAAAGCTGGTGCCTTTATATCAGAAAAATTTAGGGACTACTGCAGGACTAATGACATTGTTTTACATCACGTAACGACTGGTACCCCAAGAGGCAATGGACAGGTCGAACGAATTCACCAGGTGATGATCAGTCTATTGACAAAGCTGAGCATTGACAGGCCTGAAACTTGGTATCAACACACCAACAGAGTGCAAAGAAGTCTTAACAGCACATACCAAAGAGCGATAAAAATGACACCATGCGAATTACTGTTAGGGATCAAGATGAAGACTGGAAAAGACGTCGATCTGAAGCGGCTTATTGAAGAAGAGTACATTGAATACTTCGTGAATTCTCGAGATGAATTACGGGACCGAGCTAAAGATGCCATTTTGCGAATTCAGAACGAAAATAGGCGCTCCTACAACAAGCCAAGGACCAAAGGAACTAATTATCATGTGGACGATTTAGTGGCAATTGAGAGGACGCAGTTTGGAGACAAACTTAAAACACGTTGTAAGTTTTTTGGACCATATCGTATTACAGCAATCGGGATCGATATGAGGTCGAGATAGAGGGTGTTCATGAAGGCCCTGTGAAAAGTACCACGAGCTGTGACAAAATGAAGCGATGGAATCCCTTAGAGTCATCCGAGGCTAATGATTGTCAAGATAGCCGAGTTTAGGATACGAGGGAAAGAGACAGACAGATTCAGAGCTGTTGATAGTAGAATGCAACGTAAAGCAGTTGATTTCCAATATTAAAAGGTATAAGACGTGCCGTGCACAGACGAGCTAAAGAAAGATCAAAATTAAAAGAGTTTTCCTAAGAACATTCGTGTTTCAACTTCAAAATTTATTATATATATTTATATATATATTATATATATATATATATATATATATATATATATATATATATATATATATATATATATATATATATATATATATATATATATCTATATATATATATATATACATATATATATATATATATATATATATATATATATATATATATATATATATATATATATATATATATATATATATATATAAAAGGTTGTCCAACCAAAACGCACGATTTTAGTTGTACATAAAACAAAAAGTTTTCAGAGAATTATGTTAATATTTTTATTATAATAAAATGATCTACGACAATTATCAGCAAAACTAAATATCGCCCAAATTTTCGCCACGGCTATGGTGGCATAATTCTATCCGGTGGTCCATATTGACAATGACTCTGAGACATAATTGAGGTTCAATGTCGTTAATGTGCTGAATTATCTCAGCCTTTAGCTCTTGGATTGTTCTTGGCCTATTGACGTACACTTTTTTTTTAAATATCTCCAGAGAAAGAGGTACAACGGTGTCAAATCACATGATCGTGGTGGCCAATTAACATCACCACAACGTGAGATAACACGGCCATTGAATGTCTCGCGCAATAGAGCCATTGTTTCGTTGGCTGCGTGGCAAGTGGCACCATCCTGTTGGAACCACGTATCATCCAGGTACATAACCTCGATTTCTACCCACAAAAAGTCGATTAACGTATCGCAATAGCAAACACCAGTCACGGTAACTGCTTGGCCGTCCTCTTTTTCGAAGAAGTACGGCCCGGTGACGCCGCCAGCCCATAAACCGCAACAAACAGTCAACCTTTGTGGATACATCAGCTTTTCAACAATCACTCGTGGATTCTTATTTGTCCAAATGCGACAATTCCGCTTGTTAACGAATCCACTGAGGTGAAAGTGTGCTTCGTCGCTGAAGATGATTTTATTTGTAAAGTCACCATTCTCTTCTGTCTGTTCAATCAACCATTCGCCGTATTGCCGACGCTTGAAATGGTCAGTAGGCTTCAGCTCTTGAGTCAATTGAACCTTGTAAGCGTGTAAATTCAAATCTTTATTCAAACCTCGTATCAGTGAGGTTCGTTAGGTGTTCAATTGTTGGGCACGACGACGAGACGAGGTTGACGGCTCTTCTACCACACTATCGCGAACAACAGCAATGTTTTCCGCAGAACGAACTGGGCGAACATGCACAGGTGATTTCACACTTCCCACAGACTCGGTTCGCTGAAATTCATGCACAATTCTCTCGATTGTGGACACTTTTGGTCGATTATACGGACCAAAAAAATCACGATGTGCACGAAATGCATTTTCACTTGAACGCCCATTTTCGTAAAAGGCTTCAATAATCTTAACGCACTGCTCAATTGTGTAACTCTCCATGGTTGAATTTGTCAAACACTGAAACAAAGAAATGCCAAATTAAGTTTGACGAAAAACTTGACGTTGAGTGTGATGCAGTGAAAGTAGGTATAGAACAAGTCCGCTCAGGACTGCAGCGATACTCTAATGCCTCAGCGGAAGAGGATTGTAAGATCCGCCGAGATTGGTCTTATCTGGGGACGCGTGAATGCACTGGCAGGCTAGACTTGCGGCGTCATGGGGCGTGTTCTTTCCCCCTAGCACAAAGACGCAAAACAAAAAAACGAAGTAAAGGGTCGAATGCCGATCAACTGGTGTAGAAGCCGAGGTAAACTACTAAGGGCTGCTACGTTTGTTCAACGAACAAATTGTGCCGAGCAAAAGTGGATGGACTGGCGGAGACTTCGTCATTACCGACGATCCTTATGGCCCACAAATAAGAGTGAGGCATCCAGATGGAGGTGGCGCCCCGTCGTACCCTCCCAACCGGATCAAGATCCAAACTTAGACGTGGCCATATATTTCCCATTTGAGTGGAAAACTCATACAAACATAATTTGCGTGAACTTTTCCATCAAATGAGAAATATAGACGTGACCGATTTATGTTATAGAATTATGTGATCGAACCACATAGCTCTATACCATAAAAGGGCACGCAAGTGAAAGGCCACTCTACTCGGCAAGAGCCCCTGTTAAGCAACAAAGAACAGAGGAGCGCGCCCGATGGCTAGCCCATATTAGTGGAGGAGCCTGCCATCGATGCGGTTTCTATACCCTGTCAGGTCGAATGAAAGGGGCTCTTGCCGGGTAGAGTGCCCTTTTATGGTATAGGGTTATGTGGTACGATCACATTATTCTATTATATGAATTGGTCACGTCTATATTTCTCATTTGACGGCATAGTTCATGCAAATTATGTTTGTAATTAAGTAATTAAGGGCAGACCTACCAGCAAAGCAAAATACCCTTTTTTTTTTAAATATCATTTACCCAGGGAATTTAAATTACAATTTCCGGGTACTTCGTTTTCACAATGTATACCGACTTATATTCAAATACACGAGTGCTTCTGCAGGAATGAAGCCAGTAGTGAGACAAGTCTGAATGTACGAGTACTATCGGTAGGGTAGAATGGCTGGGAAATTCGAGGATTTTCGCTCGAACAAATATGAAAATGAATGTCTCCACTCTTATCACTTTAATAGTTTAAAATTCTTCGATTCGATGTATAGTTTTTCCAATCCATCTTAGGCTTTGTACTAAAATACAAAACCCTATTGTGATCACGACCTGTCTCCGTCTGTATATCACAGCACTTTTTCTCAGAAAGTATAGAAGCTACAGCAATGAAACTTTGTGAAAAGGTCAGAAGTGGTGACTTTTTGAAAGTTCGAGGGTGAAAAAATTTTTCAAATGGGTTTTAGGTGGGGTCTCCCCATATAGGGAGGTGACCCCTCAAAAAAAAAATTCACCATTGGTAGTCGAGTAGGATGTCATTGGAAAGGCCTTAATGAGATCTTTGCAAAACAAGTCTTAAAATTGCCTTATCGGTACCAAGGGGGGCAGGGGAAGAGGAAATGTAAAACTTTTCGCCTATCCTCCCCTCGCGATTGGACACCTTCCATCCGAAAAATATGAAAAAAATCATGAATGTAGGCCTTTATGATTACAACAACAACAAATACATGAGAAGTCCAAATGTTTTATGTTTTATGTTTTCTTGAATAAAATCTAAACGGTTTTCATGAAGATCGAGTTGTATTTAACGAAGTTATAGCGATTTGAATTTTCTTGTATTACTATGGAACAATATGCCCTGTATTACTATGGAAACATATGGCTATGGAATCATATGTGCTTTTTACCGACTTAGACACTACAACTTTGCTAGGATTTGCATGATAATTTCAGGAATGAAAGGTATCACGAAGATGAGTACATACAATTGAAACAAGTCGAAGAGGCAGGAGAGAGCTCCGAGCAAAAGGGCTTTGTAACCATTCTAGGATTCGAAAAATTAGGCCTTGAGTCGATGATT
Organism: Odontomyia ornata; assembly: GCA_963969285.1. NCBI lineage: Eukaryota > Metazoa > Arthropoda > Insecta > Diptera > Stratiomyidae > Odontomyia > Odontomyia ornata. Next base: position 185,646,286 of record OZ017740.1, read on the forward strand.
ACAGTACAGGGGAGTGGCCCCTGAAAAAAATTTCATCAAAGGTAGCCGATATGAGTATCAACTGAAAGTTCTTTATGAGAGCTTTTCAAAACAGTTCTTAAACTGACAAGTTTTGCTTCAATGGGGGCACAGGGGGGAAATGCATGAAAAATGTGTTTCCCCCTTGCAAGTGGACACCCGTGATCTAAAAATCTGAAGAAATTATCAAGGGAGATATTTATGGTTATAACAATAACAAATACCTCAGAAGTCAAAATTCGTTCAACTCGCGGAACTTTTCTGCTTTGTTGCTGACTTTTTCTGAAAAACTAGCAGAACTGCGAGTTGGTTACTCCTCCTTGTTCTTATTTTGTAAATATTGAATGAAATTTACATTAGCATCTTATTGGAATTACTTTACACATCAATTCAATTTTCATTTCTTTTGCCAGTCCTTCCAGCGCTGGAAAATATTTAGTTCTGACTATCGTTAGTGCCACCAGCACTAAAGATTTTTTCCGGAATGATTTGGTTCGCATTCTTCTGAACTTTCGTTTCTTTGTGTACTTTTTTTTACTGCTGCGGCTTTTAAAACTTTATCGCTTGTTGATTAGATATGAGAGACTGTATCCGTAGCTTTCGTTTTTATTTTTCTTTACGCTTGTTATTATTTGTAGTTCTTGTAATTATTTGTAGTTGACGCCCACCTTCCGTGGAGTTTGCTTGATCATGTTTAATATTTGACGTTTCCATATGTTCCCCAACGGTGCGAAGCCATCGGGCTCCTCCATATCAGCGGTGCCGGAGTTGTCTTGAGATTCTTCACTTTTCTTTATATATCGAAGTAAAGTTATGATATTCGATATAAAATACTCGAATAAGTTGCTTCAGCGGTATGCTAAGCTATTTCCAATAAAAATTAATTTTCGTCTGAGCAATTTAAGAGCACGTCTGCATACAATGAATGCTTGACGTAGAATCCCAGTAGTGTTAAATTTGATCCGTAAAAACTTGCACATGTAATATAATCTCTAGATGCAACCATCGAAGAGATTTAAAGTCCAAGCAATTTCGCCCACAATAAGAACTGAGTAGAAATAAACTGCGGTATAAGTCTAAGGCTTGTTATTCAAACAATTTCGCCAACTCAAAGCAGCCTTGACTTAAATAGATGCCAGCTGTAGTTTTGATGGCTTCAAATATGTCTCAGGGACAGGAAAGTACGTGGTATTCAAGAAGGCCCTCGGTAAAGTCAAAGCACGACTGCAATGAGTAGTTTCTTGCAGGCTAGCTCACACCACAGTTCAATTATTCAAAATCTGCTGAAACAGTTCACAACAAAGTAAACAGCGGAGTTGCCACCAGTTAGAGGGAACATCACGATAGGATAGGATGACAAATTTGGTACTGCTGCCGTCGGGCTTCCGGACAGTGATCATATCCAAGTGTAGAGCCATAAGCGGGAGGATAGCTTTGCGTACATTCTGTTGTTTATACACCGATGAACGGTTTGCTGCTGTTTTTTCAGAACATGCTTAATTCTCTATAAAATGCAAGCTGAAACGTTGGTGGAAGACGTTAATGGGAAAACCATTGCGTGGAGCATGCTTCAAAACAACTTAAAAAGGAAACGAGTTCTAGGGATGGTAACAAGTACTAGGTTTGTTGTGTTGAACACCAGCAATGCCCAACTTTCCTTCGCTGAGGCTGCGTTAAAGTCATATCAGTTATTACATTCACTTTGGAGTAACTAGCAAATAAGGGTACACTAATGGAGAGTTCTAGATGACTACTTACAAATGGTAACAACGATGGTGCTTCTTAGCGGATATATTGTTCGTCGTCCGGCCTTGGATGGAGTACTGGGAGGATAGACATTGAGAAATTTGATTATTTCCTCACGGTATGAACATTGCTGTCTGGTGCTGCACTGGAGAGTGAAAAGTTAGCAGCAACCAATGCAGTGAGCTCAAAGATGAGTATCATGACAACTGCCTTCAAGTCTTCTTTGCCCCATCAGAGAGACCAGTACCGCAAGCCTCCAATGTACTGGTAGTTATCTGAAATCGCTGAACAGAGACCTGAATGTTATAAGCACCGACTAGAAGTGCAACGGGCATGAGCTTAGGATCAAGCACGAACCTGCCTGGCAGCACATAAGCTGGCCAAGAAATTTTTTTGAAAACTGATCAATAGTAGCTACTACAGTAGGTGTCATCTGTTAAACGAAGTAAACAATGAGTCGTAGGACTCTTTTTGTGGTAGGGGAGTGAAGGTTACTTACACCCTGATTATGAGGTTTCCAAGCCCACCAGACTTCTCAGCGACCCACCAAATATCTACCTTGTCAATCTGAGAGCCTGGAACCCTTAAAATATTACTTCAGTTTGCGGCTCATTTTCCAATGCCTAGAATTAACCTTGGTTTAAAAAATATCTCCTCCCCAGTGAGTTCTACGTGATTTCATTTTTCACCCGATGTCTATATTTTCCTAATTATAGTCTCCGGGGAGAGCCCTCCAACTTCATTGAAAAGATTACCACGCTATCTGTCGGATCATCACGCTAGGTGTCAGGTGTCGGGAGACTGTGACTAACCAATCTTATTCTGATAAGACCTGCTAAATACTGGGTCAAGCAGAAGTCTATCTCACCCTGCATCCGATTGGCTCGGAGCCTGATATAAGAGATCAGATACGCAGTTCGTCTTTTCTTTTTGTCTCTTCCATCAGACATCGGCTGTATGATAGTCACATGAAAAATAGTGCTGGCTCTTTTTCATACACATCTCGACCATCTTGATGTCATCTTCAATGAATATGGAATGCCCACTTTTTAAGAGAATGCAGGCAGGACCAAGGACCATATGTAACTTCAGTCGAGGCGCTGCAAATCGTCTATCACTTTTGTCCTATTTGCTTCTCAGTGTGGTCAACTCTTCCTTGAGTGAAGGGGTATTCTTGGAGTGCCAACAAATAGCGACACTTGCGATGATCAACAAGGGAAAGAAAATTTCAGAGGCCCGTCTGCACGCCCCCTATTATGTAGGCTAAGTATAGCTGGAGAAGTGCTGAACAAACTTATCAGGGGAAGACCCACTAATGCAATTCATGCTGCTGGAGATCTGTCTCCAAGCCTATCTCTGCAGCAATATGGCTTTAAAGACGATCGCTTCACCATCAATGCAAAAATGAAAATAGTGAGTGCAGTCCACCAGGCATTGTCATACAGCTGTCCCATCTGTCGGATTGTTTTTCTTTCTTGCTCTCAACGTCAATTTATCCACTTCACCAGATGGGTTAATATCCTAGAAACGTTAGAAAACGCTTTCAAAGTTGCAAAATATCTGACGCAAATTTTAATTATCTTTCTACTCTGTGATTTGAAAGTTACATAAGATACTGCCTGTGGAACGTTTCGAATGACGGTCTACCGAGACATAAGCTGCCGGAGCACACTTGATTGGCTATGCAGATGATGTTGGGATTCTAGTCACCAAAGGCACTGTCAAACATGCACAGCTGAAACAATGTACCCCCTCAAGCCGAATAAGGGACTAGATAGCTGTTCGCAGCTTCAGCTTGACACTAACAGTTATAAAGAAGTGCTTTTGCGATCAAATCAGGGCAATAACTGATAAGGCTGTAGAAGGCGTACCGGAAAAATAGCAGGACACCTCATCAAAAAGACGACTCTTGATGAATGTCGTGCTTTATGTTTTTATATAATTTAAAATGATTGAGCCAATAAAGCGCATTTAAATTTGAAAGTTTGGGTGTCGTTTTCATCAGGGAGCTACACCGAAAGAAGCTGACATAGATCCAAAGACAAAGAACGCTTCAAATAACATTCGCTTTTCGAGCTGTCCTTAAGTTGGTAGTATTGGTAATCACAGTGGTCATATCTATCCGCCTCCTTACTAGAGCGTGCAAAAATGTCTTTCTGTGTGAAAATGAAGGCAAGGAGGAGAAGATCACTCACAAGAAGATGCCATGCTTGCTCAGAAATTGGCAGCAATTCTTTTTTTTTTTTGTGGCAGGGAGGTGAAGGCATTTATGCCCGCCGAGTCTGGCAGTGTGGGACTCCCATGGAGGATACCCTTGGACTACCCACTAAACACCTCCCTCCACCACAAAAAAAAAAAAAAAAAAAAAAAACACCTCCCCTGTCAATCTGAGAACCTAGCCTGGAACCGTTTGGCACATTACTTCGGGCCAGGTCTCATTTTGTTACGCCGTGGGGCGCCTTCAAGCTGGGGAGTCCCTTTCCTAGCGGGAGGGGAGGGGGGAAAAGGAATTGCCAGAAGAGCGATCCCCCAGCCCCAGCGCCTCCGGCTGCTGTGAGTCCCTTTTATATTTTAGGACTGCCCGAGCATAATGTGCCACCTGGTTCCATTTGTCAACCGATTCGAGCATCACCGCAACTATATTATCCGGGGTGAGCTCTTCCGTCTCCCTGTAGAGTTCCCTTCGCAGCCTGGCCCATTTGGTACACGCAAAAAATGTGTGACAGGCATTGTCCTCCTCTCCTGGGCAAAACCGACAATCGGGAGACCGTGACTTGCCGAGCTTGTGCAGGTAAGACTGAAAACACCCGTGCCTGCTCAAAAGCTGGGTCAGATAGAAGTCAGTCTCACCATGCCTTCGATTTAGCCACGGTCTCACATCCGGGATGAGGCGCGCAGTCCACCTTCCCTTCGTGCAATTCCTCCAAGACTGCTGCCAATCGTTGAGCGAGCGTTGTCTCTCCTCGCGAACAACGATCTCCCTCGCATCCTCGTTTCGACGCAGGTAAATAGCGCGGCGCTCTCCAGCAAGGAGAGCGACAGGTATCACGCCTGCAATCACTCTCACCGCCGAGTCGGAGACTGTTGGATACGAAGATGCAATTCTCAGTGCTCCTCTTTTCTGTACCTGTGCCAAACGTTTTCGGTATACCTCCTTGCTGAGAGCGTCGCCCCATACCTCTGCTCCGTACAGTAGCACTGACCCTACAGCACTCATCAAGAGGCGTCTTCTTGATGGGCTGGGTCTCCCTACCTTGGCCATAAGTCGACTCAGGGCCGATATTCCCGAAGCAGCCTTCTCAGCCGTTGCCCTGATATGCTCAGAGAAACGCAATTCTTAGAGAGCAACATGAAGGAAAGATGACCCATGCGACTGATATCTGATTTGAGGCCTTTTCTCGATGGCAGGCGTTGTGAAACTGACTCCTACTTAACCACCCAGCAAACCATAAATTAGTGAATACACTACTAACATTCATTAGGAAATTCTTTAAAACACTAATAGAGATTTGGGGAAAAATTCATCTATTTAATTTTCATTGGTGAAAATATTTGTGCGTTTCTCCTATTGAAAACTTTTTATGCGTCTTGCCCCATACCCTTTTATTTGGATAGGGGGACGAGTGCATGGTATCGATTTCTGTTTATGTTCCTTTAATTTCTTATCGCCAATCAATCCAATTGACTGGCAATAGATTAAATGCATAATACGAGTATGTACCTAAAATGTGTATCATAGCTAATTTTCAAAGTTGCAGGATTAATTCCAAACAATTTTCAGCAGATTTACATGTGGCATGTGTTGTGTAGCATAGTTCATCGACTGAATTGAAGAAATTTCCTCCATGCGAAGGATAAAAGATAAAAAATTGGAAGTAAATGAAATCATTTGTCGTGCTTTTAGAGTGGAACGAATGACTTTATAATTAGATAGGAAATGTTAAAAAACTTTGAGGCGTGGGGTAGGAAAATTTAATGAGCCATATGAAAATATCGTGTGAGAGTGTGTAAACTGGTGAGCGATGGTTTGTTAGGCCAGCTCTGTTTCCATGTTAATCATTATCTTTGGAGAATGCTGGTAGTTAAAAACAGGTTAGTTCAGTAACCAAAGTCTCCAATGGTAAAGGGAATACATCCATCCCTTCTTCTCCTCCCCTTCTGCTACAAAAGGAATTCACGTAACTCAAAGATGCTTTCAGGAGCAGGAACGACAGGCCTAACCCAAAGTACGTTAATGGTTCCAGGAAATGTTCTCATGTCAACGCGAGATACATTCTGAGGGTAGTTCAGTTGTGGCGTGTGCTGATGATCTTATAATTTATACCGTTGACCAATAAGCTACAGTAGTTCAGAGCAGCCTACAAAATAAATGTTTAATGATGTGCTGGTCTTTGCCGACTTTTCGTGAATAAAAGTCAATGCGTAGAAGTGCGAACCAATTTTGTTTCAGATAACGCTGAAGTGCGCTAGCCAACACTTGAACCGTTGATGGTAGGGTTTCCACATCATGGATGGTGAGGATAGTTTAGAACAGATCCCACATAAATTCTGTGTTCGATACCTCGGTGTTCATCTCGATTAGTATCTGTACTATAATAAACATGTTAAAATTCTGCTCAGTTAAGCACAAAAACGAGTTATGTTCTTCAAGGACTCTTTCATTCCAAATACATTGATCAAAAAGTCCAAGTTATATGTTACAAGACCCTGGTTAGACGAGTTTTGGCATATGAATGTTAGATCTGGTACCACCAGAGTACTAGTACTATGGAAAGATTGAGATTTTTCGAAAGCAAATGTCGTTGGCATTTACTGGTTTGTACGGAAAGCCTGAGGCGGATTGAAAACACTATGTATCGAATGGAAGAAACCATTGGATTTCACAGCCGTCCCACTGTACAGAGTAGTATATTCTGACTTGCCTCGCTACTAGCTTCGTTCCTCCAGAAGCATTCGTGTATTTGGACATGAATCGATACGTTTTTGATTCTGACGGTGTCCCAATTATATATTACATTTGTAGACGGGTCACCGATAGGAAGATAAAATATTTTCTGAATTTGAGTTCCAAGGATGAACAATTTCAATAGAGATACTCATTTCCTACGTTTGTTGAGGCTGATCGGGCTGGGAGCGAGCTACTAAGATATTATTCATGGTTTATCGTATTGTTTTGATTTTCAACTTATTATTGCTACATTTAATATTTTTGTTTTCTGTTTGTGTTAGTAGTTTTTTTCAAATATTAGGGATAAGTTTCAGGAGGAGGGCTAGGTTTATTGTGGTCTGTATTGTAGTATCATAGATCTGTATTATATTATGATAGATATGGCAGTCTTAACGTTCAGGCTAGGTGTATTGTAGTAGGATTATATTAGCTTAAGATAAAGTTTTGTGATCGAATTTTATCAGAGTTAGGATAGAATATATTTAAATATAAGCTGACTTTTTTGGTAGTGTTCTTTGTATAATGTGTTAACTTTTAATAAAGTTGGTTGGTTTTTCTGATTTTTCCAAGTAATCGATAATATTTAGGGATCTTTTTCTTTGACTATTTTTCTATTGAAAATTGTTTGAATTTAGAGAACCAAGTACGCTGTTTAGTTTTTGAGTATTAAAATATTATAAAACATACCTTATGTAAAGACATAAGGTATGTTTTATAATATTTATTTAAATTTTGTAAAGACAAAATTTAAAGCCATTAAATCAATGAAGTGCATTTGGATTTGAAGCATTGCGTGCCTTGAGATCTCAAAGTCATAGTTTAGATATACTTTACCTCGCTGCTATGAAAAAATATCTTCAACGTACCATTTGCTTGTCGAGACATATTTCCACTCACCTTTTCTGATATTTCCACCTTATCGCAGTAAACATTAGCATTTGAAAATTACTGTAAATTTTTCACGTTTTATGGGTATTGTAAATACAATTGTTTACAATATCCTATTAAAATCAGTACCTGCCTGTTTGTCCGTCCATCTGTCACCGCAAGTTTTCGCAAGAACTGTAATATCCAGGAACACCAAATATAAGGATATGATCCTTTAAACTTTTTTTACTAAAGATGATCATGTTGGTTAGCAAATATTTCATATAAAGCTTTAAAACCGCATTATCGAAAACGTTTTGTGCAGGGGAATAGAAAGAATACGAAAAGATCGTACCCACCATATGTGTACTAGGGCGACATATACCTGAGAAGCCTTCGATCTCGTTCCTCATAACTTATTAATAACTTAACTTAAGTGTTATAGCTTTCCTGCAAGACTGCTCTCTTCGTTTGTTCGTACTTTACTGCTTGTCCTTGTTTTGTGAGTCTTAATAAGTTAAATTCCCCTATGTTTTGTCCTAGCTCTGGATTACCGCAAGGATCAACCTTGAGTCCACTGTTAATTATTCTCTTCATTAACGATCTGCCCCTTGTCTAAATTCCCCGTCAATATTTTACGCTGATGACTGAAGATCTATAGGTAAATTGATCAGTATTCTGATTGTACACTACTGCAAGAAGACTTTTCCAATTTAAACCAAGGGTGCGCATGGAATTATCTGTACCTAAATATCCCCAAATGTCAAGTTGTTGACTATCAAAGAATACGTCTTTAACTCTTGCTGGTTTTGCTAAAGACCTTGGAGTCATTTTTAACTCCAAGCTTAAATTCGACACTCATGTTTCACAGATAGTCTGTAAGATGTCAAAAATGTCTGGGTTCATTCTACGCCATATTTATGTTTTCAACAGTATTCACTCTGTTTTGTGTCTTTAGTTATCCTTAGTCCGTAGCATTCTCGAATATGGATCATAAATCTGGACACCATACCAAGAATATCTCATTTCGAGGCTGGAATGTAAAAAGAGAAAATTCCTAAAATATTTATTTTTCAAGTTTAAAATGCCATCTCGTCCTTATACTGAACGCCTTTCCTTCTTGCACATACCTTCTTTGTGTGCACGTCGTGTGTTTCTAGGTGTGTGTTTTCTTTCCAAACTGTTTCACCGACAAATTGATACACATTTAGTTGATTAAATTAAATGGCGGTGTCCTGTTAGAACTTCTCGGACCCCTCAGAAACTAGCCATGCACTTTGCAAGAACGATTATTACCATTCAGCCATGGTTCGATTACCTAGGTTACACAATAGTCTACAAATCAGTCCACTTCCCATGCTTCGCATTAAACTTTCTAGTTAAGTAGTAATGTTTCAATTCACTTGTGTTTTTATTTTCAATCATTTTGAATTTGTAAGTTCTTGTAATTGGGCTTATTGCCAGTTAGTTTTGGCTAAATAAATAAGCTGAAACTGACTTAACTTTATTAATAATAGTACTATTGTGAATCGTTATTTTCTATGTGCCGTTCCTTTGACAGTCAGTCTCGTATCGGCCTTTCCCGATGTAACATGTCTATTGTGTTCAATACAAATATGTATCAATTAACGTGTGTATTATTATTGTCTCATCATACCAACTAGTCACTTTCATCACCCAGTCACAATAAGTTGGCGACGAGGATTAAAACGTTTGCAACTGCCAGTGAAAACTAGTGTGACACAGTGAAATAGTTAGATTCCGCCACGTAGCCGCCACGTTTTCAGCCGCCAGTATTTTTGTGTCGTTTCCGAGACAGCTACAGCTGGGAAAATGGATCAACAACAATTCGAACAATTTCTCTCAGTCTTCACTGCCGCATTGGGGACAAGTGGATCCGGTTCAGCTCCCCAAGTCTCACCATTCGAATCATATGACGCCAAGAAGGAAAGATTTACTTCTTATTTAGAACGTTTTGACAATTACTGTAGTCTCAAAAATGTGGATTCCCCTATCACAATGTCTCAATTGTTGTGTGCATCAATTGGCTCTACGCATTACTCGTATAACAACTTAGCTGCATTATTGGGTCCTGAGAAACCCATGAAAAATATTCCATTTGCTGAGCTAATCAAACTTTTCAAAAATATGTTGTCACCGCCTGTCTCAACTGCAGTCCCTCAGCATTTTTTCCTAAATGTTACTCAGCAGCCAACATAATGAATCTCAGAATTCGTTGCATCCCTGAAGGAGAAATCGAAAGATTGTAATTTTTATGTTGAATGTAAATGCAAATCAGTGATTTCCATTGCTGACACCTTTTTGTTAGAGAAGTAAAAGACAACTGTATTCGAGAACAGCTCTTACAACACTATGCGTTCAAAAATTTCTATGAGCTGCTCAACAAAGCCACAGCATTGGAAGCATCACATTTTGAAAGCAACCAGTTTACCAAAATCCCAGATAATTTCACCAATCTCAGTAGTGACACAAACAATGTCTCAAGGGTCAACAGGTCACATAGGAAATCACAACCCAACCAAAGTCGAAATACAAGTCCTAGTTCACACCAACGCTCACAGTCCCAACACATGACACGGGTTGACTATCGTTCTTTGGGCGTTGATGGACTCTGTCTCAAATGTGGTAGGGCAAACCACAAGGCAAATCAATGCAAAATCGACCGCAACGCGCTTAGATGCACTTCCTGGAAGAAAATTGGTCATGTGTCAAAGGTCTGCATCACCACCATCCATCGAAATTCAAAGACACATGCCATCGCAACCCTGTCTTCTCAGAATGATCAAAACTCTGACTCAGAATATGGTATTGGTCACATTCACTGCCCTGAAGACTTATACAAGCTCAGCCCAGGTTCTGATAAATTTATCGTCAAAGTGTTTCTCAATGGCAAGCCACAGGCATTTGAAGTTGATTCAAGAGCCAAATTCTCACTTCTATCAGAGACAGCATTCAAACGTCTTGGTCTCAATGCTACACTACAACCAACACAGGTATCATTTCGCTCTTACTCAGCTCATATAATAAAGCCCTTAGGGAAAGTCTCACTGTCGGTAAAATATTAAAAATAGAGAAATTGATGCGGACCTGTTCATTGTTCCTGCAGGATTTGATGCACTTCTGGGTCGAATATGGATTCGCACTCTTGGAATCGATCTCAAAGAAATCGATAAAGAACGGCTCACTTCGGATCATGTAGTTACAATTAACGCTGTCACTCCTCTTGAAGACATACTCAGACAATACGCAACTATTTTCGAAGAACGCATAGGTTGTGTGCCAAACCTAGAAATAAAACTTCAGCTCAGGGAAGGAGTAAAACCCATCTTTACTAGGGAACGCGATGTCCCTTTTGCACTGCGCCAGCGAGTTGAGGAAGAACTTGCAACTCTTGAGTCACAAGGTATTATTACTCCAGTATCCTCAAGCGACTGGGGACCACCACTCGTCCTAATACCTAAACCTGATGGAGGGGTTCGTTTATGTGTTGATTACAAATGTGGAGTCAACGCAAAATTAGTCTCAGCTAATCATCCAATTCGTCGCATTGATGAAGTCTTGCACAGCCTCAGAAATTCAAAGTACTTCTGCAAACTCGACCTGCACAAGGCATATTTACACTTCAAAGTGGATGCGGAAGGACAGAAAATCCAAACACGCCACACAAGGGCATATTTCAAATGAATCGTCTCAGTTTTGGTATCAAAACAGCACCATCTGAATTCAATAGAATACTCTCACAAATTCTCAATGGCCTATCAAACGTTGAAGCATATTTTGATGACATTATCTGCCATGGCTCATCAATGGAAGAATGTACAAGAAACGTGATTGCTTGTTTAGAACGACTCAAGGAAAATGATCTCCATCTAAATAAAAATAAGTGTTCCTTCTTCAAAGAAAGTATCAGCTATCTTGGTCACATAGTTTCATTTAATAAATTTGAAACGTCACCTGTGAAAATTCAAGCCGTCTTCAACATGCCACGTCATAAAAATGTAGAGGAATTAAGACGATTCTTGGGTGTGGTGACATATTATGCAAAATTCATTCCTGATTTCTCCACAAAATCTTTTCATCTACGACGCCTACTCAAAAAAGATGGAAAATTCGTTTGGTCAGCCTCCACTGAAGCTGCTTTCTTAAACCTAAAGTCGGAGTTGTGTAGCGAAAGGGTATTAGCACCTTTTGATCCAGCAAAACCCTTGATCCTCACAACAGACGCCAGCCCGACCGGTATTGCAGCTGTTTTGAGTCATGAAGCGGAAGGTCATGAAAAGCCTATTGCTTATGCCTCTCGAGCTTTGACCCAAGCTGAATGCAATTACAGTCAACTTGATAGAGAAGCCTTGGCTAACATTTACGCAGCCACACACTTCTACAACTATGTTTATGCCAGAAACTTCACCCTTGTCACCGATAACGAGCCGCTGTCTCGTATCTTTCATCCACATCGAGCATTACCTCAGATGACATCTGCCCGTCTTTTACGCTATGCCTCCTTTCTAAGTGGATTGGACTTCACGGTACGCTGTAAAAAAGGAAAAGACAACGAGAACGTAGATTGTCTTTCTCGGGCTCCAATTCCCCAACTGCTCAGAACATCTGAAACATCAATGAATGAAGAAGTCAATGCGTTGTATGCTGAAACTAAACTTCAAATCTCCAGCCCAGCTATAACTTCAGAAACTATAATTGAAGAAACAGCCAAAGATGAAAACCTTCAAACCCTGATGGCCAGCCTCAGAACCAGTCAAAGAGATGAACCATTCACCATCTTTAACGGTATGCTTTTCAGATTGGACCGCCTAGTCATACCAAAATCTCTACAACGCCAAATCCTGGAAGAACTCACACTTGGGCATTACAAAAATGAAACAACTCCACAGACGATATGTATATTGGGAACGTTTAGACAAGGACATCGAGCAAATTGTTAAAACCTGTGAATGATCAAAACTCTGACTCAGAATATGGTATTGGTCACATTCACTGCCCTGAAGACTTATACAAGCTCAGCCCAGGTTCTGATAAATTTATCGTCAAAGTGTTTCTCAATGGCAAGCCACAGGCATTCGAAGTCGATTCAGGAGCCAAATTCTCACTTCTATCAGAGACAGCATTCAAATGTCTTGGTCTCAATGCTACACTACAACCAACACAGGTATCGTTTCGCTCTTACTCAGCTCATATAATAAAGCCCTTAGGGAAAGTCTCACTGTCGGTAAAATATTAAAAATAGAGAAATTGATGCGGACCTGTTCATTGTTCCTGCAGGATTTGATGCACTTCTGGGTCGAATATGGACTCGCACTCTCGGAATTGATCTCAAAGAAATCGATGAAGAACGGCTCACTTCGGATCATGTAGTTACAATAAAACCCATCTTTACTAGGGAACGCGATGTCCCTTTTGCACTGCGCCAGCGAGTTGAGGAAGAACTTGCAACTCTTGAGTCACAAGGTATTATTACTCCAGTATCCTCAAGCGACTGGGGACCACCACTCGTCCTAATACCTAAACCTGATGGAGGGGTTCGTTTATGTGTTGATTACAAATGTGGAGTCAACGCAAAATTAGTCTCAGCTAATTATCCAATTCATCGCATTGATGAAGTCTTGCACAGCCTCAGAAATTCAAAGTACTTCTGCAAACTCGATCTGTACAAGGCATATTTACACTTCAAAGTGGATGCGGAAGGACAGAAAATTCAAACACGCCACACAAGGGCACATTTCAAATGAATCGTCTCAGTTTTGGTATCAAAACAGCACCATCTGAATTCAATAGAATACTCTCACAAATTCTCAATGGCCTATCAAACGTTGAAGCATATTTTGATGATATTATCTGCCATGGCTCATCAACGGAAGAATGTACAAGAAACGTGATTGCTTGTTTAGAACGACTCAAGGAAAATGATCTCCATCTAAATAAAAATAAGTGTTCCTTCTTCAAAGAAAGTATCAGCTATCTTGGTCACATAGTTTCATTTAATAAATTTGAAACGTCACCTGTGAAAATTCAAGCCGTCTTCAACATGCCACGTCATAAAAATGTAGAGGAATTAAGACGATTCTTGGGTGTGGTGACATATTATGCAAAATTCATTCCTGATTTCTCCACAAAATCTTTTCATCTACGACGCCTACTCAAAAAAGATGGAAAATTCGTTTGGTCAGCCTCCACTGAAGCTGCTTTCTTAAACCTAAAGTCGGAGTTGTGCAGCAAAAGGGTATTAGCACCTTTTGATCCAGCAAAACCCTTGATCCTCACGACAGACGCCAGCCCGACCGGTATTGCAGCTGTTTTGAGTCATGAAGTGGAAGGTCATGAAAAGCCTATTGCTTATGCCTCTCGAGCTTTGACCCAAGCTGAATGCAATTACAGTCAACTTGATAGAGAAGCCTTGGCTATCATTTACGCAGCCACACACTTCTACAACTATGTTTATGCCAGAAACTTCACCCTTGTCACCGATAACGAGCCGCTGTCTCGTATCTTTCATCCACATCGAGTATTACCTCAGATGACATCTGCCCGTCTTTTACGCTATGCCTCCTTTCTAAGTGGATTGGACTTCACGGTACGCTGTAAAAAAGGAAAAGACAACGAGAACGTAGATTGTCTTTCTCGGGCTCCAATTCCCCAACTGCTCAGAACATCTGAAACATCAATGAATGAAGAAGTCAATGCGTTGTATGCTGAAACTAAACTTCAAATCTCCAGCCCAGCTATAACTTCAGAAACTATAATTGAAGAAACAGCCAAAGATGAAAACCTTCAAACCCTGATGACCAGCCTCAGAACCAGTCAAAGAGATGAACCATTCACCATCTTTAACGGTATGCTTTTCAGATTGGACCGCCTAGTCATACCCAAAATCTCTACAACGCCAAATCCTGGAAGAACTCACACTTGGGCATTACAAAAATGAAACAACTCTCCAGACGATATGTATATTGGGAACGTTTAGACAAGGACATCGAGCAAATTGCTAAAACCTGTGAATCCTGTGCCCGAGTCCGGCACAATCCACAGAAAGCCGCTATTCATCCATGGGACCCACCAGATGATAACTGGGAGAGCGTACATATTGACGATGCAGGCCCCCTTGACAACCATTATTTCTTAATGTGTGTCGATGCAAAATCCAAGTGGGCTGAAATTCGAATACTCAAAGAAGCGCCATCATCAGCATCAACTATTACACTCCTAGAAACCATATTCTCTGTGCATGGCTACCCATCTGTCCTAGTATCAGATAATGCTGCCATATTTAAAAGTGAAGAGTTCCAGACACACTGTAAAGAAAGGGGAATGTTTCAGAAGTTTATTGGGCCAGGTCACCCATCATCTAATGGCCTTGCAGAAAGAAATATACAAACCCTGAAAAGAAGATTGAAAGCTGCAGCTGAAGACTCATCACCAATAGCCACAAAAGTACAAAATATCCTTTTTCGATACCGTGCCACACTATTAGCCTCCGGACAGTCACCAGCAGAACTTTACCTGAAAAGGAAAATTAGAATACGCCTTGATGCTCTCCTGCCTAACAGAAAAGCAGTAATGCCAACGAGCCGAAGCAGCTGTCACATCCGCTCATTCCAAATGGGAGAGAGAGTTCAGGCAAGAATGCACCTGAACAATCAAGATAGCTGGCAATTTGGGACTGCCGAACAAAAACTGGGTCAGTACCATTATATCATTGACTTAGACTCAGGCCGAACTATAAAAAGGCACATCGACCAACTAATTTCAACAATGGTCCCGAAGAAACGAGTCACCTTTTCATCTCAGCAAAGACCAGCCCCAAGCCCAGGTGTTCCATATCGACACATGCCAGTTGATGAGTTACCACCAATGGACACACAGCCTACGCCATTGACTGCGCCAGGTGTCAATCAGCCAGAAACACTTACTGGCACTCCTGACCAACAGACACCAGCAGACGGGAACACAAACAACCCGACGCTACCACCACGCAGACCTGCTCGTCAACGATGTCCTCCAAACTTCTTGAAAGACTATGTCACCGAATAATAGAATTAAAATTATATTTCTATATGTTTTGATTAAGTGGGGGAGACTATTGTGAATCGTTATTTTCTATGTGCCGTTCCTTTGACAGTCAGTCTCGTATCGGCCTTTCCCGATGTAACATGTCTATTGTGTTCAATACAAATATGTATCAATTAACGTGTGTATTATTATTGTCTCATCATACCAACTAGTCACTTTCATCACCCAGTCAGAATAAGTACAATTTGTCAACTTTATGTTTTGCCCAATAAACTCATGTCGGTAACCTTTTGCGCAATTAAAATCTATATTTTAAGACAATTGTATTCTGAAAGCTCAAAAATTATCAGATAATATTTGATATTTAATTTAAGTTACGCTCATTTCAATTTTCTTATTTTAAACGATACTGCGTGGCTACGGAACGATATGCGCTTCTCATCGACCTAGATTCTATGGTTTGGTTGATATTTTCACGAGCATTTCAAAAAAGTGTGCATCATGATTACTCGTATCTTTATAGATTTGATCAATCAGTGATATTCGTAATTCTAAGAACAAATATTGTAGTAACTACCTTGAACTGAATTTGAAATTTGCATATGTTTTCTTCAATTTAAACATACACTGAATATTATATCAAACAGTCTTTTGGGTTTATTGATGAATGACTTAAGATGATGGTCAACATAAGTAAGTTGGACACAAACCCCTCTGGTTGGAGCATAGCCCTGCCTAATCAACATATTTTCTGTTGTTTTTTGCTGATTTCATCGTGAATAGCTCTTTTATCGGAACGTGCTATGTAGATGATTTAATAAATAAATAAATCTGTAGCATAGGAAAGACCGATCCGAATCCGCAACTGAAACAAGAATAGTTTAATACCGTACCCCAAATCGTACTTAATGGACCGTTTTTACATGCACCATAATGGGTTCTTAAAGACAGGTCCATTGTCTCCACTATAGTAAAAATAATTATAGTATATTGTATAAAGCATCGATATGTTTAGTATTAACATTGAAATGTGCCTAATTTACTTGCGGTTTTGAATGCTGCAAACAAAGCTATGCTCTTTTTTCAATATTGACAAAGTTATTCGTAAGTTGCAAATGAGTAAGTCAATGCTTTAAACATCAAGTTATCTCTTATTAAAACCTAGTGCTATTCATCTTGATTTTTACTTGCACTCAAAAGCTATGAATTCTGAACCTTCCATTCCTGAATCTTCCTAATGCATGAGTTGGTAGTTTCTTAAATGCTAATTGATAGAAATAGGTGTCCTCGCGCCACCGAAGTGGGCCTAAAACTGTTATCAGCATAGATGGAGAACCCCACATCCAAGCTTTCTGACGATTATGTCAGCAACACCACTGCGTGCAATGCGATCCTTTGTAAAAGTTGTTTGTGCCTCCGTATTGCCGAGCTCTGGAATCATAAGCGAGCACCTCCCGCTCGCACGGTATTCAACTTTGCTTCAAGGATCATAAAGTCTCACGGCGAGCGACGTCACAATCTATTCCATATCTACCGCCAACATCACACCATCATCACAATGGTATCAGAACCAGCAAATCCAGCAATGCTGGCTCTATCGAAAGCTATGCGGCTGCTAAGAGCAGTTGACTGATGTCATGGCAAATATTCCGCTTAGGGTTATCAACCGAAGCGTAAATTTTTCCAAATGCACTGAAACTCCCTACAGGACGGTGCCACTCAAGCGTACACTCGACAGGACAACCAAATAAAAATCCTCTGCAGAGAACAGCTCGGAAAAAGAATGCTACTGGATTAGTTTCCAGCAAGTATGAGTAAACAGATCCTTCCCAACGAACAGGACACATTGGCGCAGCAAAGAGCAGAACAGCAGAAAAAATCACAAAAAGCACAAAACGGAAGGTGAAATACAAAAAAGTCGTCGAAGATGTCATGGCCGGAGAAGTCGCCAGTGTTTGAAGTCGAAG
>OZ017740.1:185668874-185696374 GCA_963969285.1 Odontomyia ornata
ATGCAACTCTCCTAGAGGCCAGTGTAGTCAGGTTGATTATGTGAAGTGGAACATCATAAGATGGAATATTGTGGAAAGAAGAAGGATCATACAAGGATCTAAGGGCGAAGAGCAAAAACTGTTTTTGCACTGACTCTAATCTGCGACTATGAATGTCGAATATGGGGTCCCAGACTGTGCAGCCGTATTCAAGAAGTGGACGGACAAGTGAGGTGTACAGAGATTTAGTAGCCCAGATATTTCTGAACTCTTTTGCTCTACGTTTGATGAAACCTAGCATTTTATAAGCCTTGCTCAGGATTTCATCATAATGGAGGTTAAAGCGGAGTTTAGTATCTAAGACTATGCCAAGGTCGACAACTCTCTCGACTCTTTTCAAACGTGTGTTATTAATATCATAATCATGTAAGATAACGTTCTTTTTTCTAGCAAAACTTATTATCTGGCATTTTTCTATGTTGAGAGCAAGTTGGTTTCTATCGCACCACTGAAGGAGAGCTGCTAACTTAGATTGAAGAAAAGATACATCGGATAAGGATTGTATACAGTGATACAGTTTGAGGTCATCGGCGTAAAACAGGTGCGAGACATCAGACAGTACTGTAGAAAGATCAGCGATGAAAATATTGAAGAGGAGTGGACCAAGATGACTGCCCTGAGGTACTCCAGAGGTGACATTGAACTCACGAAGCAACCGACCTTGAAACTTAACGCATTGTGTGCGGTCTTTCAAATATGACTGAATCCAGTTGAGCAGTGAACCGTAGATGCCAAAAATGCGAAGTTTATTCACCAGTATTTCATGGTCCACTCGATCGAACGCTTTACTGAAATCTCTATATATTGCATCTACCTGGAAGCCTTGCTCCATGCTACAAAGAATATCCGACGTCAAGGTAATAAGATTAGTGGTGGTAGACCTATTTTTACGGAAGCCATGTTGCTGTTCATTCATATACGGTTCTATAATGGGGGAAATTTTACTGCAGATAATTTTTTCGAACAGTTTAGGCATAGTAGAGAGGATAGCAATGCCCCTGTAGTTCTCCACGCGCCGCTTATCGCCTTTTTTGTGAATTGGTGTTATAAAGGATGGTTTCCAAAGTTTGGGAAATATACCAGATGTTAGCGATTTATTAAAAATAAGGAAGAGAGGTCTAACCAATTCATTTTTGCAGAGGGACAGGAAGCAAGGAGGAATAATGTCAAGGCCGAGGCCTTTAAGTAGATCAAGATCTTCAATAGCATGAAGAACTTCATCTTCAGAAATGGTAATGTTATCAATTAAGATCTGTGTGGCTGTTTCTAACGACTCAAAATGAGGCGAGTTGACTGGATTGGAGTAAACATGCTGAAAATGATCAGCAAAAAATTCACAGATCTGCTCGGTGCAGGACGAGTCGGAGTCGTTTTATGACATTAAAGACGGGTAACCAGATGTTTTGCATTTAACGTTAACAAAGTCGAAGAATTTTTTTGGATTGGATATAGTTTCCTCCGCTATGACGTTAACGTATGTTTGATAGGCCTCTTGCGATTTAATATTGAATTCAAGTGCAAGTTCGTTATATTTACTCTTAGTCGCATCGCTTACACATTTATCTTTTCTTAGGAGCCTATATAGTTTATTTCTCTGGTTACGTAAATGTCTCAGATCACTCCCCAGCCATGGTTCAGAAATCTTATCCCTTTTCTTGATTTTCGGTACGAAAGATTCAAAGGTGTCAAAGATTATACGATAAAAGGTGGATAGAGCCGTATCCAAATCTAACGTTGACAGAGTACCGTACCAGTCAATGCTGGATAGAAGACTTTTAGTGTTTCCATAATCGCCATTGCGGAAGTCATATACAATAGTTTGATTGTACGAAATAGAATCAAAAGTATCAGGAGTGGACAGTTCAATAGAAAAAGCGGAGTGATGTCTCGAGTTAGAAAACAGATTCTCGTTGTCATCAGTTAAACTGGCCACAACTTCGTCGTATGTATTAGAAAAAATAAGGTCTAGCCATACACTGTTCTGGTTGGGAGCAGGAGATATCTGCTGCAAGTCGTTACTATAGAAGGTGCTCATTAATTTGAAATCATTACTATCAAGGAGATTCACCGGAAGGAGTCGACCATCGTCATTGTCGATCACAAATTTTATATTATGTCTATTAAAGTCGCCAGTAATGATAATTTTATCGTCTTCGTTTGTCATTGCAGTGATATCACTTATAATTTTACAGACATTGTCGTAGACAGTATCATTCGATTTAGGAGGGACATAAAAAATGGCAATAAACACAGTAGATTTTCCGATTTTTATTGTCGGGCAATATTATCTAGATTGAGTCAAACTGACATGCGTTTGAAATGTGACATTCCAGTCTACAATTTTCATATGGACAGTTCTGTATTTCGTCATTCGTATCAAAAGTTGTATTCATTTAATAATGAGTGAAATTTCTGAAACAAATTCGTTATATTTTACAATATCACTACGATCAAGGTGAGAATGCATCGCAGGCTCGTGAAAAAAATTTGTGGTGTCTAGGGTCCAGATACTTTATCAAAATCCACAGCCAAGAGATGGTTCGCTCGCTTTTGTTCTGGAAATTTTGACGTAAAAGATGCATTTCGCTCAGGTCGACCAATCACTGAAAAAGCCGATGAAATCTTACAAAAAATTAAAAAAGACCAACACATAAGCAGCCATGACATTGCTCAGGAACTAGATATCCATCACCAAATAGTTTTGAACCACTTGTATAAGGCTGGATACACAAAGAAGTTAGACGTTTGGGTGCCACATGAATTAACACAAACAAATTTTATCGACCGAATTTCCATTTGCGAAATGCTAATAAACCGCAACGGAATCGAGCCATTTTTGAAGCAAATCATTATGGGCGATGAAAATTGGGTGAGATACGAGAATTTTGTTCGAAAAAGATCATGATCCAAAAAAGGGGAATCATCACAAACGACTTCAAACCCAGGATTAACACCAAATAAGGTTATGCTGTGTGTATGGTGGGATTAGAAGGGAATTGCTTATCATGAGGTGCTTGAACCTGGCCAAATACTCAATTTGGTTCAGTACTGTCAGCATTTAACCAGATTGAAACAAGCAATTCGAAAAAAAAACGGCCAGAATTGAACAAAAGAAAGGGCGTGACATGACAATGCCAGGCCACACTCATTTTTGATGACCCGGCAAAAATTTACAGAGCTTGACTGAAGAGTGTTGATACATCCACCGTATAGTCAAGACCTTGCATCGTCAGACTACCATTTATTTCGGTCTTGGCAAAACTTCCTTAATGAAAAGAAATTCACTTCAAAAAGGGACTGTGAAAATCACTTGGCCAAGTTTTTCGCCAATAAACCACAGAAGTTCTACACAGATGGAATAGCGGCTTTACCCAAAAAATGGCAAAAGGTCATAGATAATAATGGACAATATGTACTTAAATCGAAACATGACGAAAAAGACTTAATACTTTTTAGACTTACTAATATACAATATAAAGGTTATTCCACTGAAGACAGAATAAATAAAAAAATTCAATAAATCGACTGTGAGGCATGCTCTGTGGCTAACAGCAATTTTTTGTAGATGCAATGGTGTCTCAAGAGCATTAGTGGATCATTGAGTTAGAAATGAGCTTCATCGCTGATGATGATTTTTTCGATGAAATTCTTCATTTTCTTCAAGCCTTGCCAGAGCCAGCTGCTGGTTCGTGAACTTTACCATGAGGAAAATGTTGACTTTAACTTACGTTTTGACATTGACAGCTCTTCAAAAAAATTTGAGGGTGTAGTGATGCCAAGATACGAAATTGTTATGTCTCTAATCCAAAACCCTATATATATATATATATATATATATATATATATATATATATATATATATATATATATATATATGTCTGTATATATATACCTATATATATATAAATGTATATATATATATATATATATATATATATATATATATATATATGTATATATATATATATATATATATATATATATATAAATATATATATATATATACATATATATATATATATATATATATATATATATATATATATATATATCTATATATATATATATGTATATATATATATATATATATATATATATATGTATATGTATATATAAATGTGTATATATATATATATATATATATATATATATATATATATATATATATATATATTTATATTTATATATATATATATATATATATATATACATATATATGAATATATATATATATATATATATATATATATATATATATATATATATATATATATATGTATATAAATATATATATATATATATATATATATATATTTATATACATATATATATATGTATATATATACATATATATATATGTATATATATATATATATATATATATATATATATATATATATATATATATATATATATATATATATATATATATATATATATAAATATATATAAGTAAAAGTTTCTTCTTAAAAATGCAATAAAATGAACAAAAATCAAATTTATTTCTTATATTTTGGCTTTAAACCTTCCCGTTAGTTATGAAATACAATTTCATTCATATGGCGCCCACGGCTGGCGTGACAGTAGGCCATCATCTCAGCCCAAATTTCGAAGACATTATTGATCGTTTCAGGCCCTATCTGAGCAATGGTTTGTTGAATATTCAATTTCAGTGTTTAAATCGTTTGTGGATTTTCCGCATAACATCGATCTTTCACAGCACCCCATAAAAAGGAGTCCAATGGTGTCAAACCGCAACTTCCATGTGGCCAATTGACATCGCCAAGGTGGCTGATTCCGCAGGGGGAATGCCGGTCACACATCCCATGCTTCGCGCATACTCTGAACTTGATTGTTCAGTCTGCATTAGCAGAAATTAAAGCAACCTAGTCGAAAATAAAAGCTATTGTAGAAATTTTTCGAAGGAGTCCACTAGCAGCTGAAAGACTTACGCAGATGTAGAAAAAATTAGGAGAAGCTGAGCTCAAATTAAAACAAGATGTCATCACGAGATGGAACTCCACGTGCGACATGTTTGAAAGAGTTTTGGCCATAAAGAACAGTGTAATATCTACTAGTTCCCGCAGGGAGAATGCCGGTCGACAAGAGCACTCGTGGAGGCTAGCATTCTTTGGGGAGTTCCGCCCCCCACGTACCCGAGGAAACTCCGCAGGGGGAATGCCGGTCGACAAGACCACTCTTGGAGGCTAGCATTCTTTGGGGAGTTCCGCCCCCACCTACCCGAGGAAATTCCCGCAGGGAGAGTGCCGGTCGACAAGAGCACTCTTGGAGGCTGGCATTCTTTGGGGAGCGCCGCCCCCAAGGACCCGAGGATATGAGGGGCGCCGTGAGATTCCCTCCTGGGATGACAGGTAACGACTCTGATTGGATCTGGACTACGCTTTGGACAACGAACTGGAATTGACGCTTTGGGCTGGCGGATGTGATGGTTTGGACCTAGTTGCTTTGCACAGTAGCGCCGAGGTGAAACTCGTGTGTGAACGGCTCCAATTCAACTATCACACCGTCTCCGTCTCGGTAAAACCTTGGCAGGCCTCGGAGTACGTTCGAAGTTTGCACCATTGGGTTGGTGGTGTAGGTTCGGTTGAGACAGACTCCCGATAAGCGCTGGTCTGGCCCTGAGCACTTGTCCCCATAAGGGCTTGTGCCAAACCTCGCATGGCCTCCCTGCTCTGCAAAGATAACCATGGGACCAAAAAGGCGACTACACACACGAACGGAGATAGCGGCTCCGAGGGGCACCCAACAAAACTGGAGCAAACAAAATCAAAAGACCACGAATACCCAGAAAAAGAAACGAAAAATAATAACGACGACGCAACCAGCGGTTGCAGCCACGATGTCAACAGTACATCGCGAGCGGTACTAACAACGACAGTGAAAACTTACGAAAAACGGAGAATACAGACTGAGATTCCTGTGGCATTCGGGTGCAGCAAAAATATGATGTGAACGCCCGAGCGTCCTTTTAAGGAGAAACGGGAAACTCTGCAGGACACTTCAGGTGTTCGAGCGGTGGGAGATAACATAAACAGCACCGAAAATTCGATTGTCACTGCTGCGATCGTTACCAAAGCGACCAATGCAAGGGTCGCAGATCCCGACATTGCAACGAAAAATCCAGAAGCCAACGAGGAGATTGCGGCACTAAAAGCAAAGAGTGACCAGACACCGCGTGAATGCACCGCCAAAGTTGAAAATGTGGCGGAAGTACTGCACTTGGAAACGGAACGCGATAACCTCTCCCAAGGATGGTTGCAACGTACAATTGCGGCCCAGCGATACGAAGAAGAAAGACTACTCCGAAAAGCGGGAGATGTTCTGAAAAGAATACAAGCTGCATGCGACTCCCCAAAAATCAGCAAAGCAGCAAAGGCAGGGCTCCTTGAACTAGAGGAGCTCCTAGATCGCATAGGGCACTATCGGAGGAGCTGGTTAAGGGCCAAAGACGAAGAGAAGGCTAAAGAGGTGCTTGGGGCGAAATCTAAAGGCGACACGCAGATACCTCCACCATCAAACGTCAATAAAAGAATGGCATCTAGCCCAATCGAAGGAGACCGGGATAAAAGAAGGAAGGAAGAGGCACTTGATGGGCGTGGAGCACTAGATCAGGGGTTCCAGACAGTGATTACAAAAGGAGCGAAGAAAGCCGCAAAAAAACTCCTTCAAAAAAAGCCAGAAAGTAAAGTTCGTACGGACGCCCAATTACAGAAAGAAGCTGATGTGAATCGGGAGAAGCAGAAGCCCCGTCGACGACCCCGGCAGCAGGCACTGCTTGTAAAGCCCCAAGATGGCCGATCCAACGCGGAGGTACTGCGGGACATCGGGGGAAACGTAAGGCTCGAAGACACCAATACTACCATTAAAGTAGTACGACCAACGCGGCCGGGCCACATACTGGTCGAATTCGGAGCAGAGGCCGGCAATAAAGATGCATTCTGTGACGCAGTAAGGAAAGTCCTCGGCAAAAGCGCAACTATAGCCCCGCTCGAGCCGATGGCAACGATCGAAATACGAGATATAGACTGCGTGACGGATCCGGCCGAGGTAGAAGAGGCCATCAAAAAGGAGTTCCTTAGCGTGGGGAGGATCAAAGCGGGACTGACACCAGAAAACAACAGGGGACAACGCAGGGCCATAGTTGACTTGACCGAAAAGGACGCCGAACAATTCCTGAACAAGGGCAAAGTACGAATAGGGTGGGTTGTCTGTAGGATACGGCGAAGAGCAACGCCTCTTCAATGTTTAAAATGCCTTGGTTATGGTCACACCACACAAGTATGCAAAGGACCCGATAGGAGTTCCCTGTGTGTCAAATGCGGTGAAATGGGACATAAAAGAAAAGAGTGTACGAAGGAGGCGCACTGTATTCCTTGCAAGGATGCTGATCCAAATCTTGATTTTGGACACGTCTTGGGATCAGGAAAATGCCGGGTGTTCCAGAGAGCCCTAGCCAAGGCAAAATCAGAGCTCCAATGACCCGCATCCTGCAGCTAAGCCTACACCGCATTTCAACCGCCCAAAATTTGCTTGAACAGTTTGCGCGGGACAGGAAAGCTGACTTCTTGCTGCTGAGTGAGCAACACCATAATAAAAGTCCTGCATTATGGTACTCTGATGAAACTGGTACTGCCGCTATCTGGGTTCGGAACAGTGACTTTCAGGTGGAGAGTTGCGGAAAGGGGGATGGTTTCGTGTGGGTTCGGTGCTCAGGGATCACCTTCTTTAGTGTGTACCTAACGCCTATTGAGTCAATATCATCTTTCCAAGCAAAGCTTAATGCTTTGGAGGGCGCTGTCTCGAACACAGAGGGCAAAGTGCGCGTTGGGGGCGACTTCAATGCTAAAGCAATCGAATGGGGCATGCCTCAGACGAATCCGCGGGGAAAACGAATCCTGGAAATGGCGGCCAGGACGGCCCTCGTCGTACTAAACTCCGGAAACACGCCAACTTTCCGCCGTATTGGCTGTGAGGGAATCATACCGGACGTGACATTCGCCTTGGAGTCCTTAGTACGGAGGATACACAACTGGAAAGTATTAGAGGACTACTCAGCCAGTGATCATCAGTGCATTCTGCTTGAGATAAGTGATGCTGTCTCCCGACGTCCGTGCTCTCGGCCTTCCACAGCTGGATGGAGCATCGGAAGGATGGATGTCGAGAGGTTCGTCGAGGTTCTCACAGCAGATGAGCCGCTGCAGGGAGCTTCGGAGGGGACGGAAGAACGGACAGCTGAAGACGTGGTGAACTCTTCTATGAGCGTCATTACGACTGCTTGCTGCGCTTCTATGCCCCGTCAAAGACCCCGGCACGGCAAGCCCCCAGTGTACTGGTGGTCAACTGAAATCGCTGAAAAGTGAAGGGAGTGTCACAAGCTTCGGCGTGAGGCTCAACGGGTGCGGAACCGTGACGAGGCACGCAACCAGATGGCAGCATATAAGTCAGCCAGGAAATGCCTTCGCAAACTGATCAACAGTAGCAAGGCTCGCTGCTGGCAAGACCTAGTTGACAATGTGAACAAGGATCCGTGGGGCCTTGGCTACAAGCTGGTCATGGGGAAACTTGGTGCCCTACGGAAGCCTTGCATACATGACGCGGAAAAGATGGACGCGATAGTGCGGGACTCTTCCCCGCCCATCCCGTCCGTGTTGACGCTGTCCATGGTGAAACAGCAGTCGAGTGCCCACTCTTCACACAGCTGGAACTGGAAGAGGCAGTCCTCTCCTTGGAAGCGAGCAAGGCTCCAGGTCCAGATGGTGTTCCAGCTGAGGTGTTGCGGCTCGTCTATCACCATTGTCCTGACTTGCTGCTCAGCACATTCAACGCTTGCCTACGGGACGGGGTTTTCCCGGTACGATGGAAGGTGGCGAGGCTCGTGCTGATCAGCAAGGGGAAGGGAAATCCCGAATCGCCGTCTGCATACCGCTCGTTATGCACGCAAGATACGGCTGCGAAAGTGCTAGAGAAACTCATCAAGGGAAGACTCACTGACGCGATTCGTGCTGCTGAGGACCTATCTCCTCGGCAGTACGGCTTTAGAGCAGGACGTTCTACCATTGATGCGATTGCAGAGGTGGTGAACGCGGTCCAAAAGGCAGAGGCATATAGTCGCACCAAGCGACGGATCGTCCTGTTCGTGACACTTGACGTCAGGAATGCCTTCAACTCCGTTAGACGGGTGGATATCCTGGACACGCTGGAAAACTCTTTCCAAGTTCCAGAATATCGAATGCGGTTTTTGAGGAACTACTTAAAGGACCGAAGCCTGCTCTACGACACAATACAGGGCCAACGAAGGATGGAAATTACATCGGGTGTTGCCCAGAGATCTATCCTTGGTTCGGACCTGTGGAACGTGTCTTACGACGGGCTACTGAGACTTGAGATGCCAGATGAGTCGCGCTTGGTCGGCTATGCGGATGATGTTGCGGCTCAGGTCGCTGGACGCACCGTTGAACAAGCGCAGCTTAGGCTAGGTATGCTAATGCGCCAAGTGAGGGACTGGATGACTGCTCGCGGGCTGAGTTTAGCACTGGAGAAAACCGCAGTGGTCACCTTGACAAAAAAGAGAATCCGTAGAGTAAGGATGACCAGTATTGGAGACATACAAATCGAATTGAAGCCAGCGGTGAAGTACCTGGGGCTACTGATCGACTCGAAGATGAGTTTCTCTGAGCAAATCAGGGCAACGGCTGAGAAGGCTGCTTCGGGAATATCGGCCCTGAGTCGACTTATGGCCAACGTAGGGGGATCCAGCCCATCAAGAAGACGCCTCTTGATGAGTGCTGTAGGGTCAGTGCTACTGTACGGAGCAGAGGTATGGGGCGACGCTCTCAGCAAGGAGGTATACCGAAAACGTTTGGCACAGGTACAGAGAAGAGGAGCACTGAGAATTACATCTTCATATCCAACAGTCTCCGACTCGGCGGTGAGAGTGATTGCAGGCGTGATACCTGTCGCCCTCCTTGCTAGAGAGCGTCGCGCTATTTACCTGCGCCGAAACGAGCATGCGAGGGAGATAATTGTCCGCGAGGAGAGACAGCGCTCGCTCAACCATTGGCAGCAGTCTTGGGTGAATTGCACGAAGGGAAGGTGGATTGCGTGCCTCATCCCGGATGTGAGACCGTTTCTGAATCGAAGGCATGGTGAGACTGACTTCTATCTGACCCAGCTTTTGAGCGGGCACGGACGTTTTCAGCCTTACCTGCACAAGATCGGCAAGTCACGGTCTCCCGACTGTCGGTTTTGCCCAGGAGAGGAGGACTATGCCTGCCACACATTTTTCGCGTGTATAAAATGGGTCAGGCTGCGAAGAGAACTCTACAGGGAGACGGGAGAGCTCACCCCACATAATATAGTTGCGGTGATGCTCGAATCGGTTGACAAATGGAACCAGGTGGCACATTATGCTCGGGCAGTCCTCAAATATAAAAGGGACTCACAGCAGCCGGGGCGCTAGGGCTGGGGGATCGCTCTTCTGGCATTTCCTCTTCCCCTCCCCCCTCCCGCTAGGAAAGGGACTCCCCAGCTTGAAGGCGCCCCACGGCGTAACAAAACGAGACCTGGCCGGAAGTAATGTGTCAAACGGTTCCAGGCTGGGTTCTCAGGTTGACAGGGGAGGTGTTTAGTGAGTAGTCCAGTCGCGCATGGGAGTCAGACACTCTCTGCATAAATAGCAATCACCTACCACAAAAAAAGGTGGCTTATTACACGATTTCCGAATTTTGTGCGCAAAAGATCGATTCTTTGATGAGCTGTATGGCATGGCTCACCATCCTGTTGAAACCAAAGGTCAGTCGAGTCTAAATCCTCAATTTTCGGCCACAAATGTCGGTGTTCATGCCCCTGTAGCGCTCCCCGTTGACCGAAACAGCATTTCCAGCCTCATTTTCAAAGAAAAACAGTCCAATGATGCCACCACTCAAGGATCCATACTGCACTGTCACTCGCTGAGGATGCCTTAGCTTCTCGATAATCACGTATGGTATTTCCGAGCCCCAGGTGCAGCAGCTTTACTTGTTCACATGGCCACTGAGATGAAAATGTGCCTCATGATAAAAGATGATTTTTTGAGAAAATCCTGCAACCAGTCAGATAATTAATATAGTTTTTTTTCATGTTTTTCAAAGTAAATCTATTTGTATTAATAGCAAGCATTAATCAATGATTTATTGACCATTTTATTGAATGACCTTGTGCCATCTTTCGGTAAGTTGAAAAATTTCACGTTCGAAGAAGTCTTGGTTGTGAGAAGTGAAAAATTGGTCCAACTCATTCTTAACAGTCTGATCGGAATCGAACGTTTTATAAATCAGATCGTTTTGAAGGGAGTGAAACAAATGATAGTCTGATGGTAATGTCCCAGTTGAGCTCTATTAATTTTCGACGGGTTATCAAAGAGGTGTCAGGTCTGGCGTTATCATGATGGAACATCACACCTTTGCAATTGGCCAGTTGATAGTTGACGACAGTAGACATTGGAATCAATAATTTGGTTTCTTAGAAGCAACTCAAAGTAGACTTTACCCTTGTAATCCCACCGCACAGGAAGTATAATCTTCTTTTGGTGAATATCGGCTTTAAATATCGATGATCGGGTTTGGACTACGTTATCGTAAACAATCCATTTTTTATCCCCCGCTATGATTCTTTAAGAAATGGGACGGTTTGATTACGATTCAGCTAAAAGCCCTATATTTTAATGCGTTTGGTGGGGTGGATTTCCTTCAAATCGTGTGGAACCCAGGCATCCAGTTTGCTTAAGTAACCAAGCTATTGTAAGTACAAGGAAACGGTTGAAATCGATATGTCAAGCTGTTTCTTGAGTTGTCATACGTCGGTTAGTTTCGATGAACGCCTTTATTTTGTCATCATTAGCAGTGGTTGCATGACCAGTATGTGGTGCATCTTGCATAATAAAATTTCCAGAACGAAAGCGAGCAAAGCAACGCTGATACTAGCGTTCAGTAAGGCAGTACTCAACATAAACTTCACACAATTTCTTTTGAGCTAGGGCGGCATTTTTGCCGTTTCGGCAGTAAAACAATAAAATATGCCTAATGCTCTCTTTGATTGTCCATTTTCAAGTTTATTTTCCACCAACTTGTTGAATACTAAAGACGCTCAGAGTTTGACTGAAAATACAGTGACTTTCAAAAAGCTCAGCCCAAGCTTAATATTTCCCTACTTTCTCAAATTTTGCTTTCATTAGTGACATGAAAAGAAAACTAACAAGTTGGGTAGACAGAACTACGCTCATGTCAGAAGGGTTATGCACTTAACCTACAATATGGGGGCATGTAGAATAATTAAATTATCTTGCTTTGAAGGAATTCCACTTCAACCAGCCAAAATTTTGTTCCAATATCGCTAAAATCATTGACAGACCTCAATTTTCAATGTATTTTTGTTATTCATCTTAGCTGAATTTGGAGAAGATCCAATCAAAAGTATAGTATTTGGTTCGATGGAAAGCCCATGTAGTAGAAAAATCGTATATGATTATTGTTATCGGAAGAACTTCACACGGCTATAGCTTCTGTTAATTCTATTGAAACTTACAGAATAAAAGGATAATTTAAAGACCTTTATAAATGGATGATTTCATCCAATTCAATCATATTAATACAGTTTTACTAGCGTAAATTAAATCCTAATATTATTAGCAACGTTCAACCAGCCTTTAAATTATTTGTTATATGATGTACTGCTTTGTGAAAGAAATTTTACAAAAACCTACTAGTTTCATGTCCTGTCTATCCATTCGTCTGTCCATCTGTTCGTCTATCCATCATATTCATGCCTCAGAAAAAATTTCTTCCGGAAATATTGAAGCTACAAAGCTCGAACTTTGTGAAAAAATCAAAAGTGGTGTTCTAATGAGTTTAGGTCTTATCAAATATTTCAAGATTTTTTAGGGCGGTCCCCAGTTATAACGAAATGACCCTTAAAAAATTGTTTTCATCAAATATAGACGAGTAGGGTATCAAATGAAAAGTGTTACCAATTTCAGAATCTGAAAAAACATCATTTTTTACATTGAGGGTCCAGGGAGTGGCAAAATGCACGAAGAATATTTGTGTCTCCTCCCCTTGCGATTGGACACCTTTGGGCCGATAATCTGAAAAAATCACGAAAATAAGTCTGTATGGGTTCAAGGCCAACAAATACCTCAAAAATCAAAATTCCCTCAAATCTGTTAATAATAGTATGATTTGTAAATTTTACATTTTCCTCCAAAAATCAAAACGGTGCCCTTAAGTTTCTTAAAATTTTACAGTTATGTATGTTGATGCAAGATCCTTATGCCCACGAAATTTCATAGGAATCAAATCATAATAAAGTGACTTATCGCCATTTCAATTGTGTGGAATTACAACAACAATGAATGAGGTGCTCTAATTTTCTTCCGATTTTCGTGAAAATTTAAGAAACAGTGTTTTACTTGAATCTGTTTACTGAGCCGAGCATTCAAAAAAATGGTTTAACGTAGAACAAAATCGTGGCTGTTATGTGTTTTGGAAGCAATTCTGCATCTTCTGGATAAATTTGAACCGTTTCTTACACAAATGAATGATGAATATTCAAGTCATCGATTCATGGCATCAGAAAAATTTTTTCGAACTCTGGGATCGTTACAAAGCCCTTCTGTTAGGAGCTCTCTCCTGCCTCCTCGGCTTGTATAATCCACAAATGAATGATGAATATTCAAGTCATCGATTCATGGCATCAGAAAAATTTTTTCGAACTCTGGGATCGTTACAAAGCCCTTCTGTTAGGAGCTCTCTCCTGCCTCCTCGGCTTGTATAATCCCAAAACTTTTAAGACGTCATAATTTCCGACCTTTCCACAAAGTTTCACGGCTGTAACTTCTATAGTTTCGGAGAAAAACTGCTATGACATTCAGAGCCACGGACGGACGGACAAACAGACGGACACAGGTCGTGATTTCAATAGGGTTTTGTATTTTAGTACAAAGCCCTAAAAATTATATATTATACAAGACATCTACGCGATCATTTCACGCAAAAAATAATGAAAATGTGTCGCAAAATGAGAAGGAATAGGAAGGATAAAACATAAAAACTAAAAAAATTGACGCCCCAAAAACATCTGCACAACGATGAAACTTGGGCAAATGCGTGCATTTTTATACTCGTACAATAAAACATACATAAACGCATGTGAGCGACTTCTTTATCTAATATTGACTTCAGTGATAAGGTCAGTATAAATCCCGGCGCATTATATCTAATATTTTCTCGAAACCGCGCGTTTTTGGTAGCTTCAAAAAAAGGTTGTGGTTGCGTTAATCCAAGATGGGAAATACACGTACCAAGAGAAGATTCATTTGATGGTTTTTAATCATGAGGTAGACACAACTGTGGTGGAAATATGTTCGATCCTCAATATGAAACGTACATACTGTTTATGATACTCTCCGCAGGTATAAAGCCGTAACAGACGACCGGATTTGGTCCGGCCGGACCTACTGAGGTTCGGTCCGCTCTTTTGCAACACACGACCGGACCAGCCAGTCGTTCTTCAGTTTTCGGTGCGCGAAGATGCCACAGGAAGTGGCATCGATTATGTCCAACAAACATAAAATCGCTTTTGCGGCAGCAGTAATTGTTGCTACATCGCTACCGCTACGAATTAAAAAGAGGAAAAGGAAAGGATGGGGAAATTTTACTTGATGAATGTTGCCTATTCAGTCATAAAAGAGCTCGATGAAGAGGATTTTCGCATTTATCTGCGAATAAGCCAGGAGTGTTTCGTAGAACTGTAGCCACACATCACGAAAAAAGATACTGTGATGAGACGTGCAGTGAGTGCTGAAGAAAGATTGTTTGCAACGCTAAAATATCTTGCGACAGGCAGAGAATTGAGGGAATTGAAATTCAGTACCAGCATATTATCACAGCTCCTATCAAAGATTATTCCTGAAACCGGTCCAATCCGGCCGTTCTGTTGGGTCCGGTCCGGTCGTTCTGTCTACACACGCAGATTTGGTCCGGAGCGAACCGAGTCGGATTTGGTCCGGTGGAAAATCCATCGAACTCGATCGGACTTAATTTCGGTCCGCGGACTGCTCTCCAGACGACCGGATTTGGTACGGAGCGGACCAAATCCGGTGGTCCGCCCGGACCAAATCCGGCCGTGTATTAGCACTAATAAAGAGGAAGACAGAATAAACCTGAAGCATAGTCCTGGCCGTCCAAAAGCGAACAACGCGCTATTGTCCGGAAAACCAAGAAATACCCTAAATTGAGTGTTCCAAAAATTGTAAGTGAAGTTTTCGCAGGCTTTAAAAAATGTGGGATGTGAAACACTGCGCCGAGTTTTGAGAAATGCTCAATACAATGGTCGTGTTGCATGCAAAAGGCCTCCATCAGCGAAGTCAACAGAAAAAAACATTTCAATTTCGCTAAGGAATGTATTTTGAAGGATTCTGATTATTGGGTTGACGTAATTTTTGCCAATGAAAGCAAATTTAATTTCTTTGGCTCGGATGGACGGGTTATGGTGCGGCGCAAGACCAACGATGAATTGAGTCCGAAGAACGTCAGGCCTGGTTTGGGGGTGCATATCTAGTTGCAGTGTTGGCAAATTAGTATTTATTGATGGTATCATGGATTCTCGTCGATACCTTGATCTCTTTATAGAAAATTTGAGAAAAAGTGCCGCCAAAATAGGCATTTTACATACGTTTAAATATTACGAAGACAATGCCTCCAAACAAAAGGCTCGCATTGTTCAAGAATGGCAGCTAATTGCCTAAAATTCGTTCATCCTCCTTGCCAGTCACCGGATTGTAACCTATTGAAAATCTCTGGGCCCGTAGAAATTACAGCAAGCTTCTAACGGGGAGCTCGAGAAAAGACTTTGTGAAGAATGGGTGAAAATTAATGTAGAATAGTTACGAAAAATCATCTCCCGTATACCAAATTGTTTGAAATGTGATATCGAACTAAAAGAATATGCAACAAAATACTAGTTTTATTAAATTTTTGTCAATTTTTACAATTTGGTCGATCTTTTTAATGGGCATTTTTTTTTCTTTTACGAAATTTCCAATTTTTCGTACTATCAAGTGAAAAACTTTTGTATTTGTGCGATATGGAAAGTTTTTATTTCCTGCTTATAATATATATTTTTTCGTTTTTTCCTGTTTTTTTATCGACTTATTAAATGAGAAAGAAGGGACATATCTTACTTGTGCGGATGTTTTCGCGAGTTACTGTAGTTTAAAGTCTAATCCTTTAAATATTATATAATATAAGCCACACAATCATTACTACATAAACTATGCCCATCACGTCCTCTATGAGCAAAGAACGACATGAATTATCGAATAATCTAATATATATATATATATATATATATATATATATATATATATATATATATATATATATATATATATATATATATATATATATATATATATATATATATTGTCGCGTGTTATTGGTTCGCGGCCAATAATTTTAATGTTCCGGGAAAGTGAAAACACAATGTCTTATAATTTAAGTTGAAAGAGTTTATTTAATTAAATAAACTGCACAATAATCAGTTTAACACTTTCACTAATTTTAATTTTCACTATTTAAATAAAATCTAACACTTGTCCATAAATTTCTTATCGCAATTGTCTTCTAAATCACTTCACTATTACGAAACACACTTCTACACGCTTTCGCAGTTCTTATCGCGGTCGAATGAATGATTCCCCCATTCATTCAGCTCGCCTTTATATAGGGTCTCTACCTATTCACCCATTTCTCGCACATGGGCGAATGTTCGACCGAGAGGTACCTGGTAGGTTCGAGAAAATTCATGAATGGAGTGACGTCACTCGCAGATGTTGATAATGCTTATTGGGTTCTCGGGGTTTCGAGTGAATTCGTGTTCTTCATTGTTGTGAAAACAATTGCGACAGTAGCTCGCAGAATTATTTGTACATGTAACACTGCCCCCACCTCAGTTCTTTTCGCCCCGAAAAGATGTGTCGCCAGTTGTAGTCAATTCTCCCTGGATGTAATATGGGGCAAGACGGTGCACGATTTTCATTTTGGCTCTCGGTTTACGGTGTTCCTGTATGCGATATACGACGTCGTTGATTCGCTTTGTGACTCGGTATGGTCCCTCCCAGTTATGTTGCAACTTTGGAGACCTACCTTTTCGCCGTTGCGGGTTATATAGCCACACCAAGTCATCCTGCTGGAAGCCAGTAGAATTAGCCTTTAGATCATACCTGGTCTTCATGCGGTCAGTAGCCGATTCGAGGTATTTTCGCACTGTCCGATGTATCTGGTTCAACCGTTGTCTTAGATCACTTGCGTACTCCGAGATCGTTTGGGGTTTCTCGGGGGGTGTTCCAAACTTTATATCAGCTGGCAGACGAATAGTCTTTCCAAAAATGACTTTGGCTGGGGCTTGGCCCGTTGATGCATGTTCGGCAGCTCTGTACGCCATCAAAAATAGTGGGATATGTCGGTCCCAGTCCCTTTGGTTCTCGTCAACCATCTTGGCCAGGTGTTTATTGAGCGTGCCGTTGAAACGTTCGACCATTCCATCGGATTGGGGATGCAGTGGTGTTGTCCTCGTTTTCCGTATTCCGAGCAGCTCGCACATTTCGCCAAAAACTAGTGACTCAAAGTTTCGGCCTTGATCCGAATGTAATTCGCAGGGTACGCCGTACCTACTGACCCAATTTAACACTAGCTGTTCAGCTACGGTAGTTGCTTCCTGGTTGGGAATGGGGTAGACCTCGGGCCACTTGCTGAAATAATCGGCTACAACCAGCGTATATCGATTTCCCCAATCGGATTCAGGAAAGGGTCCTGCGATGTCAAAAGCAATCCTTTCGAATGGCACGCCTACGTTATAGGGTTGCATTTGTCCTCTCAGTCGTCGCTTTGGGCCTTTGACGGAAGCGCAAATTGTGCATCTGCGACACCAGTCCTCTACGTCTTCTCGAGCGTGGAGCCAGTAGAACCGTTCCCGCAATTTCGCTAAGGTCTTGTTAACACCAAGGTGGCCTCCCGAGGATCCTTCATGCATTTCCTTAACCACATCGTGGATTCGGCTTTTGGGAAGTATAGTTTGCATCCTATAGGAGCTACCATCCGCCGTTTCCCATTTCCGCTTGAGTACGCCACCCTCCACCTGAAGGGAGTTCCATTGTGCCCAATAGCTTTTCAGGGTTGCGCCATGCATTGAAACGTCTTTCCACTCAGGTCGCCCAGTCGTCTCCTTCCATACGAGCAATGGTCCGATGTCTTCATTGGCTAACTGGGCGTTTCGAATCTCCTCCGATGACCAACCTTCATCGAATTCCGCCGTTATCAATCGCAGATCAACGAGCGGTTCCTTTTCCTCAATCCGTCGGCAATGCTTGCAGTTAGCGGGACATGGACGGCGGGATAGGGCGTCAGCATTTCCATGAATTCCGCCCTTCCGATGAACAATTTCGTAGTCGTATGACTGCAATCTTTCGATCCATCTCGCAACTTGTCCCTCGGGGTTTTTGAAGTTGAGCAACCATCTCAGTGATGCATGGTCCGTGCGAAGAACAAATTTCTGGCCATATAGATACTTGTGGAACTGCTTGGTGGCCTCTATTATAGCCAATAGCTCCTTCCTGGTCACGCAGTAATTCCTCTCACTTTTTGAGAGAACTCGACTGTAATAAGAGAGGACTCTTTCTTCGCCATTGATCTGCTGGGAGAGTACAGCTCCAATACCGCCGTTGCTTGCATCGGTGTCAACTACAAACATTTTTCCGGGTTTCGGATACGCCAGCACGGGTGATTCACACAGCTTTTCCTTCAGGGTCTCAAAGGCTGTCTGGCATTGTTCATTCCAGACATACGGACGATTTTTCTCGGTTAGCTGATGGAGACACTTAGCTATTTTGGCAAAGTCTTTGACGAATCTTCGATAGTAGGTCGCCAGACCTAGAAAACTTCGTAGTTGGCGCTTGTTGTTTGGTGTTGGCCAGCTTTTCACGGCTTCAATTTTCTCAGGGTCTGTTTTGACCCCTTCTGCTGATACGACGTGTCCCAGGTATTTTACTTCATCTGCGAAAAGAGTACACTTCTCGGGACTAAGTTTCAAATTTGCCAGTCGTAATCGGGAGAAAACCTCTTCTAAGTTCCGCACATGCTCTTCGAACGTTCTACCGATGACGATGATGTCATCTAGGTATACCAAGCAGGTTTTCCAGGTTAGACCACGTAGCACATATTCCATCAAGCGTTCGAAAGTGGCTGGAGCATTGCAAAGCCCAAACGGCATCACCACGAATTGCCACAATCCGGTCCCAACTGAAAATGCGGTCTTCTCTCGGTCCTTCTTGTCAATTTCTACCTGCCAGTAGCCACTCTTGAGATCGAGTGTAGAAAACCATTTTGCGTCGGCTAAAGTGTCCACGATGTCATCGATGCGTGGGAGTGGGTAACTATCTTTCTTAGTGACGTCGTTAAGCTGCCTATAGTCGACACAAAAGCGAGTGCTACCATCCTTTTTCTTGACTAGAACTACAGGCGCGGCCCATGGACTGACAGAAGGTTCAATAACGCCTTGTTTTTCCATGTCCGAGATCAGTGCGCTCACTTCTCCTTGTTTGGCTATAGGGAGACGTCTCGGTGCTTGTCGAATCGGCTTGGCTCCCTGTGTATCTATGACGTGAGTGACCATACTCGTTCGGCCTTGGTCATCCGGGCTTGTTGAGAAGATGTCACTGTACTTGGTGACCAGATCAGAGGCTCGCTTGAATAGCTGCACCGGCAATTTGACTTGCTTCAATACTTCAGACGTGGATTCCCGGGCTTTGTCTGTGTCTTGCCTCCTTTTCCAATGATGGTTGTGAGTAGCTTCCAAAGAGGTGATGGTGGAAACAGGCTGGCAGCTGCCGATGACTTCTCCCGCTTTGATGCTCGTGGTTGAGTCTGCGGTGTTAAGGACTCTAACCGGCACATATCCGTTCCTTAAAGATCTTACAAGGCTTCGTCCTACAATCAAACTGCGCAATGCGGATGTCTTCGTTGGCTTTATCAGATAAGATCGGTGGTCTCCAGAATCACCATCAAGCTTGGCCCATACAATGCTTTCGGAAGAATTCGGTACATCAGTGTCAGTACATACCACTACATTCATCTTGGAAATTTGGACGCTGGGATCCTCCATCAGTACTTCGACATTCTGCCATTTCAATACTCGTTTGCCCAAATTCAACGTGATTCCATGTGGTCGCAGAAAATCCATTCCGAGAATGCAGTCATCCATAATATTCGCAACCAGACAATTGTGTCGGAACACAAGGTCTCCCAACTGTATCCGGAGGTTGACCTCTCCATGAACAGGTGCAGTTTCTCCCGTAGCTGTCCGTAGTGAGAAAATTCTGCCCTTGTGAAGTTGTTGCTGTCTAACTAGGTCTGGTCGGATAATCGATCGGGTGGCACCAGTGTCGATTGTTATGGTGCAGTGTTCTCCGTCAACTTGACCCGGAAGGCATAAGTCCGCTTCTCCACGATGTAGTCTTGACACGGTGATGGTGGTGCTGGGGACGTCGATCCTCCTAGCCAACCTCTGCCCCACAAATTTGGCTCTTGCAGTTTGATGGTCCTCCATTCTAGGCTCCTGATACGGTCTGAATCTCCACCATCCTGGACAATAGCTCCATTTTCTTCGCTTCTTACAGTCTCTTTGCAGGTGCCCTTTTTCTCCGCAATCCCAGCATCTAGGCGCACCATTACCCTGCGGCTCTCGCTCATTTTCCACGCGCTTACACCTGCACTCGTCTGCCGCCACTTCATGGACCCGGGCACTGGTACGAGTCACATTTTTCGCTGCCTCATAGTTCAGACTATAAACCAATGCGTCCTTAACCGTTTGCTTTTGAGCTAAACGCACGGCTTGTTGCAATTCCGGGTCCTTTAGTGCGCTGATGAATGCCTCTGTCGCTGCATCATCTCGATGTTCTGGGTCGTAGGCTGGGTAAGCCAAAAGTGCTAGTCGCTCAATGTCTTGGGCTAACTGCTGTAGGGTCTCACCAGACTTCTGCACCCGATGCCTTAGCTTTGACCGATAAATCTGCTTTAGATGATCGTCTCCATAACGCATGTCGAGCGCATTCATTATAGCATTCGGGTTTGAGTGCAATTCATCAGGGATGGTCTGCAAAAGCTCGGCAGCTGGGCCTCTTAGAGCAAAAATCAATGCAGTTGCTCGTTCCTGGTCATTCCAGCGATTCGCCCTTGCGGCAGCTTCAAACTGGGTCTTGTAAATACTCCAGACCGTTTGCCCATCGAATATTGGTGCTTGGACATTTCTGGATGTGCTTTGCGCTGCGGTTATAAGCGGGGCTGGTGAGGTGGTTACTACTGCCTTCGCTGCTTCCAATTCTTTTTTCACTTTTTCCATCTCATGGTTGACCTGGCTAATCTCAAGGTTGATTCTCTCCTCGACCTGGTATACCTTCTCCTCGACGCATTTAATTTGGCTATTGAGACTACTGAGCTCCGTTTTTATTTCGGTTGACTGTTTTTCCAGCTTCTGTGCGATGTCTGCCTTGATTTCGAACGCTTGTTGGTCTAGCTTCACTAATTGTTAATTTAGCTTCACAGCTAAACTGGATGTCTGTTCATTTCGCTGCGCTGATTGTTGATTTAACTTCGCAGCTAAACTGGATGTCTGTTCATTTAGCTGCGCTGATTGTTCATTTAGCTTCGTTGATTGTTCATCTAGCTTCGCAGTCAGACTGGATGACATTAGCATCAACATTTGCATCAGCGCATTTTCCGGCTCCTTTGATTTTGGTGTGTCCACTTCTCCCCCTTCTGCGCCTTTTTCCGCATCGGAGAGCTCACCCGAATCCAGATTCTCGCCTTCCGACTCGATCGCGTCACGCAAGCGTGCAATCAGTATGGCCTTTGTACCTTGTGTGGCCAGATTCCGCTGTTCCAACTCCTCTTTAAGCTCCGATATGGTCAATTCATTAATTTTTAAGTTTAAGCTTCGTGGCATTTTTAATGTTTCTTTAAATTTTACTATTGTGCACTATAAAAATGTTCAAATTTTCACTTTCAAAATTTTTCTTTCGCACTTCTTGACACCATTGTCGCGTGTTATTGGTTCGCGGCCAATAATTTTAATGTTCCGGGAAAGTGAAAACGCAATGTCTTATAATTTAAGTTGAAAGAGTTTATTTAATTAAATA
This sequence comes from Odontomyia ornata, assembly GCA_963969285.1. Lineage (NCBI taxonomy): Eukaryota > Metazoa > Arthropoda > Insecta > Diptera > Stratiomyidae > Odontomyia > Odontomyia ornata. Next base: position 185,691,160 of record OZ017740.1, read on the forward strand.
AACTGCACAATAATCAGTTTAACACTTTCACTAATTTTAATTTTCACTATTGAAATAAAATCTAACACTTGTCCATAAATTTCTTATCGAAATTGTCTTCTAAATCACTTCACTATTACGAAACACACTTCCACACACTTTCGCAGTTCTTATCGCGGTCGAATGAATGATTCCCCCATTCATTCAGCTCGCCTTTATATAGGGTCTCTACCTATTCACCCATTTCTCGCACATGGGCGAATGTTCGACCGAGAGGTACCTGGTAGGTTCGAGCAAATTCATGAATGGAGTGACGTCACTCGCAGATGTTGATCATGCTTATTGGGTTCTCGGGGTTTCGAGTGAATTCGTGTTCTTCATTGTTGTGAAAACAATTGCGACAGTAGCTCGCAGAATTATTTGTACATGTAACAATATATATATATATATATATATATATATATATATATATATATATATATGTATATATATATATATATATATATATATATATATATATACATATATATATATACACACATATATATATATATATATATATATATATATATATATATATATATATATATATATATATTTATATATATATATATATATATATATATATATATATATATATATATATATATATATTGTTACATGTACAAATAATTCTGCGAGCTACTGTCGCAATTGTTTTCACAACCATTAAGAACATCAACAAATGAATTTACTCGAAACTACGAGAACCCAACAAGCATTATCAACATCTGAAAGTGAGTCACTGCTCCATTCTTTCACTGCTGGAGTGTTCCCGCTAATTCACCAAGGTACGAGAACTGAGTTGAATGATTAGAGACCCTATATAAAGGCGAGCTGAATGAATGGGGGGATCATTCATTCGACCGCGATAAGAACTGCGATAGTGTGTGGGAAGTGATTTTCGTAATAGTGAAGTGATTTAGAAGACAATTGCGATAAGAAATTTATGGACAAGTGTTAGATTTTTTTTAATAGTGAAAATTAAAATTAGTGAAAGTGTTAAACTGATTATTGTGCATTTTTGTAATTGAATAAACTCTTTTCATTTAAATTAAAAGACATTGCGTTTTCACTTTCCCGGAACATTAAATTATTGGCCGCGAACCATATCACGCGACAATGGTGTCGAGAAGTGAGAAAGAAAATTTCGAAAAGTGAAAACATTTAAACATTTTTAAAGTGCACAATAGTGGAATTTGACGTGGAAACTGTTGAAAAAAAAAATAAGTCGAAATAATAAAAATACCACCAAGCTAGCAGTGAAAAATTAATGAATTTACCATGGTGGGTGAGCCCTCAGATGCAGAAAAAGGCGCAGAAGGTGGTGAAGCAGAAACACCAAAACTAAAGGAATCAGAAAATGTGCTGATGCAAATGCTGATGCTGATGCAGCAAGAGCAGCGACAACAGTCATCCAATTTAACTGCGAAGCTAAGTGAACAGTCATCTAATTTCACTGCGAAGCTGGACCAACAAGCGATCGAAATCAAGGTCGATTTGCAAAAACAGTCAACCGAAATAAAGACGGAGCTCGGTAGTCTGAACCAGCAAATTAAATGCGTCGAAGAAAAGGTTTACCAAGTCGAGGAGAGAATTAACCATGAGATTAGCCAGGTTGAGGAGACAATGAACCATGAGATGGAAAAAATGAACAAGGACTTGGAAGCAGCGAAGGCAGTAGTAACCCCTGTAATGAATCATGCGACGCCGATTTGTAATGATTTTACGTAATTGAATGTAATAAATAAAAAATTCACTTATACTCATGACAGAATATTAAGAAAACTTTTCTTGCTTTGTGCAATTAGTTACAACCTTTATAAATGCGAATCAACGCTTCCTTAATTATAAATATATTTAAAAAATTGATAAAAAAATTAAATTAATTTTTCTTCTCCTGATTTTACTCGTTTGTTCAACTTTTAACGCAAAATTTTAAATGTTGGCGTTTCCTATTTCATTGTTTTTGTAAAAAGTACATTGATTTCGTATTAATAATCAAACAAAGTACAACAAAATAATTTCTTTCAACAAGGAGTTTAACTTAAACGAAAAGCTTAATCTAAATTTACTCTTAAAGGCACATAGCACCATTGTAAATTTCGGTTTTCATATATCTATTCCATTAGCAAAAATGAGTTTACTCTTAAAAAAGAAAATCTTTGCATTTTTGTGTGTGTTTTTTTTTTTGTTTGTTTGTGTTATTCTTATATTTAATAATATTGGATATTTTTCGATTTTCATATCGATTCCATTCATAATGTTTTAAAAACATTTTTCTTAATTAGGTTCATTATTAAATAATGTCATTTTGAATAATTTTAGTCTATTAAAAATATTTCCGTAATGAAAATACGATTAAGTATTGCTTTGTAAATATATATACTCGTATGTATACTTCATACTTCGCATGATTGTTTGTGGTTTTGTAAAGAGATCAGAATCTTAGACATGTCCAAGAAATTTAGAAATTTGTGCCATGTACGAGTAGTTTGAAATTCTCTTTGGACGAAATGTGCTTTTGTTGCAATATTTTGAGAGAAAATTGGAAATAAGTTTCCTTGTAATGAATGACTTCTTTCAACCTCATTCTCACAAAGATAAATGCAAAATACAGCTTAGGCTTTATTTTAATAGATTGAAAGTAAGTTTGAGGTTAGAGTAGAGGAAGGAGCACCAACTGACCACAAAGTGGGAAATCTATCGCGTCGCGTATTCACTTCACTTCTTCCGTTTCCATAATTGTAATACTGGGCTCGGCTATTGATATTGGCAGCAGAGGATTCTCAAGGATTTCATCTTTAACGATTTTTATGCAATTTGTGCGCTTTTCCCGAGCATCCTCGTTTTCAGTGTTTTCGCCACCACTACTGTTCTGATTGGTTGGAATTGTATTTTCTATAATGGTTACCTGTAGTGATATTGAAGCAGATTCGAAACCATCGGTGCCGGTGGCGTAGCGCATAGTAAACGGCACCATTCGTAGCACACACAGTCCGTTCATGCGAAGTATGAAGTATACATACATGCGAAGTATGAAGTATACATACGAGTATATATATTTACAAAGCAATACTTAATCGTATTTTCATTACGGAGATATTTTTAATAGACTAAAATTATTCAAAATGACATTATTTAATAATGAACCTAATTAAGAAAAATGTTTCTAAAACATTATGAATGGAATCGATATGAAAATCGAAAAATATCCAATAGTATTAAATATAAGAATAACACAAACAAACAAAAAAAAAACACACACAAAAATGCAATAATTTTCTTTTTTAAGAGTAAACTCATTTTTGCTAATGGAATAGATATATGAAAACCGAAATTTACAATGGTGCTATGTGCCTTTAAGAGTAAATTTAGATTTAGCTTTTCGTTTAAGTTAAACTCCTTGTTAAAAGAAATTATTTTGTTGTACTTTGTTTGATTATTAATACGAAATCAATGTACTTTTTACAAAAACAATGAAATAGGAAACGCCAACATTTAAAATTTTGCGTTAAAAGTTGAACAAACGAGTAAAATCAGGAGAAGAAAAATTAATTTAATTTTTTTATCAATTTTTTAAATATATTTATAGTTAAGGAAGCGTTGATTCGCATTTATAAAGGTTGTAACTAATTGCACAAAGCAAGAAAAGTTTTCTTAATATTCTGTCATGAGTATAAGTGAATTATTTATTTCTTACATTCAATTACGTAAAATCGTTACACTCCCTCACCAGCCCCGCTTATAACCGCAGCGCCAAGCACATCCAGAAATGTGCAAGCACCAATATTCGATGGGTAAATGGTCTGGAGTATTTACAAGATCCAGTTTGAAGCTGCCGCTAGGGCAAATCACTGGAATGAGCAGGAACGAGCAACTGCATTAATTCTTGCTCTAAGAGGCCCAGCTGCCGAGCTTTTGCAGACGATCCCCGTTGAAATGCACCCAAACCTGAATGCTTTAATGAATGCGCTCGACATGCGTTATGGAGGCGCCCACCTGAAACAAATTTATCGGGCACAGCTACGGCATCGTATGCTAAAGTCTGGCGAAACCTTACAGCAGCTAGCCCAAAACATTGAGCGACTAGCACTTTTGGCTTACCCAGCGTACGACCAGGAACATCGAGATGACGCAGCAACAGAAGCATTCATCAGCGCCTTAGAAGTGGGTTCGCAAAGTAGTGGCAGACGAGTGCAAGTGTGAGCGCGTGGAAAATGAGCGAGAGCCGCAAGTAAATGGTGCGCCTAGATGCTGGGATTGCGGTGAGAAAGGACACCTGCAAAGAGACTGCAAGAAGCGAAGAAAACGGAGCTATTGTCCAGGGTGGTGGAGATCCAGACCGTGTCAGGAGCCTAGAATGGAGGCCCCTCAAACTGCAAGGGCCAACTTTGTGGAGCAAACGTTGGCTAGGAGGATTGACATCCCCAGCACCCCCATCACCGTGCCAAGGCAACATCGTGGAGAAGCAGACGGATGCCTTCCTGGTCAAGTTGATGAAGAACATTGCACCATAACAAACGACACTGGTGCAACCCGATCGACGATCCGGCCCGACCTAGTGAGGCCCCAACTACTTCACAAGGGCAGAGTTCATGGAAATGCTGATGCCCTATCTCGTCATCCATGTCCAGCTAACTTCAAGCATTGTTGGCGGATTGAGGGAAAGGAGCCGACCGTTGCTCTGCGAGCGGTAACGGCCGAATTCGATGAAGGTTGGTCATCGGAGGAGACTCGAAATGCCCAGTTAGCCAATGAAGACATCGGACCATTGCTCGTATGGAAGGAGACGACTGGGCGGCCTGAGGGGAAAGACGTTTCAATGCATGGCGCAACCCTGAAAAGCTATTGGGCACAAAAGAACTCCCTTCAGGTGGAGGGTGGCGTACTCAAGCGGAAATGGGAAACGGCGGATGGCAGCTCCTATAGGATGCAAGTTATACTACCCAAAAGCCGAATCCACGATGTGATTAAGGAAATGCATGAAGGATCCTCGGGAGGCCACCTTGGTGTTAACAAGACCCTAGCAAAATTGCGGGAAAGGTTCTACTGGCTCCACGCTCGAGAAGACGTAGAGGACTGGTGCCGCAGATGCACAATTTGCGCTTCCGTCAAAGGCCCAAAGCAACGACTGAGAGGACAAATGCAACCCTATAACGTGGGGGTACCGTTTGAAAGGACATCGCAGGTCCCT
>OZ017740.1:185701374-185756374 GCA_963969285.1 Odontomyia ornata
CTCCAACTGTCTCGGTGCAATGACCGCATCCTCTGATTTTTAAATCCCGGCAGCGATGAACTGGCTTTGTCGACAGAGTCAGACCAGCGTTGCATATTTAGAGCTTTGTTCTCCTAAGTATGCAGTTGGTCTACAAGATCGTCAAAACTGAATAAAATATTTTATTTGTGAGCTGTATTTTTTGGCGTATTTCGTCTCCTTGATTACCGATTCTCATTATTTTTGCGTCTGAATATACAAGTGCACCCATATTTTTGACGTTGTATTCACCAAGGCTACTACTTGACTCGCCTTGTATCGACGGGTAACTTTCTAATGACGTATTCTAGAGCCAAATTGAATAGCAATGGGGCCAGCTCATCTCTCTGCATTAGTCCAATATTTGTGTCAGGCTTTGTTGAGTTTTATTTTATGCAGTCTTGGGAGGTCTTCAGCCGCATTGTCATTTTGGCGAGACGGACTAATTTGGCTGGGATGCCAAATGAATCATTACTTGGTACAGTATGTTACGATCAATACTGTTGTATGCTTGCTTAGAGTCAACGGAAGTTTGGTGAACGTCTATGTTGAATTCCCAGCATTTTCCAAGGACCTGCTCAAAAATGATCGATTGATCATCAAACTGCTCTAAAATCCTCTTAATACTCTGCAATAATACTGTTGGCATATGATTCGGTTTTATTTTCGAAGATCTTTGAAAATATTTTGTACGCCGTACAAAGGATTGATATGCCTCTATAGTTTTCGCACTGTAGCTTGTAACTTTTTTCTGGATATGGAATAAAATGAATTGGCTCCACTCTTCCCACCAGGACAAACTTGACAAATGTGCTGGATGATTTCATGGATGGCTTTTTGAATATAACTGTCACCATATTCAATGAGCTCCACTGGAATCTCATCGATGCCCAGCGCTTTATTATTCTTTTGGGCTTTGATGGCGGAACAAACTTCAGCCAAATATGCTGGGGTTAATGGAAGCTCTCTGGAAACATCTATATTATAGTAATGGGTCGCTCACTCATGAGGCACCTCATATGTCCCATACAGGTAAGAGAATTCGGTTCGGATGAATATTGTGATGGAGAGTAGAAAATATTCATGAGGAGTAGAATGAGTATGAGGAGTTTCATAGTGTTTTGCTCGCGAAAAGATAATTAGCTTATGAGTTTTTTCCGTGAATCTTAAAATCAGTAAAAGTGCCATCGTAAGGAAGTGCTAAATTACTCGCATCAAATTAAAAGTAACGGTGAGTGTGGTTTTTCGGCCATTGATTTTAATTCTGGACTGCTTTTTGCGTTTATTTTATTTAGTTTTATTGAATCATTTCAACAAAAAATGAAGAATTTAATATGACAAGAATCACAATCGTAGCACGAGTAAATGATAAAAGTATAAGGACTTATTTAAGAAAGAACATTGCTGGTTTAAAATTTTCCAAATCATGATTTAAAGTTCTGTTAAGATGTTTTCTCATTTAACTTTTCTTCCATTAATCTTCAAAATATCGCTATTTTGTTAAATGTATTTTAAATTGATTTAAGTTGCTGAAATAACGCAGAAGCACTCACATCAACTTAGTTACTACTTGTATATATGTTTCTTGGAAAAAATTAGTCAAGAATGCATTCGCGGACTACATATAAGGGAATTAATGTTTAAAAGCAAATCACTAAGGATAAATCTCTATCTTCAAGTGTTAAGACACGAAGATAGCTTCTCTATTTTATTAATGGTAAATATATACATTTTTCAATTCTTTATCAAGTTTGTGCTATAATTTATATAAATATAAAGAGAAAATTAGGTTAAATGTTCCTAGATGATAAATACAAAATTTGTTTAACTTTATCGTGTTTTTTGAAAGCTAGATGATTGCTTGAAGCTTAACTAAAATTTATGTCATAGTCCAATAACGCATTTTTATTTTTCTCTATAGAATGGCTGATAAATGAAAATCAAGTGCTTGGCAATATTTTGCTGATTTGGACAATAATAAGGCAAAATACAATTTATGTAAAAAGATATTCTCATACAGAGGTGGTGGCCCATTTAATTTAATGCGCCATATAAAATCATTATACCCAACAGTTTTTGTTGCTATGCATCAACCGAATTATGTAAATCAAACTAAAAATGTGGAACCCTTAGATTCTCAAAACAATTCAGAATCTGTGGAGGCTTCCTCTTACATCACTCCATCAACATCATCGAATGCAAGTTCTTCTATAAAAATTATAAATAATAGTCTAACTCAGTATTTAACTAAGCCAATATCTGCCAAAAAAATTTAGCTGTTAAATAAATATCTAGTGGAAATGGTAGCGAAAAATTATCTGGCGTTCAATTTAGTTGAGTGCAAGGAATTCAAAAAATTTATTTATGAACTGAATACAAACTATAGAATTCCTTCACGCGAAATGCTCTCAAATGCTCTGATTACGAACTACTATCATGCATCTAAAGAAAAAGTTCAAAATATTTTACAGGAATCAGAGTGCGTTGCTCTAACAATAGATAGCTGGATTTCCAAGCACAATGATAATTATATTTCCCTAACTGCTCATTTTATTGACCAAAATACTCAACTGCGATCGTGTATGTTAGAGTGCTATCAATACTCTGAAAGGCATACTGCTGAGAATTTGAGTTCAGAATTGAAAAGGATGTGCAACGAGTGGCAGCTTTCCCACAAAGTTATTGGTGCAACTACTGATAATGCCAGTAACATAAAGGCAGCAATCAGGTTTAATATCTGGCAGCACATCCCATGCTTCGCGTATACTCTGAACTTGATTGTTCAGTCTGCATTAGCAGAAATTATAGTCGAAAATAAAAGCTATTGTAGAAATTTTTCGAAGGAGTCCACTAGCAGCTGAAAGACTTACGCAGATGCAGAAAAAATTAAGAGAAGCTGAGCTCAAATTAAAACAAGATGTCATCACGAGATGGAACTCCACGTGCGACATGTTTGAAAGAGTTTTGGCCATAAAGAACAGTGTAATATCTACTAGTTCCCGCAGGGGGAATGCCGGTCGACAAAAGCACTCGTGGAGGCTAGCATTCTTTGGGGAGTTCCGCCCCGCACGTACCCGAGGAAACTCCGCAGGGGGAATGCCGGTCGACAAGACCACTCTTGGAGGCTAGCATTCTTTGGGGAGTTCCGCCCCCACGTACCCGAGGAAATTCCCGCAGGGAGAAAGCCGGTCGACAAGAACATTCTTGGAGGCTAGCATTCTTTGGGGAGTGCCGCCCCCACGGACCCGAGGATATGGGGGGTGCCGTGAGGTTCCCTCCTGGGATGACAGGTAACGACTCTGATTGGATCTGGACTACGCTTTGGACAACGAACTGGAATTGACGCTTTGGGCTGGCGGATGTGATGGTTTGGACCTAGTTGCTTTGCACAGTAGCGCCGAGGTGAAACTCGTGTGTGAACGGCTCCAATTCAACTATCATACCGTCTCCGTCCCGGTAAAACCTTGGCAGGCCTCGGAGTACGTTCGAAGTTTGCACCATTGGGTTGGTGGTGTAGGTTCGGTTGAGACAGACTCCCGATTAGCGCTGGTCTGGCTCTGAGCAGTTGTCCCCATAAGGGCTTGTGCCAACCCTCGCATGGCCTCCCTGCTCTGCAAAGATAACCATGGGACCAAAAAGGCGACTATACACACGAACGGAGATAGCGGCTCCGAGGGGGGACCCAATAAAATGGAGCAAACAAAATCAACAGATCAAAAACATCCAACAAATGAAACCCAAAATAATAACGACGACGCAACCAGTGGTTGCAGCCACGATGTCAACAGTACATCGAGAGCTGTACTAACCACGAAAAAAACGAAGACTAACACGACGACAGTGACGGTAGATGAAAAACGGAGAACAGCAGACAGTCTGGTGTAGACTGAGATTATATATATATATATATATAAAATGAAAGCGGTAATTAAGACCGTGGTGGAACAGATGATCGGATATCGAGCCCGGCGCAAAACAAATGATTGATTCGATGATGAGTGCGCGAAGGCGTTGGGCCCGAAAAATCAGGCGCACAAAGAATATGCACTAGGACGAAGAGAGAACATTGTGAAAATATCAGAAGAGTCGCGAATAAGATAATTAGGATTAAGAAAAGAAAATACTATGACAGCCAATTGCGAAGTATCAACGAAAGTCTAGCAAACAACAATACAAGACAAGCATTCAAAATAGTGAAAAGCCTGAAACGTGGTGATCAGCCCAAGACCATGCTCTGCTGTGACGTCAGTGGCAACATCATCGCTGATGAGAAGAGGATGAGGGAAAGATAGGCATCATATTTCAAGAACCTCCTTAATATAGTAGTGTTGGGCACTGTGACATTTTTCGACGAGTTTGAGTGAGGTATTCATTTCGGTAAGTGAGGTGGTACATTGTCATACCTCAAAAGAGATACCAGGCGTGAGGGAAAAATTTAGCTTGTTACGAATTTACCTCTACACATTCATTAGTTAGCACTCTTCATAATCGAAATGATTCCGTGGATGTGCATTTAACTTCAAATGAGAGGCAGAAATTTAATAATCAAATTTAATTCACTGATAAATAAAACAAATAGATATAATTCAACAATCGTAACAAATCAAATTAAATTAAAAATATTAGCGTTACATCAAAGAGTAAGAAATTGGAGAAAAAAAACATAATATTGAGCGATGTATACAGGTCAAATGTAACATTTACATAATTTGTTGAAACATATATACATTCCATTTGCATTTAAAAATGTTTAATGTAAGCAAATAGAATAGAATTTCAGATTTTGAGAAGTATAAAAGGATTATGATGCTCTATATAAAATTAACTAAACAACACATTCATTTTTAGTTGCATTTTTTCCCAAAAGAAAAAAATACTAGAGTTAGAAGGCTTACATGTTATAATTAAAAAAAATTAATTGCGATACTTTTTTCCGGTAAGACGATTTCTTTTTTCCGTTAAAACTTGGCCCGATTTCGAAAATACTCGCTCTGATGGGACGGAAGTCACAGGTAGGCACATTCGTTGTTTCATTATAATATAAAGTCTGGGATATGCCTGCTTTTTCTCTTGCCACCATTTCAGTGGGTCTAAGCTGCGCTGTAACAGGGGCTCTTGAAGATATTTTTCAACTTCTATTTTGCTTGCAGCAGAAGGATTTACATTACTTATGACGTCACTCACTCTATTATCGAATTCAGCCCAAACACTGTGCCCTTTTTTCATTGGGATTTCAGTTTCTTCATTTTCCGAAATTTCTTGATATGATGGCAATTGCACACTTCCCACTGAAGCTTTCAAGCTAGAACAGGCTCTATTATATCTAGATTCATTTGAGAAGCCATACATTTTGAAGCGAGGATTTAAAAGTGTGCTCTCCGCAAATAAGTTGTTGTCTTCAATATTTGCAAATCGTTTTCGCAGGGATGCTAAAAGACTTTCTGCCATGTTCCTTACTGACTGAGGAAGTTCTTCTTTTGTAAGAAACTCTTGACTTTTTTTCTTGAGTGCATCACAGACGAGAATTATTTCTGAGATTGTGATGTTTTTCTCTGAGCTCATTTCTTCACTAACGTCCTTATAAAATGACAATAAATCAGTCGCTGCAGTCAAAACATTGACATCTTCGTTATTGATGTTGTCGACGCCTCGATGATGTATGGCTACTGTAGATATTACACTGTTCTTTATGGCCAAAACTCTTTCAAACATGTCGCACGTGGAGTTCCATCTCGTGATGACATCTTGTTTTAATTTGAGCTCAGCTTCTCCTAATTTTTTCTGCATCTGCGTAAGTCTTTCAGCTGCTAGTGGACTCCTTCGAAAAATTTCTACAATAGCTTTTATTTTCGACTAGGTTGCCTTAATTTCTGCTAATGCAGACTGAACAATCAAGTTCAGAGTATGCGCGAAGCATGGGATGTGCTGCCAGATATTTAACCTGATTGCTGCCTTTATGTTACTGGCATTATCAGTAGTTGGACCAATAACTTTGTGGGAAAGCTGCCACTCGTTGCACATCCTTTTCAATTCTGAACTCAAATTCTCAGCAGTATGCCTTTCAGAGTATTGATAGCACTCTAACATACACGATCGCAGTTGAGTATTTTGGTCAATAAAATGAGCAGTTAGGGGAATATAATTATCATTGGGCTTGAAAGTCCAGCTATCTGTTGTTAGAGCAACGCACTCTGATTCCTGTAAAATATTTTGAACTTTTTCTTTAGATGCATGATAGTAGTTCGTAATCAGAGCATTTGAGAGCGTTTTGCGTGAAGGAATTCTATAGTTTGTATTCAGTTCATAAATAAATTTTTTGAATTCCTCGCACTCAACTAAATTGAACGGCAGATAATTTTTCGCTACCATTTCCACTAGATATTTATTTAACAGCTAAATTTTTTTGGCAGATATTGGCTTAGTTAAATACTGAGTTAGACTATTATTTATAATTTTTATAGAAGAACTTGCATTCGATGATGTTGATGGAGTGATGTAAGAGGAAGCCTCCACAGATTCTGAATTGTTTTGAGAATCTAAGGGTTCCACATTTTTAGTTTGATTTACATAATTCGGTTGATGCATAGCAACAAAAACTGTTGGGTATAATGATTTTATATGGCGCATTAAATTAAATGGGCCACCACCTCTGTATGAGAATATCTTTTTACATAAATTGTATTTTGCCTTATTATTGTCCAAATCAGCAAAATATTGCCAAGCACTTGATTTTCATTTATCAGCCATTCTATAGAGAAAAATAAAAATGCGTTATTGGACTATGACATAAATTTTAGTTAAGCTTCAAGCAATCATCTAGCTTTCAAAAAACACGATAAAGTTAAACAAATTTTGTATTTATCATCTAGGAACATTTAACCTAATTTTCTCTTTATATTTATATAAATTATAGCACAAACTTGATAAAGAATTGAAAAATGTATATATTTACCATTAATAAAATAGAGAAGCTATCTTCGTGTCTTAACACTTGAAGATAGAGATTTATCCTTAGTGATTTGCTTTTAAACATTAATTCCCTTATATGTAGTCCGCGAATGCATTCTTGACTAATTTTTTCCAAGAAACATATATACAAGTAGTAACTAAGTTGATGTGAGTGCTTCTGCGTTATTTCAGCAACTTAAATCAATTTAAAATACATTTAACAAAATAGCGATATTTTGAAGATTAATGGAAGAAAAGTTAAATGAGAAAACATCTTAACAGAACTTTAAATCATGATTTGGAAAATTTTAAACCAGCAATGTTCTTTCTTAAATAAGTCCTTATACTTTTATCATTTACTCGTGCTACGATTGTGATTCTTGTCATATTAAATTCTTCATTTTTTGTTGAAATTATTCAATAAAACTAAATAAAATAAACGCAAAAAGCAGTCCAGAATTAAAATCAATGGCCGAAAAACCACACTCACCGTTACTTTTAATTTGATGCGAGTAATTTAGCACTTCCTTACGATGGCACTTTTACTGATTTTAAGATTCACGGAAAAAACTCATAAGCTAATTATCTTCTCGCGAGAAAAACACTATGAAACTCCTCATACTCATTCTACTCTTCATGAATATTTTCTACTCTCCATCACAATATTCATCCGAACCGAGTTCTCTTACCTCTTCATTCAATCCTTCACATAAGCGTTACATGACATGAAGATTGAAGTTTTCTCTACACGAAATTGCTTTGAAATTGCCTCATTTACTCTTCCTCACTTTATCTAGCATACTTCGTGCTCCTCCATTTACGCCGCTTTCCTCCTCAATGAAGCGTGAGGTACATAAGCATAGCATTGATGCTAAATGACATGAGGATGAAACTTTTCTCTAACATAAACTCTTTTCCAATAACCTCATTCTACTCTTTCTTCGAATTTCATTTTCCTCCATCTATATATATATATATATATATATATATATATATATATATATTTATATATCTATATATATATATATATATATATATATATATATATATATCTATATATATATATATATATATATATATATATATATATATATATATATTTATATATATCTATATATATATATATAATATTCTTTTATATGTATATACAATATATATATATATATATATATATATATATATATATATATATATATATATATATATATATATATATATATATATATATATATATATATATATATATATATATATATATATACATTTATGTACATATATACATATGTATATATATATATATATACATATATATATATATATATATATATATATATATATATATATATATATATATATATATACAAATGGAAAAATAATTGGTGTGAGCATAATTTGTTTAAAATAAGCTTGGTTTTCATATACGTCTTTATCATTCCTCAAAAATGAAGTTAATTTTCAACATAAACACATTTCATAGTCAAACGGATAACAATAGGTTTTACAAACTCTTAAAAAAAATCGCCAGAATAAAAGAATAATAACCATGAAATTTCAATAGTTATGGTCCCATTTTATACTCTGAATATCCGTCATTATTCTTGATGACTTTGCCAGCTCTTCTAGGTATAGACGATATCAACTTCCGACAAGTTTCTACAGGAACGTTGTATCAAACTTTTTGAATATGCTCCCATAACTAAGTTTTGTTTTGGCAAACCGTTATTGAAACTTCTCGTTTATCTTCCCTAGAGATTCTCAATAGAATCGAGGTCTGGGAATTGATTTGACTACTCACGGACGTACACATTATGCTCTTGGCACCATGCCTTGGTCGATCGAGATGAATGTTTACGATAGCATTTTCCTGCTGAATTTTCTACAACAGTATTACTGTCTCCAATAAATCCTTGTACACGAATCTATCAATTATTCCATCAATTCGATGCATCGAACTACACCTTGCTAAAAAAAGAGCCCCATACAATTATGCTGCCACTTTTGTGCTTCACCCTTTTTTTGGGCAAGCCTAACATGAAATCGTTTGCTTTTCGATCAACGAACTTTTCATTTTCCGTCATTTCCAACCAAATTTATCTTTGTTTCTTCACGTCAGAGGATGTTGCACCATTCTTGCCCTCCCTACGATTCGCAACAGGTTTTATGAACCAGCGTAAAGTTTTCCTCTACTTTAAAATTGTAGTTCTAAGCAGAGGAACTTTCCGGGTAATCCTACCGGGTAGTTTTGCGTTTCCTAGTCACCGTGTAACGGTTTGTGATAACAACATTCCCAATTTCTCTTGCTCTCATCCCACATGATTTGAACAGGTTGCGTTTAGCTTATGTAACGATACGATTGTTGGTCACTGGTGAAGTGGTTGCTCTACGCGTTTCAATACACTTTCCGATTCCAGAGCGTACATAACTTAAATCTCATACCATTTGATTAAAATGGTAATGGATCTCTATGCTTTTCCCCCATCTCGGAATAGACTAACAAGTCTTCTCTCCTCTGGAGTGCAGTGAGCTCCAAGGAGTATTTAATATTATTACAATGTTATAATTGTACCACTATTTTGTTTAATTTGCTCAAAATCTCACAATCTGCAACTAAATAACTCTTTAAATGTATTGACTTCAAACTTTTACCAGCGCAAACCTATTTTATCGTCCAGTTTAATTTTATTAATTGAACCAAGAAATAACCCACAATATTTGCCAACAAGTAGTTTTACTGCAGGGACCCCACCATTTCATTCTAAAAGAGTTACTCTTTTGCCGAAATGTTTTTTTTTATTGCAGAACATATTATCTAATTTTTTCTGTACATTATACAAATTTTGGGGGTTCGCACCTAGGAACAACCTCAGGACGGAAATCAAAGTGACTATTAAGCTCGTGGCAGAACGCAAAATCGACATCAAGCCTCGCGAAAGAGAAATCATTGATTCGATGTTGAGTGGCAGAATGCGTTAGACAAAAAAAAAATCAGTCGGACAAAGAATACGCAGGAAGGAAAACGATAGAATACTCCGTCGTGATGACATCGCAATATCAACACTGGTGAAACAAGGATCAGGGAAAGATGGGCATCATATTTCAAGAACCTCCTTAACACTCCGCACAGCTCCAGAGCATCGGAGCCTATGGATATTTCCGGAGAGCATCCATTGACCCCACCATCAATGGATGAAGTTTGTTTCACCATCAAAGAATAATAAAGCGTCGGTTGTCAATAGAATTCCAGTGCAGCACATTAAATATGGTGGCAGTAATTTTCAGAAAGCCGCTTAGGAAGTTATCTAGCTCATACATCAACAAGAACACACGCCGAATCAGCCGAGCCAATCAATTATATTCCCTATCCACAAAAAAGTGACAACCTCCAGTGCGAAAACTATAGAGACATATCACTACTTTGTACGGCGTACAAAATATTTTCAAAGATCTTAGAAAATAAAATCGAATCGTTTGCTGACAGTATTATTGCAGAGCATTAAGGGGATTTTAGAACAGCTTGATGTTCAATCGATCATCGTCGAGCAGGTACTTAGAAAATGATAGGAGTTCAACATAGACGTTAACCAAACAGTATTGATTGTACTGTACTGTACCAAATAATGCTACTCAAAAAGGTATTCGTTCAGAGAACTGCAGGGCGAAGATCAGTGGGAAATCGAGGAAACACTGGTCGGACGTGGTCGACGAAGTCAGTCCATTGCTGCTTGGATTTCGAAATTGGAAGACACGGCCAATGGACCGAGACAGTTAGAGGCGCATGTTACGAAGGCCCTAGACGGACTGTAGCACTACGAAGAAGAAGAAGGAAAGAAACAATTAGGTAATATGTTCTGCAATCAAAAAATCACTTCACCAGGTGAATAACACTCTTTCAAAATGGGATGCTAGGGTCCCCACAATAAAACTTCTTCTTCGTAATATTATAGCCCCCTCTCGGCTTTTGCTTTCTGCAAATAGTGCCTCCAACTGTCTCGGTACAATGAACGTATCCTCCGATTTTTAAATCCCGGCAGCGATGAACTGTCTTCGTCGACCGAGTCAGACCAGCGTTTCATACTTAGAGCTTTGTTCTCCTAAGTATGCAGTTGGTCTACAAGATCGTCAAAACTGAATAAAATATTTTATTTGTGAGCTGTATTTTTTGGCGTATTTCGTCTCCTTGATTACCGATTCTCATTATTTTTGCGTTTGAATATACAATGCATCCATATTTTTGACGTTGTACTCACCAAGTGTGATATTTTGGGCATATGAGATATCTTTCCTCGACTGCGTCATTTGTTTTATTCTCATTGATTTGTAGCCCACTAGTTTTGTTGCGCTATTGAGTTTCAGGAAAGGTTCTTTGGTGGTTGTTGGAGATCGTGACAAAATATTTATATCCAAAAAGGCTACTACTTGACTCGCCTTGTATACTAACGTACCTCTTGTATCGATGGGTAACTTTGTAATGACGTATTCTAGAGCCAAATTGAATAGCAATGGGGCCAGCTCATCTCTCTGCATTAGTCCAATATTTGTGTCAGGCTTTGTTGAGTTTTATTTTATGCAGTCTTGGGAGGTCTTCAGCCGCATTGTCATTTTGGCGAGACGGACTAATTTGGCTGGGATGCCAAATGAATCATTACTTGGTACAGTATGTTACGATCAATACTGTTGTATGCTTGCTTAGAGTCAACGGAAGTTTGGTGAACGTCTATGTTGAATTCCCAGCATTTTCCAAGGACCTGCTCAAAAATGATCGATTGATCATCAAACTGCTCTAAAATCCTCTTAATACTCTGCAATAATACTGTTGGCATATGATTCGGTTTTATTTTCGAAGATCTTTGAAAATATTTTGTACGCCGTACAAAGGATTGATATGCCTCTATAGTTTTCGCACTGTAGCTTGTAACTTTTTTCTGGATATGGAATAAAATGAATTGGCTCCACTCTTCCCACCAGGACAAACTTGACAAATGTGCTGGATGATTTCATGGATGGCTTTTTGAATATAACTGTCACCATATTCAATGAGCTCCACTGGAATCTCATCGATGCCCAGCGCTTTATTATTCTTTTGGGCTTTGATGGCGGAACAAACTTCAGCCAAATATGCTGGGGTTAATGGAAGCTCTCTGGAAACATCTATATTATAGTAATGGGTCGCTCACTCATGAGGCACCTCATATGTCCCATACAGGTAAGAGAATTCGGTTCGGATGAATATTGTGATGGAGAGTAGAAAATATTCATGAGGAGTAGAATGAGTATGAGGAGTTTCATAGTGTTTTGCTCGCGAAAAGATAATTAGCTTATGAGTTTTTTCCGTGAATCTTAAAATCAGTAAAAGTGCCATCGTAAGGAAGTGCTAAATTACTCGCATCAAATTAAAAGTAACGGTGAGTGTGGTTTTTCGGCCATTGATTTTAATTCTGGACTGCTTTTTGCGTTTATTTTATTTAGTTTTATTGAATCATTTCAACAAAAAATGAAGAATTTAATATGACAAGAATCACAATCGTAGCACGAGTAAATGATAAAAGTATAAGGACTTATTTAAGAAAGAACATTGCTGGTTTAAAATTTTCCAAATCATGATTTAAAGTTCTGTTAAGATGTTTTCTCATTTAACTTTTCTTCCATTAATCTTCAAAATATCGCTATTTTGTTAAATGTATTTTAAATTGATTTAAGTTGCTGAAATAACGCAGAAGCACTCACATCAACTTAGTTACTACTTGTATATATGTTTCTTGGAAAAAATTAGTCAAGAATGCATTCGCGGACTACATATAAGGGAATTAATGTTTAAAAGCAAATCACTAAGGATAAATCTCTATCTTCAAGTGTTAAGACACGAAGATAGCTTCTCTATTTTATTAATGGTAAATATATACATTTTTCAATTCTTTATCAAGTTTGTGCTATAATTTATATAAATATAAAGAGAAAATTAGGTTAAATGTTCCTAGATGATAAATACAAAATTTGTTTAACTTTATCGTGTTTTTTGAAAGCTAGATGATTGCTTGAAGCTTAACTAAAATTTATGTCATAGTCCAATAACGCATTTTTATTTTTCTCTATAGAATGGCTGATAAATGAAAATCAAGTGCTTGGCAATATTTTGCTGATTTGGACAATAATAAGGCAAAATACAATTTATGTAAAAAGATATTCTCATACAGAGGTGGTGGCCCATTTAATTTAATGCGCCATATAAAATCATTATACCCAACAGTTTTTGTTGCTATGCATCAACCGAATTATGTAAATCAAACTAAAAATGTGGAACCCTTAGATTCTCAAAACAATTCAGAATCTGTGGAGGCTTCCTCTTACATCACTCCATCAACATCATCGAATGCAAGTTCTTCTATAAAAATTATAAATAATAGTCTAACTCAGTATTTAACTAAGCCAATATCTGCCAAAAAAATTTAGCTGTTAAATAAATATCTAGTGGAAATGGTAGCGAAAAATTATCTGCCGTTCAATTTAGTTGAGTGCAAGGAATTCAAAAAATTTATTTATGAACTGAATACAAACTATAGAATTCCTTCACGCGAAATGCTCTCAAATGCTCTGATTACGAACTACTATCATGCATCTAAAGAAAAAGTTCAAAATATTTTACAGGAATCAGAGTGCGTTGCTCTAACAATAGATAGCTGGATTTCCAAGCACAATGATAATTATATTTCCCTAACTGCTCATTTTATTGACCAAAATACTCAACTGCGATCGTGTATGTTAGAGTGCTATCAATACTCTGAAAGGCATACTGCTGAGAATTTGAGTTCAGAATTGAAAAGGATGTGCAACGAGTGGCAGCTTTCCCACAAAGTTATTGGTGCAACTACTGATAATGCCAGTAACATAAAGGCAGCAATCAGGTTTAATATCTGGCAGCACATCCCATGCTTCGCGTATACTCTGAACTTGATTGTTCAGTCTGCATTAGCAGAAATTATAGTCGAAAATAAAAGCTATTGTAGAAATTTTTCGAAGGAGTCCACTAGCAGCTGAAAGACTTACGCAGATGCAGAAAAAATTAAGAGAAGCTGAGCTCAAATTAAAACAAGATGTCATCACGAGATGGAACTCCACGTGCGACATGTTTGAAAGAGTTTTGGCCATAAAGAACAGTGTAATATCTACTAGTTCCCGCAGGGGGAATGCCGGTCGACAAGAGCACTCGTGGAGGCTAGCATTCTTTGGGGAGTTCCGCCCCGCACGTACCCGAGGAAACTCCGCAGGGGGAATGCCGGTCGACAAGACCACTCTTGGAGGCTAGCATTCTTTGGGGAGTTCCGCCCCCACGTACCCGAGGAAATTCCCGCAGGGAGAAAGCCGGTCGACAAGAACATTCTTGGAGGCTAGCATTCTTTGGGGAGTGCCGCCCCCATGGACCCGAGGATATGGGGGGTGCCGTGAGGTTCCCTCCTGGGATGACAGGTAACGACTCTGATTGGATCTGGACTACGCTTTGGACAACGAACTGGAATTGACGCTTTGGGCTGGCGGATGTGATGGTTTGGACCTAGTTGCTTTGCACAGTAGCGCCGAGGTGAAACTCGTGTGTGAACGGCTCCAATTCAACTATCATACCGTCTCCGTCCCGGTAAAACCTTGGCAGGCCTCGGAGTACGTTCGAAGTTTGCACCATTGGGTTGGTGGTGTAGGTTCGGTTGAGACAGACTCCCGATTAGCGCTGGTCTGGCTCTGAGCAGTTGTCCCCATAAGGGCTTGTGCCAACCCTCGCATGGCCTCCCTGCTCTGCAAAGATAACCATGGGACCAAAAAGGCGACTATACACACGAACGGAGATAGCGGCTCCGAGGGGGGACCCAATAAAATGGAGCAAACAAAATCAACAGATCAAAAACATCCAACAAATGAAACCCAAAATAATAACGACGACGCAACCAGCGGTTGCAGCCACGATGTCAACAGTACATCGAGAGCTGTACTAACCACGAAAAAAACGAAGACTAACACGACGACAGTGACGGTAGATGAAAAACGGAGAACAGCAGACAGTCTGGTGTAGACTGAGATTATATATATATATATATATATATAAAATGAAAGCGGTAATTAAGACCGTGGTGGAACAGATGATCGGATATCGAGCCCGGCGCAAAACAAATGATTGATTCGATGATGAGTGCGCGAAGGCGTTGGGCCCGAAAAATCAGGCGCACAAAGAATATGCACTAGGACGAAGAGAGAACATTGTGAAAATATCAGAAGAGTCGCGAATAAGATAATTAGGATTAAGAAAAGAAAATACTATGACAGCCAATTGCGAAGTATCAACGAAAGTCTAGCAAACAACAATACAAGACAAGCATTCAAAATAGTGAAAAGCCTGAAACGTGGTGATCAGCCCAAGACCATGCTCTGCTGTGACGTCAGTGGCAACATCATCGCTGATGAGAAGAGGATGAGGGAAAGATAGGCATCATATTTCAAGAACCTCCTTAATATAGTAGTGTTGGGCACTGTGACATTTTTCGACGAGTTTGAGTGAGGTATTCATTTCGGTAAGTGAGGTGGTACATTGTCATACCTCAAAAGAGATACCAGGCGTGAGGGAAAAATTTAGCTTGTTACGAATTTACCTCTACACATTCATTAGTTAGCACTCTTCATAATCGAAATGATTCCGTGGATGTGCATTTAACTTCAAATGAGAGGCAGAAATTTAATAATCAAATTTAATTCACTGATAAATAAAACAAATAGATATAATTCAACAATCGTAACAAATCAAATTAAATTAAAAATATTAGCGTTACATCAAAGAGTAAGAAATTGGAGAAAAAAAACATAATATTGAGCGATGTATACAGGTCAAATGTAACATTTACATAATTTGTTGAAACATATATACATTCCATTTGCATTTAAAAATGTTTAATGTAAGCAAATAGAATAGAATTTCAGATTTTGAGAAGTATAAAAGGATTATGATGCTCTATATAAAATTAACTAAACAACACATTCATTTTTAGTTGCATTTTTTCCCAAAAGAAAAAAATACTAGAGTTAGAAGGCTTACATGTTATAATTAAAAAAAATTAATTGCGATACTTTTTTCCGGTAAGACGATTTCTTTTTTCCGTTAAAACTTGGCCCGATTTCGAAAATACTCGCTCTGATGGGACGGAAGTCACAGGTAGGCACATTCGTTGTTTCATTATAATATAAAGTCTGGGATATGCCTGCTTTTTCTCTTGCCACCATTTCAGTGGGTCTAAGCTGCGCTGTAACAGGGGCTCTTGAAGATATTTTTCAACTTCTATTTTGCTTGCAGCAGAAGGATTTACATTACTTATGACGTCACTCACTCTATTATCGAATTCAGCCCAAACACTGTGCCCTTTTTTCATTGGGATTTCAGTTTCTTCATTTTCCGAAATTTCTTGATATGATGGCAATTGCACACTTCCCACTGAAGCTTTCAAGCTAGAACAGGCTCTATTATATCTAGATTCATTTGAGAAGCCATACATTTTGAAGCGAGGATTTAAAAGTGTGCTCTCCGCAAATAAGTTGTTGTCTTCAATATTTGCAAATCGTTTTCGCAGGGATGCTAAAAGACTTTCTGCCATGTTCCTTACTGACTGAGGAAGTTCTTCTTTTGTAAGAAACTCTTGACTTTTTTTCTTGAGTGCATCACAGACGAGAATTATTTCTGAGATTGTGATGTTTTTCTCTGAGCTCATTTCTTCACTAACGTCCTTATAAAATGACAATAAATCAGTCGCTGCAGTCAAAACATTGACATCTTCGTTATTGATGTTGTCGACGCCTCGATGATGTATGGCTACTGTAGATATTACACTGTTCTTTATGGCCAAAACTCTTTCAAACATGTCGCACGTGGAGTTCCATCTCGTGATGACATCTTGTTTTAATTTGAGCTCAGCTTCTCCTAATTTTTTCTGCATCTGCGTAAGTCTTTCAGCTGCTAGTGGACTCCTTCGAAAAATTTCTACAATAGCTTTTATTTTCGACTAGGTTGCCTTAATTTCTGCTAATGCAGACTGAACAATCAAGTTCAGAGTATGCGCGAAGCATGGGATGTGCTGCCAGATATTTAACCTGATTGCTGCCTTTATGTTACTGGCATTATCAGTAGTTGGACCAATAACTTTGTGGGAAAGCTGCCACTCGTTGCACATCCTTTTCAATTCTGAACATGTCGCACGTGGAGTTCCATCTCGTGATGACATCTTGTTTTAATTTGAGCTCAGCTTCTCTTAATTTTTTCTGCATCTGCGTAAGTCTTTCAGCTGCTAGTGGACTCCTTCGAAAAATTTCTACAATAGCTTTTATTTTCGACTATAATTTCTGCTAATGCAGACTGAACAATCAAGTTCAGAGTATACGCGAAGCATGGGATGTGCTGCCAGATATTAAACCTGATTGCTGCCTTTATGTTACTGGCATTATCAGTAGTTGCACCAATAACTTTGTGGGAAAGCTGCCACTCGTTGCACATCCTTTTCAATTCTGAACTCAAATTCTCAGCAGTATGCCTTTCAGAGTATTGATAGCACTCTAACATACACGATCGCAGTTGAGTATTTTGGTCAATAAAATGAGCAGTTAGGGAAATATAATTATCATTGTGCTTGGAAATCCAGCTATCTATTGTTAGAGCAACGCACTCTGATTCCTGTAAAATATTTTGAACTTTTTCTTTAGATGCATGATAGTAGTTCGTAATCAGAGCATTTGAGAGCATTTCGCGTGAAGGAATTCTATAGTTTGTATTCAGTTCATAAATAAATTTTTTGAATTCCTTGCACTCAACTAAATTGAACGCCAGATAATTTTTCGCTACCATTTCCACTAGATATTTATTTAACAGCTAAATTTTTTTGGCAGATATTGGCTTAGTTAAATACTGAGTTAGACTATTATTTATAATTTTTATAGAAGAACTTGCATTCGATGATGTTGATGGAGTGATGTAAGAGGAAGCCTCCACAGATTCTGAATTGTTTTGAGAATCTAAGGGTTCCACATTTTTAGTTTGATTTACATAATTCGGTTGATGCATAGCAACAAAAACTGTTGGGTATAATGATTTTATATGGCGCATTAAATTAAATGGGCCACCACCTCTGTATGAGAATATCTTTTTACATAAATTGTATTTTGCCTTATTATTGTCCAAATCAGCAAAATATTGCCAAGCACTTGATTTTCATTTATCAGCCATTCTATAGAGAAAAATAAAAATGCGTTATTGGACTATGACATAAATTTTAGTTAAGCTTCAAGCAATCATCTAGCTTTCAAAAAACACGATAAAGTTAAACAAATTTTGTATTTATCATCTAGGAACATTTAACCTAATTTTCTCTTTATATTTATATAAATTATAGCACAAACTTGATAAAGAATTGAAAAATGTATATATTTACCATTAATAAAATAGAGAAGCTATCTTCGTGTCTTAACACTTGAAGATAGAGATTTATCCTTAGTGATTTGCTTTTAAACATTAATTCCCTTATATGTAGTCCGCGAATGCATTCTTGACTAATTTTTTCCAAGAAACATATATACAAGTAGTAACTAAGTTGATGTGAGTGCTTCTGCGTTATTTCAGCAACTTAAATCAATTTAAAATACATTTAACAAAATAGCGATATTTTGAAGATTAATGGAAGAAAAGTTAAATGAGAAAACATCTTAACAGAACTTTAAATCATGATTTGGAAAATTTTAAACCAGCAATGTTCTTTCTTAAATAAGTCCTTATACTTTTATCATTTACTCGTGCTACGATTGTGATTCTTGTCATATTAAATTCTTCATTTTTTGTTGAAATGATTCAATAAAACTAAATAAAATAAACGCAAAAAGCAGTCCAGAATTAAAATCAATGGCCGAAAAACCACACTCACCGTTACTTTTAATTTGATGCGAGTAATTTAGCACTTCCTTACGATGGCACTTTTACTGATTTTAAGATTCACGGAAAAAACTCATAAGCTAATTATCTTCTTGCGAGAAAAACACTATGAAACTCCTCATACTCATTCTACTCTTCATGAATATTTTCTACTCTCCATCACAATATTCATCCGAACCGAGTTCTCTTACCTCTTCATTCAATCCTTCACATAAGCGTTACATGACATGAAGATTGAAGTTTTCTCTACACGAAATTGCTTTGAAATTGCCTCATTTACTCTTCCTCACTTTATCTAGCATACTTCGTGCTCCTCCATTTACGCCGCTTTCCTCCTCAATGAAGCGTGAGGTACATAAGCATAGCATTGATGCTAAATGACATGAGGATGAAACTTTTCTCTAACATAAACTCTTTTCCAATAACCTCATTCTACTCTTTCTTCGAATTTCATTTTCCTCCATCTATATATATATATATATATATATATATATATATATATATATATATATATATATATATATATATATCTATATATATATATATATATATATTTATATATATCTATATATATATATATATATAATATTTTTTTATATGTATATACAATATATATATATATATATATATATATATATATATATATATATACATTTATGTACATATATACATATGTATATATATATATATATACATATATATATATATATATTGTTACATGTACAAATAATTACATGTACAAATAATTCTGCGAGCTACTGTCGCAATTGTTTTCACAACAATGAAGAACACGAATTCACTCGAAACTACGAGAACCCAACAAACATGATCAACATCTGCAAGTGACGTCACTCCATTGATGAATTTGCTCGAATCTACCAGGTAGAACGTTCGCCAATGTGCGAGAAATGGGTGAATAGGTAGAGACCCTATATAAAGGCGAGCTGAATGAATGGGGAAAACCATTCATTCGACCGCGATAAGAACTGCGAAAGTGTGTAGGAAGTGTGTTTCGTAATAGTGAAGTGATTTAGAAGACAATTGCGATAAGAAATTTATGGACAAGTGTTAGATTTTATTTTAATAGTGAAAATTAAAATTAGTGAAAGTGTTAAACTGATTATTGTGCATTTTCTTGAATTAAATAAACTCTTTTAACTTAAATTAAAAGACATTGCGTTTTCACTTTCCCGGAACGTTAAAATTATAGGCCGCGAACCAATAACACGCGACAGTGGTGTCGAGAAGTGGGATTGAAATTGTGAAGTGAAAACGTTTAAACAATTTTAAAGTGCACAATTGTGAAAAGTAACTTAAAAAATAGCCGAAACAATAAAAAAAATGCCAGGAAATTTACATCTTAAAATTAATCAATTGAGCATATCGGAGCTCAAAGAGGAGTTGGAACAACGAAATCTGGCTACATAAGGTACAAAGGCCATACTGATTGCACGCTTGCGTGATGCGATCGAGTCGGAAGGCGTGAATCTGGATTTGGGTGAGCTCTCAGATGCAGAAAAAGGTGCAGAAGGTGGTGAAGCCGGAACACCAAAACCAAAGGAACCAGAAAATGCGCTGATGCAGATGTTGATGCTGATGCAGCAAGAGCAGCGACAACAGTCATCCAATTTAACAGCGAAGTTAAATGAACAATCAGCGAAGCTAAGCGAACAATCAGCGCAGCTAAATGAACAGACATCCAGTTTAGCTGCGAAGCTAAATGAACAATCAGCGAAGCTAGACCAACAAGCGTTCGAAATCAAGGTGGACATCGCACAGAAGCTGGAAAAACAGTCAACCGAAATAAAAGCGGAGCTCAGTAGTCTCAACAGCCAAATTAAATGCGTCGAGGAGAAGGTATACCAGGTCGAGGAGAGAATCAACCTTGAGATCAGCCAGGTCAACCATGAGATGGAAAAAGTGAAAAAGGATTTGGAAGCAGCGAAGGCAATAGTAACCGCCTCACCAGCCCCAATTATAACAGCAGCGCA
This sequence comes from Odontomyia ornata, assembly GCA_963969285.1. Lineage (NCBI taxonomy): Eukaryota > Metazoa > Arthropoda > Insecta > Diptera > Stratiomyidae > Odontomyia > Odontomyia ornata. Next base: position 185,722,273 of record OZ017740.1, read on the forward strand.
AAGCTCATCTAGAAATGTGCAAGCACCAATATTCGATGGGCAAACGGTCTGGACTATTTACAAAACCCAGTTCGAAGCAGCCGCTCGCATAAATCACTGGAATGAACAGGAACGAGCAACTGCATTGATTCTTGCTCTAAGAGGCCCAGCTGCCGAGCTGTTGCAGACGATCCCCGTTGAATTGCACTCAAACCCGAATGCTATAATGAATGCGCTCGACATGCGTTATGGAGACGATCATCTAAAGCAGATTTATCGGTCACAGCTAAGGCATCGAATGCAGAAGTCTGGTGAAACCCTACAGCAGCTAGCCCAAGATATTGAGCGACTGGCACTTTTGGCTTATCCAGCCTACGACCCAGAACATCGAGATGATGCAGCGACAGAAGCATTCATCAGCGCACTAAAGGACCCGGAATTGCAACAAGCCGTGCGTTTAGCTCAAAAGCAAACGGTTAAGGACGCACTGGCTTATAGTCTGAACTTTGAGGCAGCGAAAAATGTGACTCGTACCACTGCCCGGGTTCGTGAGGTAGTGACAGACGAGTGCAGGTGTGAGCGCGTGGAAATTGAGCGAGACCGGCATGCAAATGGTGCGCCTAGATGCTGGAATTGCGGAGAGAAGGGGCACCTGCAAAGAGACTGCAAGAAGCGAAGAAAACCGAGCTATTGTCCAGGGTGTGCAGCTAGGAGGAGATCCAGACCGAGTCAGGAGCCCAGAATGGAAGCCCTTCAAACAGAGGGGTCGGGAAACATGTAAGAGCCAACTTCGTGGGGCAGAGGTTGGCTAGGAGGATCGACGTCCCCAGCACCACCATCACCGTGTCAAGACTACATCGTGGAGAAGCGGACTTATGCCTTCCGGGTCAAGTTGACGGAGAACACTGCACCATAACAATCGACACTGGTGCAACCCGATCGATTATCCGACCAGACCTAGTTAGACAGCAACAGCTTCACAAGGGCAGAATTTTCTCACTACGGACAGCTACGGGAGAAACTGCACCTGTTCATGGAGAGGTCAACCTCCAGATACAGTTGGGAGACCTTGTGTTCCGACATAATTTTCTGGTCGCGAACATTATGGATGACTGCATTCTCGGAATGGATTTTCTGCGACCACATGGAATCACGTTGGACTTGGGAAAACGTGTCTTGAAATGGCAGAATGTCGAAGTACTGATGGAGGATCCCAGCGTCCAAATCCCCAAGATGAATGTAGTGGTATGTACTGACACTGATGTACCGAATTCTTCCGAAAGCATTGTATGGGCCAAGCTTGATGGTGATTCTGGAGACCACCGATCTTATCTGATAGAGCCAACGAAGACATCCGCATTGCGCAGTTTGATTGTAGGACGAAGCCTTGTAAAATCTTTAAGGAACGGATATGTGCCGGTTAGAGTCCTTAACACCGCAGACTCAACCACGAGCATCAAAGCGGGAGAAGTCATCGGCAGCTGCCAGCCTGTTTCCACCATCACCTCTTTGGAAGCTACTCACAACCATCATTGGAAAAGGAGGCAAGACACAGACAAGGCCCGGGAATCCACGTCTGCAATATTGAAGCAAGTCAAATTGCCGGTGCAACTATTCAAACGAGCCTCTGATCTGGTCACCAAGTACAGTGACATCTTCTCAACAAGCCCGGATGACCAAGGCCGAACGAGTTTGGTAACTCACGTCATAGATACACAGGGAGCCAAGCCGATTCGACAAGCACCAAGACGTCTCCCTATAGCCAAACAAGGAGAAGTGAGCGCGCTGATCTCGGACATGGAAAAGCAAGGCATTATCGAACCTTCTGTAAGTCCATGGGCCGCGCCTGTAGTTCTAGTAAAGAAAAAGGATGGTAGCACTCGCTTTTGTGTCGACTATAGGCAGCTTAACGACGTCACTAAGAAAGATAGTTACCCGCTCCCACGCATCGATGACATCATGGACACTTTAGCCGACGCAAAATGGTTTTCTACACTCGATCTCAAGAGTGGCTACTGGCAGGTAGAAATTGACAAGAAGGACCGAGAGAAGACCGCATTTTCAGTTGGGACCGGATTGTGGCAATTTGTGGTGATGCCGTTTGGGCTTTGCAATGCTCCAGCCACTTTCGAACGCTTGATGGAATACGTGCTACGTGGTCTAACCTGGAAAACCTGCTTGGTGTACCTAGATGACATCATCGTCATCGGGAGAACGTTCGAAGAGCATGTGCGGAACTTAGAAGAGGTCTTCTCCCGACTGCGACTGGCAAATTTGAAACTTAGTCCCGACAAGTGTACCCTTTTCGCAGCTGAAGTAAAATACCTGGGACATGTCGTATCAGCTGAAGGGGTCAAAACAGACCCTGAGAAAATTGAAGCCGTGAAAAGCTGGCCAACACCAAACAACAAGCGCCAACTACGAAGTTTCCTGGGCCTGGCAACCTACTATCGAAGATTCGTCAAAGACTTTGCCAAAATAGCTAAGTGTCTTCATCAGCTAACCGAGAAAAATCGTCCGTATGTCTGGAATGAACAATGCCAGACAGCCTTTGAGACCCTGAAGGAAAAGCTATGTGAATCACCCGTACTGGCGTATCCGAAACCCGGAAAAATGTTTGTGGTTGACACCGATGCAAGCAACGGCGGTATTGGAGCTGTACTCTCCCAGCAGATCAATGGCGAAGAAAGAGTCCTCTCGTACTACAGTCGAGTTCTTTCAAAAAGTGAGAGGAACTACTGTGTGACCAGGAAGGAGCTATTGGCTATAATAGAGGCCACCAAGCAGTTCCACAAGTACCTATATGGCCAGAAATTTGTTCTTCGAACGGACCATGCATCATTGAGATGGCTACTTAACTTCAAAAACCCCGAGGGACAAGTTGCGAGATGGATCGAAAGATTGCAGTCATACGACTACGAAATTGTTCATCGAACGGGCGGAGTTCATGGAAATGCTGACGCCCTATCTCGTCGCCCATGTCCAGCTAACTGCAAGCATTGCCGACGGATTGAGGAAAAGGAACCGCCCGTTGATCTGCGACTGATAACGGCCGAATTCGATGAAGGTTGGTCATCGGAGGAGATTCGAAATGCCCAGCTAGCCGATGAAGACATCGGACCATTGCTCGTATGGAAGGAGACGACTGGGCGACCTGAGTGGAAGGACGTTTCAACGCATGGCGCAACCCTGAAAAGCTATTGGGCACAATGGAACTCCCTTCAGGTGGAGGGTGGTGTACTCAAGCGGAAATGGGAAACGGCAGATGGCAGCTCCTATAGGATGCAAACTATACTACCCAAAAGCCGAATCCACGATGTGGTAAAGGAAATGCATGAAGGATCCTCGGGAGGCCACCTTGGTGTTAACAAGACCTTAGCGAAATTGCGGGAAAGGTTCTACTGGCTCCACGCTCGAGAAGACGTAGAGGACTGGTGTCGCAGATGCACAATTTGCGCTTCCGTCAAAGGCCCAAAGCGACGACTGAGAGGACAAATGCAAACCTATAACGTGGGGGTACCGTTTGAGAGGATTGCTGTTGACATCGCAGGACCCTTTCCTGAAACCGATTGGGGAAATCGATATACGCTGGTTGTAGCCGATTATTTCAGCAAGTGGCCCGAGGTCTACCCCATTCCCAACCAGGAAGCAACTACCGTAGCTGAACAGCTAGTGTTAAATTGGGTCAGTAGGTACGGCGTACCTTGCGAATTACATTCGGATCAAGGCCGAAACTTTGAGTCACTAGTTTTTGGCGAAATGTGCGAGCTGCTCGGAATACGGAAAACGAGGACAACACCGCTGCATCCCCAATCCGATGGAATGGTCGAACGTTTCAACGGCACGCTCAATAAACACCTTGCCAAGATGGTTGACGAGAACCAAAGGGACTGGGACCGACACATCCCATTATTTTTGATGGCGTACAGAGCTGCCGAACATGCATCGACGGGCCAAGCCCCAGCCAAAGTCATTTTTGGAAAGACTATTCGTCTGCCAGCCGATATAAAGTTCGGAACACCCCCTGAGAAACCCCAAACGGTCTCGGAGTACGCAAGTGATCTAAGACAACGGTTGAACCAGATACATCGGACAGTGCGAAAACACCTCGAATCAGCTGCTGACCGCATGAAGACCAGGTATGATCTAAAGGCTAATTCTACTGGCTTCCAGCAAGATGACCTGGTGTGGCTTTATAACCCGCAACGGCGAAAGGGTAGGTCTCCAAAGTTGCAACATAATTGGGAGGGACCATACCGAGTTACAAAGCGAATCAACGACGTCGTATACCGAATACAGGAACATCGTAAGCCGAGAGCTAAAATGAAAATCGTGCATCTGGACCGTCTTGCCCCATATTACACCCAGGGAGAATTGACTACAAATAGCGACACATCTTTTCGGGGCGAAAAGAACTGAGGTGGGGGCAGTGTTACATGTACAAATAATTACATGTACAAATAATTCTGCGAGCTACTGTCGCAATTGTTTTCACAACAATGAAGAACACGAATTCACTCGAAACTACGAGAACCCAACAAACATGATCAACATCTGCAAGTGACGTCACTCCATTGATGAATTTGCTCGAATCTACCAGGTAGAACGTTCGCCAATGTGCGAGAAATGGGTGAATAGGTAGAGACCCTATATAAAGGCGAGCTGAATGAATGGGGAAAACCATTCATTCGACCGCGATAAGAACTGCGAAAGTGTGTAGGAAGTGTGTTTCGTAATAGTGAAGTGATTTAGAAGACAATTGCGATAAGAAATTTATGGACAAGTGTTAGATTTTATTTTAATAGTGAAAATTAAAATTAGTGAAAGTGTTAAACTGATTATTGTGCATTTTCTTGAATTAAATAAACTCTTTTAACTTAAATTAAAAGACATTGCGTTTTCACTTTCCCGGAACGTTAAAATTATAGGCCGCGAACCAATAACACGCGACAATATATATATATATATATATATATATATATATATATATATATATATATATATATATACAAATGGAAAAATAATTGGTGTGAGCATAATTTGTTTAAAATAAGCTTGGTTTTCATATACGTCTTTATCATTCCTCAAAAATGAAGTTAATTTTCAACATAAACACATTTCATAGTCAAACGGATAACAATAGGTTTTACAAACTCTTAAAAAAAATCGCCAGAATAAAAGAATAATAACCATGAAATTTCAATAGTTATGGTCCCATTTTATGCTCTGAATATCCGTCATTATTCTTGATGACTTTGCCAGCTCTTCTAGGTATAGACGATATCAACTTCCGACAAGTTTCTACAGGAACGTTGTATCAAACTTTTTGAATATGCTCCCATAACTAAGTTTTGTTTTGGCAAACCGTTATTGAAACTTCTCGTTTATCTTCCCTAGAGATTCTCAATAGAATCGAGGTCTGGGAATTGATTTGACTACTCACGGACGTACACATTATGCTCTTGGCACCATGCCTTGGTCGATCGAGATGAATGTTTACGATAGCATTTTCCTGCTGAATTTTCTACAACAGTATTACTGTCTCCAATAAATCCTTGTACACGAATCTATCAATTATTCCATCAATTCGATGCATCGAACTACACCTTGCTAAAAAAAGAGCCCCATACAATTATGCTGCCACTTTTGTGCTTCACCCTTTTTTTGGGCAAGCCTAACATGAAATCGTTTGCTTTTCGATCAACGAACTTTTCATTTTCCGTCATTTCCAACCAAATTTATCTTTGTTTCTTCACGTCAGAGGATGTTGCACCATTCTTGCCCTCCCTACGATTCGCAACAGGTTTTATGAACCAGCGTAAAGTTTTCCTCTACTTTAAAATTGTAGTTCTAAGCAGAGGAACTTTCCGGGTAATCCTACCGGGTAGTTTTGCGTTTCCTAGTCACCGTGTAACGGTTTGTGATAACAACATTCCCAATTTCTCTTGCTCTCATCCCACATGATTTGAACAGGTTGCGTTTAGCTTATGTAACGATACGATTGTTGGTCACTGGTGAAGTGGTTGCTCTACGCATTTCAATACACTTTCCGATTCCAGAGCGTACATAACTTAAATCTCATACCATTTGATTAAAATGGTAATGGATCTCTATGCTTTTCCCCCATCTCGGAATAGACTAACAAGTCTTCTCTCCTCTGGAGTGCAGTGAGCTCCAAGGAGTATTTAATATTATTACAATGTTATAATTGTACCACTATTTTGTTTAATTTGCTCAAAATCTCACAATCTGCAACTAAATAACTCTTTAAATGTATTGACTTCAAACTTTTACCAGCGCAAACCTATTTTATCGTCCAGTTTAATTTTATTAATTGAACCAAGAAATAACCCACAATATTTGCCAACAAGTAGTTTTACTGCAGGGACCCCACCATTTCATTCTAAAAGAGTTACTCTTTTGCCGAAATGTTTTTTTTTATTGCAGAACATATTATCTAATTTTTTCTGTACATTATACAAATTTTGGGGGTTCGCACCTAGGAACAACCTCAGGACGGAAATCAAAGTGACTATTAAGCTCGTGGCAGAACGCAAAATCGACATCAAGCCTCGCGAAAGAGAAATCATTGATTCGATGTTGAGTGGCAGAATGCGTTAGACAAAAAAAAAATCAGTCGGACAAAGAATACGCAGGAAGGAAAACGATAGAATACTCCGTCGTGATGACATCGCAATATCAACACTGGTGAAACAAGGATCAGGGAAAGATGGGCATCATATTTCAAGAACCTCCTTAACACTCCGCACAGCTCCAGAGCATCGGAGCCTATGGATATTTCCGGAGAGCATCCATTGACCCCACCATCAATGGATGAAGTTTGTTTCACCATCAAAGAATAATAAAGCATCGGTTGTCAATAGAATTCCAGTGCAGCACATTAAATATGGTGGCAGTAATTTTCAGAAAGCCGCTTAGGAAGTTATCTAGCTCATACATCAACAAGAACACACGCCGAATCAGCCGAGCCAATCAATTATATTCCCTATCCACAAAAAAGTGACAACCTCCAGTGCGAAAACTATAGAGACATATCACTACTTTGTACGGCGTACAAAATATTTTCAAAGATCTTAGAAAATAAAATCGAATCGTTTGCTGACAGTATTATTGCAGAGCATTAAGGGGATTTTAGAACAGCTTGATGTTCAATCGATCATCGTCGAGCAGGTACTTAGAAAATGATAGGAGTTCAACATAGACGTTAACCAAACAGTATTGATTGTACTGTACTGTACCAAATAATGCTACTCAAAAAGGTATTCGTTCAGAGAACTGCAGGGCGAAGATCAGTGGGAAATCGAGGAAACACTGGTCGGACGTGGTCGACGAAGTCAGTCCATTGCTGTTTGGATTTCGAAATTGGAAGACACGGCCAATGGACCGAGACAGTTAGAGGCGCATGTTACGAAGGCCCTAGACGGACTGTAGCACTACGAAGAAGAAGAAGGAAAGAAACAATTAGGTAATATGTTCTGCAATCAAAAAATCACTTCACCAGGTGAATAACACTCTTTCAAAATGGGATGCTAGGGTCCCCACAATAAAACTTCTTCTTCGTAATATTATAGCCCCCTCTCGGCTTTTGCTTTCTGCAAATAGTGCCTCCAACTGTCTCGGTACAATGAACGTATCCTCCGATTTTTAAATCCCGGCAGCGATGAACTGTCTTCGTCGACCGAGTCAGACCAGCGTTTCATACTTAGAGCTTTGTTCTCCTAAGTATGCAGTTGGTCTACAAGATCGTCAAAACTGAATAAAATATTTTATTTGTGAGCTGTATTTTTTGGCGTATTTCGTCTCCTTGATTACCGATTCTCATTATTTTTGCGTTTGAATATACAATGCATCCATATTTTTGACGTTGTACTCACCAAGTGTGATATTTTGGGCATATGAGATATCTTTCCTCGACTGCGTCATTTGTTTTATTCTCATTGATTTGTAGCCCACTAGTTTTGTTGCGCTATTGAGTTTCAGGAAAGGTTCTTTGGTGGTTGTTGGAGATCGTGACAAAATATTTATATCCAAAAAGGCTACTACTTGACTCGCCTTGTATACTAACGTACCTCTTGTATCGATGGGTAACTTTGTAATGACGTATTCTAGAGCCAAATTGAATAGCAATGGGGCCAGCTCATCTCTCTGCTTTAGTCCAATATTTGTGTCAGGCTTTGTTGAGTTTTTTTTATGCGGTCTTGGGAGGTCTTCAGCCGCATTGTCATTTTGGCTGGGATGCCAAAAGAATCATTACTTGGTACAGTATGTTACGATCAATACTGTTGTATGCTTGCTTAGAGTCAACGGAAATTTGGTGAACGTCTATGTTGAACTCCCAGCATTTTCCAAGTACCTGCTTAAAAATGATCGATTGATCATCAAACTGCTCTTAAATCTCTGCAATAATACTGTTGGCATTTCATTCGCTTTTATTTTCGAAGATCTTTGAAAATATTTCGTACGCCGTACAAAGTATTGATATGCCTCAATAGTTTTCGCACTGTAGCTTGTAACTTTTTTCCAGCTCCACTCCTCCCACCAGGACAAACTTGACAAATGTGCTGGATGATTTCATGGATGGCTTTTTGAATATAACTGTCACCGTATTCAATGAGCTCCACTGGAATCTCATCGATGCCCGGCGCTTTATTATTCTGTTGGGCTTTTATGGTGGAACAAACTTCATCCAAACATAGTGGGGTCAATGGACGCTCTCCGGAAACATCTATATTGAGGAGGTTCTTGAAATATGATGCCTATCTTTCCCTCATCCTGTTCTCATCAGCGATCATGTTGCCACTGACGTCACAGCAGAGCATGGTCTTGGGCTGATCACCACGTTTCAGGCTTTTCACTATTTTGAATGCTTGTCTTGTATTGTTGTTTGCTAGACTTTCGTTGATACTTCGCAATTGGCTGTCATAGTATTTTCTTTTCTTAATCCTAATTATCTTATTCGTTACTCTTCTGATATTTTCACAATGTTCTCTCTTCGTCCTAGTGCATATTCTTTGTGCGCCTGATTTTTCGGGCCCAACGCCTTCGCGCACTCATCATCGAATCAATCATTTGTTTTGCGCCGGGCTCGATATCCGATCATCTGTTCCACCACGGTCTTAATTACCGCTTTCATTTCCACCCATAGCTCATTGCTTGTTTTCAACGATGTGTCTAACCACAAACGCCGTTTGGAACCTTTCGATGTCGAATATCTGTAGAGGGTTGGTCTTCGCCGAATACGTCTTTGATAGACGACATCGATAGGTTAATTTAATCATGTAATGGTCTGAGTTCCAATTGGCTCCTCGGTACGCACGGACGTCAAATATGCTCGCCACCCATCGTTGCTGGATCGGAACATGGTTGATCTGGTTTTTGATGTTGCCATCGGGTGATACCCAAATCATTTTATGTATGTGTCAATATGGGAAGAAAGCCGAATGTATGACTAGGTTTCTACTACATGTAAGGTCAATCTGAATCTGGCCGTTGTCATCACGAAGGCTATATCTTCAATCGTTTGTTACAAAACTTAACGTTGAAATCACCTAGAATGATTTTTGTGTTGTTTGCAAGGAATGAGTGGACTAGTCTCTCCAGGTGAATGTAAAATGTTTCCTTCGTTTCTTCACCCTGTTCTTCGTTCGGGGCGTGTACATTTATCAGCCAAATTTTGAAGAATTTTGATTTAGTACAGATCGCATACAACCCTGCGATTGCCTTAAGATCAATAAAGTGCGATTTGAACTCTCTATCCACAATGGAGGCCACTCCGAATCCTCGCTTTCCACTAGTCTAAACACTTTTAAATATTATGTGTCATATCTTGAATATCACTTTTCTCTCTGCATTATACAATTTTTGGGGCTCACATCGATATATATATACATATATATATATATATATATATATATATATATATATATATATATATATATATATATATATATATATATATATATTTATGTATATACATGTACATATATATAGTATATATATATATATATATATATATATATATATATATATTTTTTTTTATTTATAAATATATATATATATATATATATATATATATATATATATATATATATATATGTATATATATATATACACATACATATGTGTATATATATACATATGTGTATATATATATATATATATATATATATATATATATATATATATATATATATATATATATATATATATTTATATATATATATATATATGTGGTGGTCCCACCAAAACGCTTGATGTTGATTGTAAATAAAGCAAAAAGTTTTCAGAGAATTATTTTAATATCTTGTATTTTAATAGAAGAATCTATGACAATTATGTGTAAAATAAAATATCGCCCCGATGCTCGCCACGGCAAAGGTGGCAAACTTCTATCCGATGGACTATATTTTCAATGACTCTGAGACATAATTGAGGTTCAATGTCGTGAATGTGCTGAATTATCTCATCCTTTAGCTTTTGAACTGTTCTTGGCTTATTGACGTACACTTTTTCTTTTAAATATTCCCAGAGAAAAAAGTCCAATGGTCATTGAATTTCTCGTAGAAAAGAACCACTGTTTCATTGCCTGTATTGCAAGTGGCACCATCCTGTTGGAACCACATATTGTCCAGGTCCATAACCTCAGTTTTCGGCCACGAGAAGTCCGTTATCATTTTGCAATAAATAACATAATTCACGGTAACTGGTTATATACATACGAGGGCGGTCCAATAAGTACTTAGCCTCACCACGGGATGATACTACTACCGCAAGAGAGATTCAATATCAATTCTCGTAGACAGCTACTGTCGAAATTTCAGCCAAATAGGACTCGTAGTTTTGTGTTGACTGCGCGTAGAAATGGGCGTGTCCGCAAATTTTAGAAAAAGGAGAAAGAGCAATATCGGCCGGTGATTCGATTCTTGTTTTTGGAACGGAAACCACGCAGCGGAATCAAGGTGTACTTGCATGCTGTGTGCGTTGTCTCTACTTCTGTGATGGTGCCTCAAAAAATTGGTTTAGTGAGTTTCAACGTAGTTGCACGTCGGTTTTCAATGAGCCACGGCCAGGTTCCCCGAAAACGGCTACCACGGAGGATAACGTAACAGAAATCCACGAGCTCATATTGGCAGATCGCCGATTGAAGGTGTGCAAGATAGACAATACAGTAAGCATATCAAAAATCTGCGAATGTCCAATCCTGCATGAAATTTTGGGCATAAGAAAGCCGTGAGATTGCTGCAGAGTAGAGCAGAAAGAATTTCTACATATAAATGTATATATATATATATATATATATATATATATATATATATATATATATATATATATATATATATATATATATATACATATGTATATGCATGCATATATATCGGGACACGACAATATGTGTGAACCCCCAAAATTTGTATAATATAGTGAAAAATTTAGATAATACAGGGTGCGCCAGAGAAACTTACTTATTTGAAAGCTCAAAAACAAAAGTACTTCAGTTATTGTTTTAAATTTTTTTTTATTTGAGAATACAATATCCCAATTTTTTTTCATGCAGTCTTGAAAATGACATCGGATATATGGCGACCCCCATTGCGCATACACTGATGCAGTCGATTTTTGAAATTCGTATCCACTCTTTGCAGGTGAAGGTCTTTATGGAGAATTCGTCGAACAGTGGTATCAGAAATTCCAATAGCAGCTGCGTGTCTGCGAGCCGAACGCCGGGGAGAACGCACAACTGACTGCCTCACTCTTTCGATATTTTCCGGAGTTCTGATGGTCCGTTGAGATCCAATCCTGGGTTTAGCGACACTTCCACCCTCACGAAATGAGTTAACGCACGACAAAATCGAATTACTGCCAAGAACGAGTCTGTGAGGAGGAATTTCAAAGCGAGCGCGGAAGGCACGTTGCGTAGCAACAAGTGAGCGAACGTTAGAAAAGAAGCTCTCGACTGCGAAGGCCCGCTGCTCTCTAGACCAGAGCATGATGGCAACTGACTGGAGAGAGAAACAAACTTGGGAACTTCCCCCTCAAGATGCGCCCCCTCTCGCCCCTCTACCTGCCTAACTCACCGCGCGGGAATTTGAACTAGACCATCAAGATAGGATTACTACACAGGATTGCCGATGTTATAACATTGCCGGGGAGACACACGTAGGAATATGCGACGTGTGAAGTGCAGATCCCACGAGCGTTGTGCGACGATGAAACAGTGATGGAGATAGTGGTAGGGAATGGAGGCGTTTAAAAAAAATATACAACCTGACAAAATAATTAATGTGCGTATATTTTTTCTAAAATAAGTTTAGTTTTCATATATGTCTTTATTATCCCTCAAAAATGAAGTTAGTTTTCATCATAAATACATTTCATCGTCAAACGAAAAACAATAGGCTTTACAAACTCTTGAAAAAAACTTAACATTTTGTTAATTCATAAAAGATACCAATTTTCAAATGGCCAGCATATTAGATGGGCCCAAAAAACTAACTAATTAACATAGACATTTCAATAGTTAATGTCCCATTTTATGCTCTGAATATCCGTCATTATTCTTGATGACTTTGCCAATTCTTCTAGGAAATCAACTTCCGACAAGTTTCTATCGGAGCATTGTATCAAACTTTTTGAATATCCTCCCATAACTACGTTTTGTTTTGGCAAACCGTCTTTCAAACATCTCGTTTATCTTCCCTAGAGATTCTCAATAGAATCTAGGTCTGCAAATTGATTTGACTTCTCACGGACGTACACATTATGCTCTTGGCACCTTGCCTTGGCCGATCGAGATGACCATTTTCCTGCTGAAATGCCTACTATAGTATTACTGTCTGCATCGGAGTGCAGTGAACTCCAAGGCGTATTTAATATTACTACAATGTCATAATTGTACCACTATTTTGTTGAAGATAAACTTAGCTTTCTACATAGTGATGATTTGACTCAAGGTGAATGCATTGGCCCGTTGACACACTGATCTTATTGGAGTGAGCATTGGAAGATTTAGAATATTTTTAACCGACTTACAAAGGAAATAAGGTTATAAATTCATCACGTATATTTTTTTTGTTGCTTTTTAGGGTTTTGTAAAATAATTTTACAAAACCCTTCTAAAATCGCGTCCTGTCTGTCCGTCTGTCCGTCTGTCCGTCTGTCTGTCCGTCCGTCCGTCCGTCCGTCCGTCCGTCCGTGTGTCACAGCAGTTTTTCTCGGAAACTACTTAAGCTAGAAACATCAGATTTTGTATGTAGGTGTAAAGTGGTGATCTCTTCAAAATTGAAATATAAAAAAATTTTATAAGGCATTTAAGGGGGGTCTCCCCATATAGGGGAGTGACCCCCGAAAAAAAAATTTCATTGAAGGTGGCCGATATGGGTATCAAATGAAAGGCCTCAATGAGAACTTTTCAAAACAGGTCTTTGTTTGGCAAAGTTTGCTTCGAGGGGCGCACAGGGAGGGGAAATACACGAAAAATTTGTGTCCCCCCCCCCTCGCGATTGGACACCTGTGATCCGAAAAATCTGAAAAAAATCAAGAATGTAGGTCTTGATGAGTACAACAACCACAAATACGTTAGAAGTCGCAATTCACTCAACTTTGTTAGTAATAGTATGATTTATCCATTTTATGTTTTCTTGAATAAATATAAATAAATTGAAATTTAGTAGGCAGATGATTATTTATAAGATTGATCTATTCTGAAAGTTTCATAAAGATTGAATCATATTTAGCGAAGTTATAGCGGTTTGAATTTTCCCGTATTACTATGGAACAATATGCGCTGCATTTATTACTATGGCAACATATGGCTATGGAACAACACGCGCTTTTTACCGACTCAGACACTACAGTTTTGCTAGGATCTGCATGTAAATTTCAGGAATGATAGGTGTCATGTATATCTTTGAGAATCGGTTGAGCTGGTGGTATCAGTAATCGTAAAACAAGAAAGTGGCTGTTTTGAATGCGAAGATTGAATAATTTTGAGTTATTTTTTCCCAACTTCAAAGTTTAAGGTGCATGCTTTGAACACTTGATTCAATTTAATGAATGACTGTAGATCAGTACCTACAATTAATGCTTATAAGTGTAACAAGTCAAGGAGGCGGGAGAGAGCTCCTAGCAGAAGGGTTTTGTAACCATTCTAGGATTCGAAAAAATTGGCCATTAATCGATGATAACAGTACAGGAGAGTGGCCCCTGAAAAAAAATTCATCAAATGTAGCTGATATGAGTATGAAATAAAAGTTTACATGGGAGCTTTTCAAAGCAGTTGTTAAACTGCCAGTTTTTGCTTCAGTAGGGCACAGGGGGTAAAAACATGAAAAATGTGTTTCCTCCGTCGCGGCTGGATATGTGAAATAATTATCAAGGGAGATATTTATGAGTATACCAATACCAAAAACCTCAGAAGTCGAAATTCGTTCAACTTTGTTAATAATAGTATGATCTTCGTATTTCATATTTTCTCCAATAAAATCGTCTTTGACATGTTTCTTGATGTGATTTGATCTGGTGACTGCATTTTGTAAATTGAATACAAAACCCTTCTGACATGAGCGTAGGTCTGTTTGCCCAACTTGTTTTTATGTATGTTCACGCATTACTTTTAAACGGAGATAGATAGAAGAGTCCTGTTTTTATCAAATGATACGTCTTTTTTCCTGTTAGGCCCCATTTAAAGGATAAGAAACTCAAGTAACCGTAAAGGACATTTACCGTTAAAAATAAAAAAAAATCCTACTTTCATTCCGATTTTTCAGCATAACTGATCGACGCGTGTAAGTATTTTGCTTGTAGGGATTTCAAATGAAGGACAACATATTGATCTAAAAAGTTTCGGTAAGGAATTGTTATCCTTACAAGGACTCTGTAGGTATTGACAGTTCAATATGATACATTGATGTCGAGAAATTGAATTTAAATGATCTTTCGTACGAAAAGTGCTAATTATTTTGCACTCTTCAAGGATTTGACGTCGATACCGAATCCATTGATGACGGATAATAAAAATGATCAGTATCCTTAATTTTCTGCATAAAAAGTACATTTCAGTCAATCATTTCTATTGGAAATAACCAATAAATTAATTCTAAATGCAGCATAAATACAATTCAACAATACATATATCGTGAGAAAATTTCTGGATGCTTTTCTCTTCCGCATTCATTCTTTGCCTACTGATGAACTTAGTAAAGGATCCTTATTACATCCTTAGACACAAACGTAACACACAGGATTTATAAAATTCCCCGAAGAAATAATAAGGATTGAATGATCGCAAATCATAGAGTTGAATCGTTACTTTGTACTTAATATTATGCATTATACTCGAATGCCCAGAAATCTTAAATGAGTGATTTCCATACTAAAGACTGGCGAGAATCGAAACTTAAAAAGACAATACTTTCCCTTCTATAACTGATCATAACTTTAAAGATCAATATGAAAATGAAGAGTCGAGATTGCATTGAACTATTGGGTAAAATTTTGACGAAACTTTCGTAAAAATTACTCGTATGTGCCATAGTTAATTGAAAACGAAGGCGAAAGGTATCGAATAAGTGATACGGTTATCAAGGATCTTTTTAAGTAAATTTCTTGAGATTGATTGCGGAGTTAACCTTACGTTTATATATGTAAAAAAATATATATATATATATATATATATATATATATATATATATATATATATACGTCTATATATATATCTATATGTACAAACAATATATATATATATATATATATATATATATATATATATATATATATATATATATATATATATACATATATATATATATATATATATATATATATATATATATATATATATATATATATATATATATATATATATATATATATATATATATATATATATATATAAAGGGCTATCCATTTTACGCTTGGGAAAGTAAAGCCTAAAAACAGATTAAGTATTCAGATGGAAACGAAATTTTTTATTCAATATAAAGATTGAACCTTGCCATTATACGTGAAGCACAACATCATTCAAATGTCCTCCACAGGACCTCTTACAGGCCTCAAACCTTTTGAGGTAATTTTCAATGACTTTTCGGCACATTTCGGGCAATATCTCGGCCATAACTTCAGGAATATTGGTTTTCAATTGCTCAAGATTTTGAGAATTGTTTGCATAAACACAATCTTTCGCAAAGCCCCATAAAAAGAAATCCAAAGTTGTTAGGTCGCAGGATCTTGCCGGCCAATTGACATCACTCAATCTCGAAATTACGCGTCCTGGAAATCTCTCTTGCACAAGTTCTCGATTAGCCTATGTTGTGTAGCTTGTGGCTCCGTCTTGTTGAAACCACAGGTTTTCCAGATCATAATCTTCAATTTCGCTCCAAAAATAATCGGTTAACATCCGTCCATAGCGGTCAGAATTGACTGTAATGGCTCTTCCTTGATCGTTTTCAAAAAAATACGGTCAGAATTGGCTGTAATGGCTCTTCTTTGATCGTTTTCGAAAAAATACGGGCCAATAACACCACCAGACTATAATGCACACCAAATGGTCACTTTTTTCGGATGCAAAGGCCTTTCTGCGATCACCCGAGGATTTTGAGAGCCCCATATGCCTCATCACTAAAGAAAATTTTGTTCGAAAAATCGTTATCAATGGCTTGTTGTTAAATCACCCTATTCGCATACATTCTGCGTTGTGTATGGTCTTGAGGCTTAAGTTCTTGAGCGAGTTGGATTTTGTACGGATGGAGATACAAATTCAAATGCAAAATCTGCCACAATGACCCGTAAGACAAGCACGTTGAGGAATCGATAAAGTCGGGTCATCCTCCACACTTTGAGCAACGATAGCGACATTTTCAGCAGAACGAATGTTGCGATGATGCACAGGCTTTGCAATATCAAAAACCGATCCAGTCTCTTCAAATTGTCTCACTGTGTTCAAAATTGTTTGCTGTGTAGGTTGATTATGTCGACTGTAATTGGCTCGTAAGGCCCTAAATGTTGATACAGCTGAATCACAATTTTTATAATAAAATTTAATAATTTTAACGCATTTTTTGACTGGTAAACGATCCATATTTCTAAATGGCAAACCTTCGACTAAAAGAAACACGCTCTAAATGACATTTAATTTTGAAAAGTGTCAAATGGCAGGGTTATTCTTTCCCAACCATGAAACGGATAATCCTGTAAATATATATATATATATATATATATATATATATATATATATATATATATATATATATATCTATATATATATATATATATATATATATATATATATATATATATATATATATATTCGGGTGTCCCAAGATATAAGGGAAGATTTTTTTTTCTCGAAAATAAAATCGCTTACCCTCTATTTTTGTTCTAAATGGCCTTATTCGCTTAAATAATAAATATTATTGCGATTGGATCATGACAACCCGTGCCGACTTGATACCAAACATAAAATATAAATTTTTGTTCCGGGTTAGTATAGAAGATTTCTGAAAGTTCGGGTTTGTTTGGTAAATAAAACACTTATATACCGAAAACATATTGCTATTTAATATTTAACATAAAACAAGTTGGGTAAACAGACCTACGCTCATATCAGAAGGGTTTTGTATTCAATTTACAAAATGCAGTCACCAGATCAAATCACATCAAGAAACATGTCAAAGACGATTTTATTGGAGAAAATATGAAATACGAAGATCATACTATTATTAACAAAGTTGAACGAATTTCGACTTCTGAGGTTTTTGGTATTGGTATACTCATAAATATCTCCCTTGATAATTATTTCACATATCCAGCCGCGACGGAGGAAACACATTTTTCATGTTTTTACCCCCTGTGCCCCACTGAAGCAAAAACTGGCAGTTTAACAACTGTTTTGAAAAGCTCCCATGTAAACTTTTATTTCATACTCATATCAGCTACATTTGATGATTTTTTTTCAGGGGCCACTCTCCTGTACTGTTATCATCGATTAATGGCCAATTTTTTCGAATCCTAGAATGGTTACAAAACCCTTCTGCGAGGAGCTCTCTCCCGCCTCCTTGACTTGTTACACTTATAAGCATTAATTGTAGGTACTGATCTACAGTCATTCATTAAATTGAATCAAGTGTTCAAAGCATGCACCTTAAACTTTGAAGTTGGGAAAAAATAACTCAAAATTATTCAATCTTCGCATTCAAAACAGCCACTTTCTTGTTTTACGATTACTGATACCACCAGCTCAACCGATTCTCAAAGATATACATGACACCTATCATTCCTGAAATTTACATGCAGAACCTAGCAAAACTGTAGTGTCTGAGTCGGTAAAAAGCGCGTGTTGTTCCATAGCCATATGTTGCCATAGTAATAAATGCAGCGCATATTGTTCCATAGTAATACAGGAAAATTCAAACCGCTATAACTTCGCTAAATATGATTCAATCTTTATGAAACTTTCAGAATAGATCAATCTTATAAATAGTCATCTGCGTACCAAATTTCATTGAATTCAAGGGCACCGTTAAGATTTTATTCAAGAAAACATAAAATGGATAAATCATACTATTACTAACAAAGTTGAGTGAATTGCGACTTCTAACGTATTTGTTGTTGTTGTACTCATCAAGACCTACATTCCTGATTTTTTTCAGATTTTTCGGATCACAGGTGTCCAATCGCGAGGGGGGGGGGGGACACAAATTTTTCGTGTATTTCCCCTCCCTGTGCGCCCCTCGAAGCAAACTTTGCCAAACAAAGACCTGTTTTGAAAAGTTCTCATTGAGGCCTTTCATTTGATACCCATATCGGCCACCTTCAATGAAATTTTTTTTTCGGGGGGTCACTCCCCTATATGGGGAGACCCCCCTTAAATGCCTTATAAAATTTTTTTATATTTCAACTTTGAAGAGATCACCACTTTACACCTACATACAAAATCTGATGTTTCTAGCTTAAGTAGTTTCCGAGAAAAACTGCTGTGACACACGGACGGACGGACGGACGGACGGACGGACAGACAGACGGACAGACAGGACGCGATTTTAGAAGGGTTTTGTAAAATTATTTGACAAAACCCTAAAAACATTATTTTACAAATTTCCTTTTTAAGGTTTGTTTCTTACAGTCTGGATAAATTTTCCGGTGTTCTTGTACGCAGCGTAATAAAAATTGCTTTTGTTCTTCTTCAACTGTAATTAAACCATCAAATTCTTACATCATCTTGACCGCTCTTTCAGCTGTATCGTTTACTGCCCTTAGCACTGAAACCTTCTTCTTGGCATCTTGAAACGAAGCATTATTTGGCCATAAATACGGTTCTTCGTTCAGAAAACTGTCATCAATTTGAAGCCGGGTGAACAACGCTTTACTTTTGACTGATACAAAGTCGAAGATGTTTTTGTCTAAAATGAAAAATGAAAAGAATTTGTAATTTAAAAAAAAAAATGGAATATAAAAGAAACAATACTATATTTGCTATGAAACTTACCATTCAATGAATCACAGAGTTCTTCTTTGGATGGGATGTAGCGTTTATCATGGGTTGATGGATTCTCCTTGGTTAAATTTTCAACCATTCTTATTTTAATTTCTTGGCCCACATCGTCGTCAAATAATGATAAGGCAGCTATTTCATCGGTTAAATACCATAGATGCTGGCTTAATTTCTGTAAAGCTGCTTTCGAGACGTTTGTATCGATTTTTACGTAAGCCTTCATCGCCTTCAAAAAGCACAAATCCTGATAAGGTGCTTTTACAGACAAAATACATTGGAGCCACGGCTTAACGTAGGATGTCGCGATGAACAAGCAAACATCAAACAGTGCCGCCTTATCTTTGTTCGTCATTTTCAGTTGAGCGCTAAAAAGTGCTATTTTCAGTGCATAAATCGCCCTGGCCATCCACCTGGCTTTGTGCATGGCACCTGGAGGTCGGATTTTAAATTTTCGATCTTTATCTCCGCCTAAAAATATCACTGTGAGCTCTATTAGTTCCCGATAGTCATCTCGGACTATATCTTTGGTCAATTCAGATTGGTAAAATTTGGTCATGTTTTCTATTTCGGAACCAGTCAGATGCAAATCTAGCTTATCTTCACAGCACTGTATTTTATTCGGGTCGACACTCTTCCAGTTATCTCGAAAATTTTTGAAAGGCGCAATATCCGGGCTTGTTGTCACTTGACTGATTTTTGCTTCGAATACGCTTTTTAATATTAACTCATACATATGATGGCGGCAGGCAAAAATAAGCAATTCTCTATCAAGTTTTTGTTCAAGAACTACACAAGCGCCATTAATGCGGCCTGTGTTTGATGCTGTAGTATCACATTAAAGAATTTGTACTTGATCTTCTAGATTCCAGTCTACAAGCGCTTTACAAACCGCCCCTGCCTGTTCTCTTCCTGATGAGTTTTCTAATTTTGGCACAGCAATCAATTGTTCTTTATTTCCATATGAAATAACTACCGGAAGACGCTCTTCTTTTGATTTCCGAGCATTTAAACCAGGCAATAATTTTCCATCAAAGTGAACTGTCACAACCTCTGGCATCTCGTTTTGAAAATCAATTTTTATGGATTCCGCACGCTCTTTGCGTTTTTCGGTGCGAATTCTTTGTATTGAGAACTTACTTATTAGAAATTCATCAGTATTGTATCCAAGTGCTTCAATAGTAGCTTCAAGACTATACACGGAATCTCTCATACTTAACTGGCACCTGTTTAGCGCCGCTACTAATTTTGGAGTGATAAAATCTTTCCGCATATATACTTTCATTTTTTTGGGTTGCGCACTCTCGATCTGAGGTATTATGTCTTCGTCCGAATCAGATGAGTCTATTTGTATAGGATCATATGATGATGTCGGTGGAGTTGACTCTGCGAAATATTTAGATCGCTGTTTCTCTTCCCCAATAATTCTCAGGTGCGCCCTTTCCCCTTTATCGGTCACTTTTTTGTCTACTCCACCTAAATGACCTGATCATATGATGGCGGCAGGCAAAAATAAGCAATTCTCTATCAAGTTTTTGTTCAAGAACTACACAAGCGCCATTAATGCGGCCTGTGTTTGATGCTGTAGTATCACATTAAAGAATTTGTACTTGATCTTCTAGATTCCAGTCTACAAGCGCTTTACAAACCGCCCCTGCCTGTTCTCTTCCTGATGAGTTTTCTAATTTTGGCACAGCAATCAATTGTTCTTTATTTCCATATGAAATAACTACCGGAAGACGCTCTTCTTTTGATTTCCGAGCATTTAAACCAGGCAATAATTTTCCATCAAAGTGAACTGTCACAACCTCTGGCATCTCGTTTTGAAAATCAATTTTTATGGATTCCGCACGCTCTTTGCGTTTTTCGGTGCGAATTCTTTGTATTGAGAACTTACTTATTGGAAATTCATCAGTATTGTATCCAAGTGCTTCAATAGTAGCTTCAAGACTATACACGGAATCTCTCATACTTAACTGGCACCTGTTTAGCGCCGCTACTAATTTTGGAGTGATAAAATCTTTCCGCATATATACTTTCATTTTTTTGGGTTGCGCACTCTCGATCTGAGGTATTATGTCTTCGTCCGAATCAGATGAGTCTATTTGTATAGGATCATATGATGATGTCGGTGGAGTTGACTCTGCGAAATATTTAGATCGCTGTTTCTCTTCCCCAATAATTCTCAGGTGCGCCCTTTCCCGTTTATCGGTCACTTTTTTGTCTACTCCACCTAAATGACCTGATCGACCTGGCTCCCGTTGTCGTTGTAAAAAAGACTTACCTTCATTTGTTTTTATTAAATGAAGCGCATCGGCGTGGGCAATATCAAACAAATTGTCTAAGTTCCTGACAAACTCTTGTCGACGCTGTTTAAATACGTCTTGGGTTTTTTGTGCATTTTTTTGCAAATCCCTCCAAACTTGATATAAACTCACAAGTTTCTTTACACAATTAGGAAAAAATTCCGTAGGTATACGCGCCTTTTCCCAATATATAATACACTCGCGAAGACTAAGATTTGCACTTTCATTTACAGTTAAATTCACTTGACGAATGTTGTTAAATAACACTGCTAAAACTTGTCTATCAGAAGGAAGTTTTGATCCCGTTATTTGATATTTTTCGTCACCTATTAAAAATATATCCTTTTTGGAACTGCGTAATTTCACTGACATGTTGACCGAACAAAAACAATGTGTGAAAACAACTGGCCAAAAATCTACGATCACATGTCTTTGTCCTTTTATACTAATTCCTTACTTGCTAACAAACAATTTTAATTTGCATAATATTAGTAATACCATATTGCTCTAAATTCTACTCGTGTCCTTTTACAATAACTTATTTTCTAACAAATAGGTGCTTAATTTATGGCATGTAATGTATTCTAGAAACAGGTGGTGAACAATAAAATACTTAGTCTTACATTTATTGCTTAAGATACTAATTTACATGTTCCTGTGTCGGCATCGCCATTTATTGCTTAAGCTACTTCTTTACATGCTCCTACGTCGGCATCGCCCTTTGTCGATGCCAACACATTGGTTGCACATAGACATGTTATGGCGTAACTGTTTACTGTAAAGGAAAGACAAATTATAACAAGCACATCGATCGTTCGAGGGCGTCGGCCGTAGTTAGCAAGTATTGACAAGTTCCAATGCAAGTCGGCACGGGATATCGTGATCCTACCTAAACCAAATTTGGTTTACAATTGTTTCAAGATCATTCAAACAAATTAAGAGGGTATGCGTTTAAAAAAAATTACTTTAATTTTTTTGGGACACCCTAATATATATATATATATATATATATATATATATATATATATATATATATATATATATATATATATATATATCTATGTAAATATATATATTATACATACACGTCGAAACCACCTTATTCTAACATTTTTCTTCTCTAATAATTTTTCAGAAAAAAAATTACTAAAATATAGGGTTATCCATTTCGTGGTTGGGAAAGTATAACCCTGCCATTTGACATTTGTTAAAACTAAAAGTCAATTTAAGCGTGTTTCTTTAAGTTAAAGGTTTGCCATTTAGAAATATGGATCGTTTAACAGTCGAGGAACGCGTTAAAGTTATTAAATTTAATTATAAAAATGGTGATTTAGGGCTTTACGAGCCAATTACGGTCGACATAATCAACGTACACAGCAAACAATTTTGAACACAGTGAGAAACTTTGAAGAGACTGGATCGGTTGTTGATATTGCAAGGCCTGTGCATCATCGCAACATTCGTTCTGCTGAAAATGTCGCTGTCGTTGCTCAAAGTGTGGAGGATGACCCGAATTTGTCGATTCCTCGACGTGCTCAACATTTGGGCTTGTCTTACGGCTCATTGTGGCGGATTTTGCATTTGGATTTGCATCTCCATCCATACAAAATCCAACTCGCTCAAGAACTTGAGCGTCAAGACCATACACAACGCAGAATGTATGCGAACTGGGTGATTGAACAATCCTCAAAATCTTGAGCAATTGAAAACCAATATTCGTGAAGTTATGGCCGAGATGATGCTGGAAATGTGTCGAAACGTCATTAAAATTACCTCAAAAGGATTGAGGCTTGTAAGAGGTCCCATGGAATAAATTTGAATGATGTTGTGTTTCATGTATAATGGCAAGGTTCAAATTTTTATATTGAATAAATTTTATATTGAATAAAAAATTTCGTTTCCATCTGAATATTTTTTGTGCTTTTTAAGCTTAACTTTCCCTAGCGTGAAATGGATAACCCTATATATGCAACTCATAATGTAGCTACAAAGAATTTTCCAAGTAACTTAAACAGCTATCGGAGCCATCCGAAAACGAGATCGATATCCGTACGACGCAATGAAAGCTCACTGTAGAGCAAAAAATTATCGTATAGATGTACATTAAATTGATGTGAAAAGGATGAAATGATCCATTTAAAGTTTAGCTAAGATATATATATATATATATATATATATATATATATATATATATATATATATATATATATAAATATATATATAGATATATATATATATATATATATATATATATATATATATACATATATATATATATATATATATATATATATATATATATATATATATATATATATATATATATACATATATATATACAGGGTGCGCCAGAGAAACTTCCTTATTTGAAAAAAATCCCGCGCGGTGAGTTAGGCGGGTAGAGGGGTGAGAGGGGACGTATCTGGAGGGGGAAGTTCCCAAGTTTGTTTCTCCCTCCAGTCAGTTGTCATCATGCTCTGGTCTAGAGAGCAGCGGGCCTTCGCAATCAAGAGCTTCTTTCCTAACGGTCGCTCACTTGATGCTACGCAACGTGCCTTCCGCGCTCGCTTTGAAATTCCTCCTCACAGACTCGTTCCTGACCGTAATTCGATTTTGTCGTGGGAGTTTTTACTTCCAAGACTCGAAGAAATGAACGTTAGGAACGTGTGGTTTCAGCAAGATGGAGCCACAGCACACACAGCACGAGACTCTACGAATTTGTTGCGACAACATTTCTCCGACCGCCTCATCTCTCTCAGAGGCGATCTCCAATTGCCGGCACGCTCTCCAGATTTGTCTCCATGCGATTTCTTTTTATGGGGTTATTTGAAAACCCTGGTTTATCTCGATCGACCACGGACCATAGCACAACATACCGATTGATATGCTGCAAAGGGTGGATACGAATTTCAAAAACCTTTCAAATAATTAAGTTTCTCTGGCGCACCCTGTACATATATATACTCGTATATACATGCATATACATATTCACATGTATATACATATTTATATGTATATATATATATATACATATATATATATATATATATATATATATATATATATATATATATATATATATATATATATATATATATATATATATATATATATGTATACATATATATACACTACCGCTCAAAAGTTTGAGACCACTATGAGTAAATATGAGAAAACAAATAAAAGTCAAGATATTTAAAACTTTATGGAAAACTGGATTTATTATCATATTACACACAAGATTTAAAACTAAGAAAAAAGAAGAAGTCTTGGCGAATACAGTGTTCTTAACAAAATACACACAAGAGAGTTTAAACAGATTTTTCGTCGAAATATCTTTTACTAATCTAGGCATGCGAGCAATTAATTTAACTATAGTTTCTTGCGAGATATTATTCCAGCTTTCCTCCAATGCATTCCACATTTCGATCGAGCTCTTCCCACAAAAGTTCAATGGGATTAAGAATCGGGGCTTTGACGTGGCCAGGTCATGTTTTCTAATACTTTTTCCGACTGTTTTTTGTCTAAATAGCTTCTACATAATTTCGAACTATGTTTTGGATCATTGTCCTGTTGGAAAATAAATCCACGGCCAATTAACTTTATTCCGGAGGGAATGGCATTTTTCTCCAAAATTTCTTTATATTGCTCCTTTTTCATTATGCCTTTGGTTTGGACTAGATTTCCAATCCCATAGCCAGAGAAACAACCCCAGACCATAACAGATCCGCTACCATGCTTGACAGTCGGCACTACACACTGAGGCATCATCTTTTCTTCGGCGGAGCGTCGGACGAAAATTCTTCTTTTTGACCCGAACACTTCAAATTTTGATTCGTCACTCCAAAGAACTTTTTTGAAGTCTTCTTCGGTCCAGTCTCAATGGGTTAGGGCCCATTGCATCCGTTTCTTTTTATTCTGCGGTTTTAACAGAGGCTTACGCACAGCAATGCGGCCAAACAACTTGGCGTCTCGCAATCGTCTTTGCACTGTAGACACTGACACCGATTTTTTTCCGAGATTTGTTGACATCTACACGAATTTCTAGGGCTGTCAGACGTCTATTCCGCTTGCTAGTCACCACAATAAATTTGTCTTCACTAGAAGTTGTAGCTCTTGGTCTCCCAGAGCGCGGACGATCTTGATTACTGCCGGTTTGTTTGTAGTGCACAATAGTGCGATGAACACAAGTCTTCGATAACTTGAGTTGACTCGCTATCTGACGTTCAGATTTGCCTTCGTTGTGGAGAACAACGATGGCAGATCGCTTTCAACACTAATTTCCGGAACTTTTCCCATTTTAGAGATGTCTTGACTGTAGGAACCACAAGATCAGACTAACTGTGGATAACTGTAAATAACCAGTCAAATGCAAGGTTAAAATAATAATTAAAAATATTTTGAGAATTTAGAACAATTGTATTGTAAGTTGATGTAAAAAAAAAGAAGCGCCAGCTGCGGTAATGAGGTAATAAATTTTTAACAATTGATCTGTCGGCCTACCTCTTCCGCGGCTAACATTGATGTTTGTTTGTTTGTTTCCTTGGCTTCTATACAAAAGAATTAGCTTTTAGGCAATCTTTATGAACAATAGAATATGCAGGTGTGCAGATTACTATATATCACCAATATTTTCTAAAATATTTACTAATAACAAAAGTTTTTATTAGTGGTCTCAAACTTTTGACCGGTAGTGTATATATATATATACATATATATATATATATATATATATATATATATATATATATATATATATATATATATATATTTATATATATATATATATATATATATATATATATATATATATATATTTATATATATATATATATATATATGTATGCATATATATACATATATGTATATATATATATATATATATATATATATATATGTATATATATATATATCTATATATATATATATATATATATATATATATATATATATATATATATATATATATATATATATATAAATATGTATACATATACACATATCTATATGTATGTATATATACATATATATATATATATATATATATATATATATATATATATATATATATATATATATATATATATACATATATATATATATATATATATATATATATATATATATATATATATATATATATATATATACGAGTATATATATATATATATATATATATATATATATATATATAAATATGTATACATATACACATATCTATATGTATGTATATATACATATATATATATATATATATATATATATATATATATATATATATATATACATATATATATATATATATATATATATATATATATACGAGTATATATATATATATATATATATATATATATATATATATATATATATATATACCTGTATATGTGTGTGTGTGTGTGTGTGTGTGTGTCAGTATACATAAGATGTGACGAAATTTGTGCAAAGTTGAACCATTTAAAACTAAAAGGCGGCCGCTCAAAGGTTGAACAGTAAAGAAGCACTTCAGGGTCAGGTCAGAATATCAAAATAGCAGCCAAGCAGAGCACGAAATTCGAATATTTCTGGAAGCTACAATTTATATTGGATTTATAGGAAACCTAAAATTAAGGTAAACGTTAATGAGATCATGTATTAAAATGTATCAGAACTAAATTCGATTCATATGAACGCTGCAGATTTTAGCATTAGTAGTTTTGAATTGCAGTGAAAAATAATATTTTAATGTACATGATACAATGTGTTCAAGAAACAGAGTTTTGAAAGGTTTGAAATTAAAAAAATTGGCGCTTACGGTGGAATAAAAAACTTTTAGAAAAAAAAGAAAACCGACTTCAAAGGGCATTTTTAACCGCGTCCATAAAATTTCATCCTTTTTAGGGCATTTTGAAGACGGTTTTCTTTTTTTTCTAAACGTTTTTTTATGGGTATTAGTTTGCATTCTATTAAGGTTTTGCTTAGACGATTGACTCCAAATGACCACCGCATAATGTAGCTTTATCAATACAAGTGTTAATACAAGTTTCTATGTATTGGGAAATCTCCACATCTTCTCAACATTGCTATCATTGGTGCTGTTCGTCTTCTCTAATTATTTATGTGTGACAACCATGCCAAACGATTAATTTTCAAGTCTACTTCTTCTTCTTCATAGCACTACAGCATCTCTTGAGGCTTCTCTTCCTGCAAATAGTGCCTCCAACAGTCTGGGTCCATTGACAGCGTTCTCCGATTTCGAAATCCAGGCAGCGATGAACTATCTTGGTCGACTGAGTCAAACTAGCGTTTCTACGGTTTCCCCACTGGTCTCCGGCCTTGAGTTCTCCCAACGAATACTTTTTTAGGTACCCGTTGTTCATCCATAGATTCATGTGGCCAGTTTATTACAAGTTCCTCAGTCCTACAATCGTTAAGTCCTCCGGCTCGCCAAAAATTTCATACACTTCTTTATCTTCCTTATTCTTCTGTTTAAAAGTAATGTATTTTGTCTCTGTTGTACTCAATACTAGCTTGTTATCCATAAGCCATAAACGATATTTTTCTAGATCCTCGTTGACGATATTCTCCATGGTAGCTTTATCATATCCCGAATAAAGAAGAACAATACCATCAGCATATAATGTGTGGAGACCTCTCAGTCTACAAATATTCAAATTATTGGTATATAGCAAAAAAAAGGTTGGACTAAGTATGGAGCCTTGAAGGACATCCAATTTCATTGGTGCTAGATTGCACAAGGTACTGTTAACTGATGTTCTTCGGAATCTTCCTTCCAAATAACTTTTAAAAATTTGTTTGGGTTTGCCTTGAAGACCATACGATTCAGGTTTTTGAAGTAACAGGTCATGATCAACCATATCAAAAGACTTCTTCAGGTCCACAAAAATTGCAATACCATAATCTGCTTTATCAAGTCTTTCATTGATATAACTTAAGACAGAAAGTAACACATTGAAAGTACTCTTGTTCTTTTGAAAGCCAAACTGCTTCGGATTTATGATGGAATTGTCCTTTAAGAAAAATTTTAAACGATTATATACGTTTTTCGAATATTTTACCAAAGGCTATCAAAATTGCAACAGGGCGGTAATTATTCGGGTCCAGATAATCTCCTCCTTTGAATATTGGAACTATTTTTGCCAGTTTGTCTTCGTGCGGAAATTTCCCATTTCTAATATACTCGTTTATAAAATTTCGCAATAGTTCAATTATCTCCTCTTTGACTAGAACAATTTCACGTGTGTTGATGTTGTCAATACCTGGTGCAGCATGTTTTTCAAATCTCTTTTAGTCGTTTTATGAATATATAAAGGATGGACTTAGGTGGGCTATTTGTGATCTGCGATTATATATATATATATATATATATATATATATATATATATATATATATATATATATATATATATATATATATGTATATATATATATATATATATATATATATGTATATATATATACATATATATATATATATATATATATATATATATATATATATATATATATATATATATATATATATATTTATATATATATATATATGTATTGTGACAAAAATGTACCCAGAAATTGCAAATAAAACGCAAAATATTTAATTATTCATCCATATTTATTTTGTCGCCTTCATAATAATCCCAATCAGATGCACTACACTTACGCCAACGATTTTTCCAGTCCTCCAAACACTTTTTTTAAGCACTTTTAACATATAATTTACCCGGAGAATTTAAATTACAATTTCCAAGTACTTCGTTGTCATAATGTTGATATATATATATATATATATATATATATATATATATATATATATTTATATATATATATATATATATATATATATATATATATATATATCTATGTATATATATATATATATATATATATATATATATATATATCTATGTATATATATATATATATATATATATATATATATATATATATATATATATACATATATATATATATATATATATATATATATATATATATATATATATATATATATATTGTTGTATCCAAAATGAGTATATCTTATTATCATTGAAGTTTCGTACATATCAAGAATACATTTTGTTGTATATAAATTTTTGAAATCAATCGAAACTCACACAACTGCCTTTTATTACACTGATCGAGACCACATTACCAAACCATCTCGCTTAAACATGTTTTAGAAGTTCTTCAACGTACTTTTTGTATGCACAAAATCACTGCAATCCTGTCTTGCTTGCTTTCCACGCTCATCCCGGTCATCTCTGTCTTCAGCTCCACACACTCTATCTCGCCCTTGCAAAACCAAAAATCAAATTACATCATCCGTTATAATCCGTCTCCTTTTTCTCTTGTCATTCGCACAGCTCATCGATTGCCAGTGCTATTCAACAGAGCATATACACTAAATAGCACATTCAGTGCTACCAAACTTTATGTCCGCATATAACACTATCCCCTCCTTAGTTTTGTTCGTCCCGAACAACTTCGCTGCCTGGCATTGGTGGGTTAGCCCCAAATGAACCACTCTCATTTTAGATCTGGGTTTCCGATCGTGCTTTATCCGGTACACAATGTCGTTGATTCGATCTATGATCCGGTATGGCCCCTCCTAGTTCCGTTGCAGTTTTGGGCACAAGCCTTTCTTCCGGTGGGGATTGTAGAACCATACCAGATCGCCCTGTGTGAATCCTCTTGAGTTTGCTCTCAGGTCGTATCGTGCTTTCATTTGATTAGTGTTCAGCCGGATATGACTTCGGACATCTTCATGGTGGTGGTATCCCGAATTTAACATCCACTGGCAACCTGATCTGTCGCCCAAATATTACTTTTGCTGGTGACTCTTGGGTGGTAGTATGCGTTGCTGCTCGATAGGCCATTAAAAATAGTGGTATCTTTTGATCCCAATCCCGTTGATTGTCAGCCACTACCTTCGCCAAGTGCTCGATCAATGTCTTATTAAATCTTTCAACCATTCCATCGGATTGCGAGTGAAGAGGTGTCGTTCTTGTTTTCTTGATGCCAAGTATCTGACACATTTCGGCAAAGAGCTGGGATTCGAAATTTTGCCTTTGATCGGAATGAAGCTCTTGTGGTACTCCGAATCTGCTGACCCAATTGGATACTAGCTGCTCCGCAACGGTTGATGCTTCCTGGTTAGGAATCGCGTAGACTTCCGGCCATTTACTGAAGTAATCACCAACAACTAGAATGTATCGATTTCCCTGTTCAGACTCTGGAAACGGTCCCGCTATGTCGACAGCAATTCCTTCGAATGGTAGTCCCACATTGTACAACTTCATCTCCCCTCTAGACTTCTTCCTCGGCCCTTTGGTGGCTGCGCATACCGAACATTTTCTACACCAATCTTCCACATCTTCTCGAACATTTGCCCAATAGAATCGTTCACGTATCTTCTGCAGGGTCTTATTCATTCCTAAATGGCCTCCTGATGGTCCCTCATGTTTTTCTTGTAGCACTTCCTGGACTTTGTTACGGGAAACAATGATCTGCATACGATGTAATGTTCCATCGGTCGACTCCCACTTTTGCTTGAGCATGCCTCCGTCTAGATGCAATGAGTCCCAAATGGTCCAATATCGTTTAACAACTTCATTCTCACCAGAAATGCTTTCTCGCTCTGGTCGATGATTAATCTCCTTCCAAGCAATGATGTCTCGGAGATCGGGGTCCAACATCTGCTCAGCGAACAATTGCGATGGCGACCATCCTTGGCTTGGTGATACTGCAATAAATTGGCTTGGTGATACTGCAATAAAAACTCGTTCATTCACGTTTTTCCCTTCCAGCCTTTGGCAGTGTCCGCACTCCAGTCTACATGGTCGACGAGAGAGAGCATCAGCATTTTTGTGCATGTTCCCTTTACGATGGACAATTTTGAAATCACAGGCTTGTAGCCTCTCTATCCATCGTGCTACTTGACCCTCAGGGTCCTTAAAGCTCAGCAGCCATCGTAGCGCAGTGTGATCAGTTCGTAAGACAAATTTCCGGCCATATAAGTACTTGTGGAAGTGTTTTGTTGCCTCAACCACCGCCAATAGTTCTCTCCTTGTGACACAATAATTTCTTTCACTTTTCGAGAGGACACGGCTGTAGTACGCGATGACTTTCTCTGTGTCACCATCTCGTTGCGACAAGACTGCCCCTATTCCCATGTTGCTGGCGTCTGTATCGATGATGAACATCTTCTCTGGATTTGGATATGCCAGTACAGGAGCATCGCATAACTCTCGCTTTAATGTCTCGAAGGCTCGTTGACATTGTGCAGTCCAGGTAAATGGTCAATTTTTCGCGGTCAGCTCATGCATGCATTTTTCAATTCTCGCGAAGTCCTTCACAAATCGTCGATAGTACGTTGCTAAGCCAAGAAAACTTCGAAGTTTGTGTTTGTCTTTCGGAACAGCCAATTTTTTACAGCATCCGTTTTCTCGGGGTCCGTCCGAACACCGTCAGCCGACACAATATGACCAAGGTATTTCACTTCCTTCGCGAAAAGGGTACATTTCTTGGCACTCTGCTTCAGATTCGCTGCTTGTCATCGTGAGAATACCTCCTCTAACCTCTTGATGTGCTCGTCGAAGGTTTTGCTGAAGACAATGACATCGTCCAGGTACACCAAGCATGTCTTCCAGCTGAGTCCTCGCTATACACATTCCATCAGACGTTCAAAAGTGGCTGGAACATTGCAAAGGCCAAATGGCATGACATTAAACTGCCATAATCCGGAGCCGACGGAAAATGCTGTTTTCTCCCGATCGCCTTTTTCGATCTCAACTTGCCAGTAACCACTCTTGAGATCAAAAGTTGAAAACTATATTGCGTCTGTCAATGTATCGAGAATGTCATCGATTCGTGGGAGACTAACTGTCTTTCTTGGTTACATCGTTCAGCCGTTGGTAGTCTACACAGAACCGGGACTTCCATCCTTCTTTTTGACAAGGACAACTGGTGAGGTCCATGGGCTATTAGATGGTTCAATGATGCCCTGTTTCTCCATCGCTTTTATTATGTCATTTGCCTCACTTTTTTGGCCAATGGTAAGGGCCTAGGAGGTTGTTGGGTTGGTTTTGAGTCTTCAGTGTTGATTCGGTGGGTTACCGTGTTCGTCCTGCCATGGTCTCCCTCTTCGATGGAAAATACGGTATTGTATTTTTTAATCATTATTTCTGCCTTCACCAGTTGTTCTGCTGTTAGCTCACTTTTTCTAAGGGTAGACTGTACCATTTGCTGAGTTTTGTAGATCACTGGCTTCTCCTTGCACTGTTGTTTCTCAGTCATTTCTAAACATGTTACAGATGAAATGGGTTCGCAGCTTCCAAGAGTATCACCTTCCTTGACACATTAAGCACTCTTACAGGTACGCACTTATTTTTGCCAACTCTTACTAAGCTTCGCGCTAACATCAGGTTCCTTAGCGTTGGTGTTTTTGTTTGCTCAACGAGAAAGAATCGATGGTCCCCAGAATCACCATCTATTTTGGCCCTTATAACTCTCTCAGATGGCTTTGAAACGTTAATGTCATTATTCACAACAACTCTTAATTTTGAGGTTTCCGTTTCCGAGATGTCAATTGGGATCTGTATGTTTCGCCATATTAGGAGTCGCTGCCCCAGATCCAATCGAAAACCATGCAACCGCAAGAAATCCACTCCATGCATTCATCAGTTATCTCGGCTACTAGGAATTCATTTTGGAACTTCAAATCTCTTGCATAATTTCACCACATACTGCTGTGAATTGTCCTGTTGCTGTTTGCAGTCTAAAATTCTTTCGATTGGTCAATCCAAGATTTTCCACAATGTCTGGTCTCAGGATTGATCGAGTTGCACCAGTGTCGATGGTGATTGTACAACGAACTTTTCCAATTTTTCCATTAAGACACAAGTCGTTTTCGCCACGATGCACTCAGGAAACGCCTATGGTGGTGCTGGGGTCGTTGAATCTCCAAGCCAACCTCTGCCCCGTGAAGTTGGCTCTTAAGAGTTTCCCGCTTCCTCAGATGAAGAAGCAGATTGGCCAGTTACCGAGAGATCCAATCGTTGCCTCTTAGCTGTACATCCAGAACAAAATAGAGGTCGTCTCGCCTCGCGGCACTTGCGTTGCAATGCCCGATTTTTCCGCAATTCCAGCATTATGGAGCTCCATGCTTCTGACTTCCAGTTGGTGCGTGCTCCATCAGACTTTTCACCCGTTGACACTGGCACTCTTCGACGACTTCACGTACTCGGACTGCGCTTCGTGAAGCGTGTTTTGCTGCTTCGAAGGTTCGACTATAAGTCAACGCATCCTTAATAGT
>OZ017740.1:185761374-185786374 GCA_963969285.1 Odontomyia ornata
AGTTCATTGTTGAATCCTGCATCCAATATAAATAATGATGTGGACGTGCCCATCAATATCGGTGTTAGGGGGAATTTGTCCGATATGGACAAAATCCCAGACGTAGTCAAGAGCTTGAGGACATTCTCTGGGGAACCAGGTGAATTCAACTCTTGGCGTAAAAGCGTCAATAGAATTCTCCAAATTTATGACCATCTGAGGGGAACCCCAAAATATTACGGAATTTTATCGGTCATAAGAAACAAAATTATCGGCCACGCGGAAATCACGTTGGAATCCTATAACACGCCCTTGAATTGGACAAAAATCTCCAAGTGTCTGACTCTCCATTACGCGGATAAGAGAGACTTGGGCACTTTGGAATACCAAATGACTACCTTGGTCCAAGGCAAAAATACAGTTTCACAGTTTTATCAAGAAGTGTATAACCATTTGTCTCTTATCCTAAATAAACTAGGATCTATTGAAATGGGACAAGATGCGATGAATATAATGACCCAGGCATATCGCGATAAAGCGCTTGATACGTTCTTTAGAGGTTTGAGAGGTGATTTGCCGAGACTGCTTGCGATTCGTGAACCAGTGGACCTACCGCAGGCATTACATCTATGTTTTAAATTGCAAAACATGGACTACCGGTCCCAATACGCAAATAATTCGAACTACAGTTTGCGAAAATCACGGCAAAACATTCCTCCTCCAATACCGCCTCGCAAAATTTCGCAAGACCATTTCAGGCCTACACCTGTTCCTGCCCCTAGAAGAGTAATTCATCCTGAACTACTGCATAATCCACAGGCTCCACAGAAACCACATTTCTTCGCACCAAACTTTCAACAACCCCAGCATGAGCGTAATTTTGATAAACCTCCTCCTCGACCACCACGAGGACCAGTTCCTATGGACCTTGACCAGGCCATAAGGAGCCATGGTGCTAATTACGCCAACCGGCCTCAAAATCAACGTTTTGCCCAAAAGCGTTTTCAACAACCTTCGCAAAGGCAGCATCAACCCCAGAAATTCCAAAAACTGTACTACACGGAGCCTGACGAAACAAATGACGTGAATGAACAGGAACATGAAAAGGACATACACGAACAGGACGAAAACCATGACCAAACCCTAGCTGAGCACATAGACTCAAATGACGATCCAAATACAGACCAAGTAGAACAATTAGAAGATATTTATTTTTTAGCCTGAGGCGCTCTTCACTTCCATATTTTGAGCACGCTACAAGAAGTGGAGAGCTTTTACGATTTTTAGTGGACACCGGGTCCAACAAAAACTACGTACAACCGAGACATATTAAATATCCATTGCCAAACAATAAAGCCTTCTATGCTGATTCAGTAGGAGGCAACGTCAAAATTACGCATCACGCGTTCGTTAACTTATTCGGCCCACAATCAGACAAAATTCAATTTTTCATCCTTCCGACCCTAATCACCTTCGACGGCATCATTGGTAACGACACTCATAAGAAATTGAAAGCCGTAATCCATACCAACGAAAACTATATGACCCTATGTCCGAATTTGCATATTCCCTTAAAACAACACATTTCAGAAACGGTAAATAGCATAGACATCAGGACTACGCACCTAAACTCAGAACAATCAGCCAAATTAAAAGCCATCATTAAATACTATTCTAAACTACTAACGGAACCTAACGAGAAACTGACTTATACCAGCACGGTCAAAGGGGAGATACGAACGAAAACTGACGATCCCGTGTATTCAAGATAATATCCGTATCCCATGGCCCTGAAGGAAGAAGTTGAAAGGGAAGTAAATAAACTCCTAAAAGATGGAATAATTAGACCATCTAAATCCCCTTACAACTCCCCGGTGTGGATTGTCCCTAAGAAGCAGGACGCATCAGGCAAGAAAAAGTACAGAATGGTGATCGATTACCGTAAACTTAATTCGGTCACCATTGCAGACAAATATCCGATACCGGATATAGGTGAAATTTTGGCCAATCTGGGGAAGAAAAAATATTTTTCTGTAGTTGATCTTAAAAGTGGGTTCCATCAAATTCCACTTAAGGAACGCGACATACCAAAGACTGCTTTCTCGATTAATAACGGGTAATTTGAGTTCACTCGCCTTCCATTTGGGCTGAAGAACGCCCCATCAATTTTTCAAAGAACTCTAGATGACATACTTCGAGAACACATAGGAGTACGCTGCTTTGTGTACATCGACGATATCAACATATTTGGTAAAGACGAAGCCGAGCACTTCAAAAATCTGGAGAAAGTGCTAACAACTTTGGAAACGTCCAACATAAAGATCCAGTTGGACAAATGCGAGTTCCTCAAAAACGAGATAGAGTTCTTGGGATTTGTGGTTAGTTGCGACGGGATTAAAACAAATCCCCAAAAAGTTCAAGCTATTGCAAAATTACCGACACCAAAAACATTGAAAGACCTTAGATCTTTCTTAGGAATGTCTGGATACTACCGCCGTTTTATTGAGGGTTATGCGAGGATAGCAAAACCCCTGACAGCTCTTTTAAGAGGGGAAGATGGACGAGTGTCCAAAACTCAGTCGAAAAATAAAATCATCCACCTCGACTCTGAGGCTTTACACGCGTTCGACACCTTGAAGAACTGCCTAATATTCAAAGAAGTTGTACTGAATCATCCAAACTTTGATAAGGAGTTTCAATTAACAACGGACGCTTCTGATTACGCCATTGGTGCAGTTCTTTCGCGAGACAGTAAACCGATTTCTTTCAAGGACACTAACAAAAACAGGGGAGAACTACGCTACCAACGAGAAAGAGATGCTCGCTATCATATGGGCTCTTGACTCGTTGAGATGCTATCTCTATGGTTCGCGCAAAGTTAAAATCTTTACTGACCACCAGCCTCTTACCTATGCCCTCAGCCCTAAAAACACGAACACCAAAATGAAGAGATGAAAGTCCATCCTGGAAGAATATAACCATGACTTGGAATATAAGCCAGGAAAAGAAAACATATTTGCAGACTCCCTGTCGAGACCTCCTAAACCAACTTTAGTCAATTCCTTAACCCCAACAGCGCACAGTGATGACAGTTCGTCGCAAAACCTCATTCCCACCGTGGAGTCACCTATTAATGTGTTCAGAAACCACATTATCCTTAAACTTGGTGATGAAGACAGTTACCAGATACAGAATTTCTTCCCAAATTATTCAAGATACACTCTTATTAAGCCTCATTACACCGACAGCGATATTATAAATACCTTCAAGCGTTATCTAAATCCAAACACCACAAACGGGCTCTTAACAGACGAACAAACTATGGGTCGCATTCAGAAAATCTACCCAGATCATTTCAGAAGCTATCGAGTACGATATACACAAAAATTGTCGAGGATATCCCCGGCGCAGTGGAGCAAGAAGACAAAATACTTCAAATACACAAAAGAGCACACCGCAATGCTGAAGAGAATCGCTTGCAACTCCTTGAGCACTTCTATTTTCCGAAAATGGCCGCAAGAATAAAGTCCCTAGTCAATCAATGTAGTATCTGCAGGGAAAACAAGTACGATCGCCACCCTAATAAACCTGTATTGAATCCAACACCAATCCCTACTTATCCAGGGCATACCATCCGCATAGATCTCTTCAGTACTGAAAAGCACCGAGTTCTGACAGCTGTTGACAAATTCTCGAAACTCGGACAGGCCAAAATAATTGCTTCGAAATCTATCGAAGATATCAAACAGCCCCTTACAGAATTGCTCTTCTACTTCTGTGGCCCGGAGATAGTTGTAATCGATAACGAAAGCTCCCTTCGATCAGCTTCTTTAACTTCTCTAATGGAAGACGATCTTAAAATAAAGGTTTACAAAACTCCCCCATATAAAAGTGAGGTGAACGGACAGGTTGAGCGATGGCACAGTACCCTTAGTGAAATAATGAGATGCCTAAAGAAAGATGGACCACCCAGATCTTTTGAAAACCTGCTGCTGCGAGCAGTGCACGAATATAATCTAACGACTCACTCCACTACCGGAAAAAAAACCAATCGAGCTCCATTTTGGCCGAACTCCAAGGCCAGACCCAGCTGAACTAGAAAGAATCCGACTATCGAACATTGACAGACTCAAACAGAAACAAGAACAGGACTTGGCTAACCACAATAAGACAAGACAACCCACTAAACAATACGAAATCGGAGAAATTATTTATGTAAGACAAAATATAAGAAAGGGATCTAAATTAACAGCTCGATACAAACAAGAAATTGTAAAGGAAAACAATAATTCAACAGTTTTGACTGAATCTGGGAAAATTATCCACAAAAGCCACATACGTAATTAAAAGTCCTCTTTCAGACTCTTGCCTTTCATCGTCAACGCGAAAGTCGAAATACTAGACTACTCAAGCTCCCAAATTGTCACTCTTCATACAGGTAAAGCAAAAATTCAGGACGGAAACTTTAAATTGATTCATACAATCAACATTGACCAGT
This sequence comes from Odontomyia ornata, assembly GCA_963969285.1. NCBI lineage: Eukaryota > Metazoa > Arthropoda > Insecta > Diptera > Stratiomyidae > Odontomyia > Odontomyia ornata. The sequence goes on from OZ017740.1 coordinate 185,765,852, forward strand.
ACAAACATTTCGTTGAAAAATTTGAACCAATCCTTAATCTGTCAACAGTCAGGCACTCCCTCTCTGCATCTCATCTTTCCTACGAGCTCCAGCAGATTCGAAACATAATCCAAAATCTAAAACCGCGGAAGTTGAAAAGATCACTCGATTTTATCGGTACGACGTGGAAGTGGATTGCAGGCAATCCAGATCACGAGGATTTTCTCACCATAAAGGCCAAAATTAACAACATGTTGGAAAATAGTAACAGACAAGTTATAATCAATCAAATGTACCAAGAAAGAATTAATAATGAAACAAAAATTGCAAATCAAATTTTGGAATTATTTAAAGAAAAACGCAAACCAAGGACAATATTGTATTAGATATTCAACTTAAATTGTCATCAATTAAAGAAGAACTGAAAAATATTAACCTAGCTATTCATTGGGCGAAATTAGGAGTTATCTATCAATTCAATCATTTTATCAAAAACTGAAATAAAACTAGCAACAGATATTCTAGATAAGGAACTTCTTCCATATTCCACTATAGAGGAGGCTTTAGACTTTGCTGATATTAAAATAATAACAAATTTATCATCCCTTCTCTACATAATTAACATTATGTTAACTACTAGCCTCATTTACGATACATTATTGATTAAAGCAATTAAAAAGAAACAAATAATAAACGATATCAAATATAACAAAATTCTAAAAGCAAATGAAAAGATATTTGGCGTAATTAAAAATTGTAAGAATATAAATTATTTGACCATTTGTAAATCGAACGAAATTCTGGACATCACCAACACTTCCTGCATACCAAACCTCCTGAAGAGCCTCACAGCCAGCTGCAATAAAACCAGCAACGCACACGTGCCAACAATCGAAGAGATCGCATCAGACACCATACTACTGAATCAATATGTTGGACCAATCGAAGCAGATCATGTCAGCTACGACCTAAACGGGACCTACCTTCTAAAAATGCATAATACGAGCGTAAACATAAACGGGCAAACTTTTGTCAGCCGAGAAGCTACAATGATTAAGGCAATGCCTGCTATATTACAACCATCTCCACAAAGCAGAGCATATCAAGAAGTCCTTTCACTTGAGTTGATGAGGGACCTGCACATCAATAACACCAGCGAAATACTATATTTTCGAACAGAAACCACTGTGCATCAAATTGTAACTTATGGATTACTTACCATTATAGGATCCTACCTACTGACCCTCATCACATGCAAATTGATTTCAAGATTCAGAACGAAGCCAACTACTACGAAGATCGAAATAAAACAAACATCAGAATCACCAACAGCCGCTGCAACGCATCTTCAAACACCATCCCCGTCTCCGAGAATTGATCCACCGAGAGCATTTAAAAATGTCAGGTTTAATGACATTCAATTCTTTTAGCGAATCAAGGACGATCGCATTTAAAGGTGGGCGAGTTAGCGGTTTCCCACGCTACAAATTATGCTGACGCTATGGCTGCATCCAACATGTAATTGGAGCGATGCAATTCCTCAATTTGTGGAAAAACGAAATATGCTGTCGCATCATTTTCCATCAAGTAGATTTAAGTTAATTATTAAGTCAGTCTTTTGTGAACCTGTAAATCGTAAACATCGGGCTCAGCTCTCATTTTTTTTTTTTTAACATAACCCGGTTTTGATTTATTAACTTATATATATATATATATACATATATATATATATATATATATATATATATATATATATATATATATATATACATATATATATATATATATATATATATATATATATATATATATATATATATATAAATATACATATATATATATAAATATACATATATATATATATATATATATATATATACATATATATATATATATATATATATATATATATATATATATATTTTTTTTTTTTTTTTTCTTTACAAGCCGTCAGGCCTTGCTTAGTTGTGCGAGCAGACGCGTTTTGACTACTTTGAGTCATCTTCAGTGCCTAAAGGATGTGTTGAAGGGAACGACTTTATATAATCGTAGTATGGGTAATTAGCGGATGGGTAATGAGGTCAGGAAGTAAATTACTCAAGAGCTTAATTATACCAGGAAGAGGGATATTAGGTTTTTGTTTTCTTGCTTGGTGGATGTTCGTGTGTTCTGTTTCATCTCGTTTCCGTTTTCGTCTAAGAATGTGGTCTAGGACTGAGAAAATTGCGTCGCAATTGGTAACAAGTTGTACGGTGATAATGTCAGCGTCTGTCTTTCTATGTTTATAAATTTCAAGCCTTTTTAGGATGTCAAGTCTCGGTCCTTTGCTTTGTTTGCGTAGCAATTTCATTGAGTTTGCCATAGCGTCAGGCTCATGTGCGTAGTTTTGTAGGTGCGTCGCATAATTGGAGTCTGTCTTGTTGTGTAAGAAGGATCGTAAGTGCTCTTTGTATCTTGTCGTTAGTTTTCGTATTTCCTTCCTATAAATACCATGTCGCAGTCCTTGCATGTCAGTTGGTATATGCCGCTGTTTTCGTATATTGATGTGTCATTCAGTTTTGGTTTCAGTTTGTTGCCAATGTTGTTGTTCGTTTCGAATGCAGTTTGCAATTTGTATTTCCTGAAGAAGTTTGATAGTTTGTATGCCTCTTTGCCTACGTATGTTAATGAAACCCACTGTTGGTCATTCTTATGAGTTTGAGCCGGTTGGCGTTCCTGTTTTTGTTTGTACTGGGTGACAAGTTTGTCAATGCTATTCTGTAAATGTTGTTTGGTTAGTTGAAGTAGTTAGTAGGAGTCATGGGGATGGGGTCAAGCCTCTGCACCATTGATCTTTACCCTGCCAGCTTATGTTGTGTGGGGTGGTTAGATGTTTCATGTATAGTATGATCAGTTGTGGTTGGTTTTCTGTATATTTTGTAGTCCAATCGTGTTTGTTCACGTGTCACAGTAAGGTCCATATAGTTCAGTTGTCCGTTTGTTTCTTTTCCCATAGTAAACTTTATATTCGGGTGAATTTCATTCATATAGGTAAGTAGTTCGTCTTGTTTATTTCCTTGTAAGTCAATAACCATGAAACAGTCATCCACATATCGTCTGTAAAATATTACATTGAATCTTTTGACAACTTTGGGTATAAAGACTTCTTCCAAAGATTGTAAGAATATTTCTGACATTATTGAGGACATTGGATGTCCCATACCCAGACCGTCCTTGGCAATATATGTGTTGCTATTGAACTTAAAATAGTTCTGTTTGATTGAAGTATTTATGAGATTGAATATTTGATCTGTGAATCGTCGGCTGTTGTTGAATGAAAGTATTTCTTTTAGTATGGCCAGTGTTTCATCGACGTGTAGAGATTTGGTGATGTCTAATGATAAAAGTCGACAAGTTTCAGTCAATTTTAAAGAAGTGGTAGAGTTTGCTAGCTCGCGGCTGTTCTTTAATGCGTATATGTCGTCAAGGTGCATAATATCATCCATTTTTGTTGCCAAGTACTGTGCCAATGTGTATGCAGGAGCTGGGTGGTAGTTGACGACAGGACGGATAGGAATATTGGGTTTGTGGACCTTAGGTTGTGCTTTAAGGGGTGGTGTGCATGGATTTGGGTTTATGTAGCGTTGCTTAGTATTAAGAGGAATAATTAGTGGGGATTGTATAATGGCAGTACGTAAGTCCGCTTGGAACTTATTGGTGGGGTCTTTGTTTACCAGTTTGTATCTGTTGGCGTTTATGAAGTCTATTGTTTTTTGTACGTAGTCCATTCTTTTTAAAATCACTGTTGTATGTCCTTTGTCAGCTGTTGTCACTATTAGTAGGATATCCGTAAGCTTTGTCTGAATGTTTCTTAATATCTTATGGTTTTCGTGGGAATCCGTTTTGCTTACGCTAGTGCCTATTCTTTATAGTATGTCTACTGCAGTATGTCTTGCATGTGTCTGTTGTTCCTGTGGCAGTTTGTTAATGGCTAGGTCAGTGTCGATTACTAGTTGTTCTAGGTCTTTGTTGCGGTTTGTATTATATAAGTTGTGTTTCAGTCCCTTATTTAACAGCTCCATTTCTTGTGTCGTAAAAGGCATATCTGATAGGTTTACAGTCCGTGGATAGAAAGTACTGTTCGCTGGTGTGGTTATTTATTTATTTTTTTTTTGTTACATAGTCAAAATGCACTGTCTCTTAAATTAAGTTAAGAGTTTATTTACTAAGAATGCACAATAATTAATTTCCCTATTTTACAAATCGCACTTTGATCTACCTTTCACTTGTGTTATTAATTTACGCTTCAACTGACTTCAAATATATCCCTTAAATCTTTTACTTCATTCACTATGCATCAATATCACCTTTGATTCGCGCTCCACTCTTATCGCAGTTTTTGCTATTGCAGTTTTACTATCCTAGTTTAAGTACTACTTTATCCCCGATTCATTCAACTCGGCTTTATATAGGGCTCTAGTCATTCGATCCGTTTCTCGTATATTGCCTTATGTTCTGCCGAGAATTACCTGGGATATTCAAGAAATTCTAAATACCCGCAGAGACGTCACTTGCTTACTTTCAGCTATTGATCATGGATCTACTTGGTCCCTTCTAGTGGTTTCGAGTATATGCTTTTGACGCCATTCGTTTACATTTCTTAATAGCTTCTTTCCAATCAATATTGATCATGATGTTATTTACAGTTGCGACAACAATTGTGACAGTAGTTTGCAGAATTGTCTGGACTTGTAACATTATATATACATTATGACAAAAAAGTACCCGGAAATTTTAATTTGAATTCCCCGGGTAGATGATATTTCAAAAACTATATTTTGTAAAGTTGATAGGGCTGTCCTTAATTACTATGCGAAATATAAGCGTGATCTGTCAACCAGTTTGTTTACAGCAGCTGCTTAGGTTGGTACACGATTTTAACAATGGATAAAAATATGGAACAAAGAATATGTCTCAAATTTTGTGTTTCTAACCAAATTTCATGTGCGGAATCGTTGCTAATGTTGAAAAAGACTTAGCGTGATTTTGTTTCATCAAAAACACAAGCGTATGAGTGATACAAAGCTTTCAAAGACGGTTGAGAGATCTTTGGAGACATGCCTCGTTCTGGACGACCTTCGACTTCTTCAACTGATGGAAACATTAAAAAAGTGAAGGATATGGTGCTTGAAAGTCATCATGCAAGTAATGGAGTGATGGCAAGGGAACTCGACATCTCTCGCGAGTCCGTTCGAATGATTTTGGTGGATATTTTGGTTATGAAACGCGTTCTTGCTTGACTCGTCCCGATGAGATGAAAATTCACCATCGCATCGAGCTGTAATGATATCCGACAATCATTCATTCATTAGAGTGATATTCATTACATTGATACCCGATCAATGTAATGAGTATCACCCAGAACTAAATAGAAACACACGTAATGATATCAACACAAGGTAACAATTCATTCATATATTAAAATGATATTCATCACATTAATACTAAATCAATGTGATGAATATCACCCACATTTCACTTGACCTAATGCAATAAATTTCACTTGACTTCGAAAAGCATCAAGTGAACATAAACATTAAAATGTAACGAATGTAACATGAATCTCACCATAGAAATACATTCACTGATAACGTGTGAATGAAATCTCGTGTTCCCTTTGGCACGCGACGATTGAACGTATGGGCTAGTAAAGATGATTCACGTACTTTGCTTGAGGTGTGAACTGAAGTGGTGTTCCCTTTGACACACGACACTTGAGTTTATGGTCAAGTAATAATGAATCATGTGAGTTCATATGCATGATATTTTGTATACTCGAACGTGTCGTCGTTCTGAGTAATAAATTAAAAATTGGGTAATTTTTGTAATATTGTATGACCAATGGATTTCATATGTATGATATTTTGTATACTCAAGTGTGAGTAATAAGTTAAGATTTGGGTCATCTTAGTAATAATGTATGACCAATAAATTTCATATTTTTGTTTAGCTTGTAAGAAACGAAATTGTATATAAACCAAAGGAGTTATGAAAAATATATCAATTATTGATCATACACGTTAGAAGGAGTTTCTTTAAACGAATCGCTGCGAGTTTGTAGCGAATATAAACTATTTACTTTGCTGCTAATTGTAGCAAGTTAAAGTTTAAAATTTAGTAACCATGGCGTTAATGGAATTAAAGATTCCACGCCAGAAATCTCTGCGGCCTAGCCGCTTGGATAAGTAGGTACCCCACCAGTTCTGGATTTTATATTAGAAATTTATATCTTGTTCTAGAGAGGAACGAGATAAAATATATCCAAAAAAAAATCAGACATATTTTATGGCGATCCTGCCCTACCGAACTTTGAAGAAGAGGATGCGATTAATGAAGGACTATCAGAAGAGGATAAGCGCGTTATTAATGAAGTGTTTGAGAAATTAGTGAAACAAGCGGAGGAATACAAACCGATATCCGTGAAGAAGATTGAGCAGCCAGCACCACCTTATGTACCTACAAAGATAGGTACACCTGACTACAGAGGACCTAAGCCTCGCAGTATTGAGCGTTATCAGCAGAAGAAAATCAACAAAGAACAGGATATTGAAGCAACGATTCCGAAGAAGCGTCGACCGAGAGGAGGTAGAAGAACGAAATTAAAGCGCGAACGAGCAGAGCTTCACAGAATAATCCGGGTATCAGTTGGGGAGCAGAAGCAGCGGTTGCAGCAGAAACTGTTAGAGCTAAAGCCGGAACGAAGGTACTGGAAGCAATATGGGGAATAGCTGTTCGGTGCAAAGTACATTCGTGGAGCAGTATCAACAATCGTTGGTGACGACGGGTGCATTCACTATAGGATTAATTATATTTTACTTCTACAACAAACATAATAAGAATTACGTTGTTAAAAGATTGAATAGGAATATAAATGTGTAATTGAATGCATATAGAAATTACCATAAAATTAAATTGATAGTTATCCTTATTTTTTTTTTCGTTATCATTGAAAGGACTTCATGCTATACTAATTAAATTTAGCTTTATGGAGCAGTTAGAACTGGTTGTGCTTGAAAATGAAAGGATCCTTAGCAACTTAAAGAAATGTGCAAAAAGTTTGTATACGTTTGAGACTCTTCACGCAAAATTAGAGGAATTGAAAGCTAGGAGAGAAAGGTTCAATAATACCCTTAAAGTTTGTAGTGAGGAAGACTCTAGAATATTAGATCTAAAATTAAAATTCAGGGCTCAATCGTCAATCTTAGAAGGAGAAATCTGGCTACAGCTGAGTAAACAAGGATACTCTATAGAGACAGACACTAAAGAAGAATCCATTAGCGAGGATTTAGAATTGAGTTTACCATTTCTCGAGGAAAACTTTACGATGGCTGATTTTAATCTAGAAACGGCTATGAAGTTGATCCCTGTCTTTGATGGCAAATATAAGGAATTAGATCCTTTCCTTAAAATTCTGGAAATTTCACACGCAACTTTATCAGCTAATGCAAAAGCTAGCTTAATAGACTTTGTTGTAAATGTAAAATTGAGTGCCACCGTCAGACTTTCTTTGGCCAACTCTTCGGTTTCCACTTTTGACTCTTTGAAATTAGAATTACAGAATCGTTACAAAAGTAACAAAACAGTTCCACAAACCCACACACTTTTGAGCGGCACTTACCAGAAAAAATCTTCCGTGAGCGCTTACAAAGACAAGATTCTGAATTTGGTTGATGAACTTAATCAGCTACAAATTCAGGAAATAGGTAGTCAAGTTTCCGCTAACGAGAAGAAAATAATAACGCAAATGAATGACACCTACGCATTGACTGTTTTCAAAAACGGACTAGGTGATCAGCTAAGAAGCACTATTTTCTCGGCAAGACCAAAAAGCTTTGCTGAAGCCGTGTCTCTTGCGCAAGAACTGGAAAATGCAGAGACGCAAGCTACCAATAGCGTGATGCATTTTACTAACGGCTCAGATAGAAAAGGTAAAAAGCAAGGCAACCGCTATAAGAAAAACAGAGGTCGAAGATATAATTCAGATAATAATGATGCGAATAGCAATCGCAATTATAATAGTAGCAACAACAATGGTGGTGATGGTAATGAAACGAACACTCGTTACCAAACTAACCAAAACAATAGTAATTATAGAGGTCGTGGACGTAATAGAAGGAACAATTATAGGAATAATTACAATGACAACTATAATAATAATGGCAATAGGAATAATTACAATAATGAACGAAGAACTGTACACGTTGTTACCGATCAGGGAAACGTGCAAGGCTCCCGAGAGGATTTTCAGAACCTCCCGGATCAGTAAGTTCAAAACTAGAGAGAAAAATATTTAGAATCACTGACAACTGTACAAATTTTGTAAGAATCTATAATTGTAATTCAGGCAGATGTCTCTTATTTTTAATCGACACCGGAGCAGATGTGTCAATTTGTAAAGAAAATATTCATTTTAACTTAGAGAACACGATAGATACTAATAATAAAATTAAGTTAACCGGCATTACCAAAGAGAAACTACATCTCTGGGTACAACTAATCTTGACTTAATGATTGGGAAATATAAATTAAAAGAACCATTCCACGTTGTGCAAAGCAATTTTCCAATAAGCACGGATGGAATCATCGGTAGAGACTTAATGGTCCATTATTTATGTAAAATCGATTACGAAACGTTTACAATAACCTTCAACGTGAACGATGAAGATATCATACTACCTATGGACACACGAAAACAGGAACATTCACAGCTAAATATTTCAGCAAGAACTGAGATGATTGTCCCTGTTAATATAGAAGTTTCTGAGGATAGTATTATCCTTAACACAGAAATAGAAAAGGGTGTTTTTGTAGGAAATACTATCATACCTGTAAAAGGGGTTCGACACGTAAAAATATTGAACACTAATGACGAAGACATCGTCATAAGGAACTTTAATGTTGAAGTAGAACCGTTGAAACACTATAACATTTTTAAGTGGGAAAAACAAAGATATACCAAAGACAGATTCAAGAAACTTACAGAGGTTATGAACAAAGATATTCTCGACAGACCCGCGATGCATAATTTACTTGAGATAATAGAGAATTTTCAAGATGTGTTTCATTTGGATAGAGAAAAATTAGAAACAAATAATTTTTACAAACAGAGGTTACAGACCGTAGATAAAAATCCGGTTTATATTAAAAATTATAGATTGCCACAATCCCAAAATGAAGAGATCCTACAACAAGTTAAGGACCTTGAAACAAATGGCATTATTGAACCATCGATAAGCCCATACAACTCACCTCTTTTGGTAGTACCAAAAAAGAGTGCAGATGGAAAGGCTAAATGGCGACTGGTTGTGGATTTTAGACGACTTAACGACAAAATTGTCAGCGACAAGTTTCCTTTGACGAGACTTGAAGACGTCTTAGACAAGTTATGTAGAGCAAAATACTTCTCTACGCTGGATATGACTAGCTCTTTTCATCAAATTGAACTTGAGAAAGAGTCTAGACCATTGACGGCATTCTCAACTAGTGATGGACACTATCAATTTAAAAGATTACCATTCGGATTGAAAATTTCATCAAATAGCTTTCAAAGGATGTTGACCATAGCTCTTAGTGGCCTAAGTCACGAAGCATTCCTGTATGTTGATGACATTATAGTATTCGGTTGCAGCATCAAACATCATAATGACAACCTTCGTAAAGTATTACAAAGACTGCGTCAGCACAATTTAAAATTAAATCCGGAAAAATGCCAATTTTTGAGATCAGAGGTGGTATACCTGGGTCATTTGATAACCAATGAAGGAATCAGGACTGATCCAGCTAAAAATGATACTATCAGAAACTACCCTGTCCCGAAAAATGCAGACGAAGTCCGCAGATTTGTGGCTTTCTGCAATTATTACAGGCGTTTTATTCCTAAATTTGCTGAGACGGCGAAGTGTTTGAACGCTTTACTAAAGAAGAATGCAACATTTAGCTGGACTGAAGAATGTCAGAATGCATACGATACTTTGAAGAGAAAATTGATAGAACCTCCAATCCTTCAATATCCAAATTTTGACAAACCTTTCATATTAACGACTGATGCTTCTAACTACGCGTTGGGCGCAGTCCTATCTCAAGGAGAAATTGGACAAGATTTACCAATTTCTTATGCAAGTAAATCTTTGGCTAAACACGATATTAATAAACCTACTATCGAAAAAGAACTCTTAGCCATACATTGGGGCATAAACTTCTTTAGACCCTACCTCTACGGAAGGAAGTTTGTGGTTGTGACCGATCACAGACCACTGGTATCTTTGTTTACACATAAAAATCCTTCATCGAAACTTACTAGAATTCGTGTTGACCTGTCCGATTATGATTTTTCGATTGTATATAAACAAGGTAGTATGAATACCAATGCTGATGCATTATCAAGGATCGAGCTAGACTCTGATACCTTAAAAGCAATGATACCTCCAGAAAATGATGAAACTGCGAAGAAGAAAATATTAGCTATTACCAGGCAAATGGCCTCTAAAAATGAAAAGAAGATAGTCGACGACGAGGGCACCCAGACACCGATAGAACTTGATCAACTCTATTGTTGGGATTGCACGAGTTTGTCAGACATCACCGGTATCATGAAATTAAAATTTATTCTGCACAGAGAAAATAAAAGAGAAAATAACAGAGAAAATAAAGTTTCCATTATACGTACAAAAGATATTATAGAAGTGCACTGTAGCGATGTAACTGAAGCGAAATCCGTTTCCATCAAGAATGCTACCACAAGAGATAAAAATAATGAGACAATTGGCGATAATCCATATCCGAAACTCGTTTCGATTTTGGAGAAGCTAATGAGATTCGCGAATCAAGAATGTATAAATAAACTCTCATTATCTTGTGAAGACATTATTTTTGAGTCTATAGACAAAGTAATGTTTAAAAGAATATTTAATATGTTGCAACATAAAACAAGTACGCAAAAGAAACTTCGAATCATGATATACAAACCACCAACTAAAGTAACAGATAAAACAAACCAAAAGAAGCTAATAGAAGAGTATCACAACTCACCGCACGGAGGACATCTTGGGGTTCGCAAGACATTGCTAAAATTAAAACAGCGATATTGTTGGAAAAATATGAACAATATGGTTAAGGTTCACATAAGAAATTGTGCAGCATGTCAGACTAATAAACAAGTAAGACATACAAAAGAAAGGATGGTCAAAACTGACACTCCATCAACAAGCTTTGAAACGGTACAAATAGACACCGTAGGTCCATTAAGAATCTCAAATAACTACCGATATATATTAACGTTACAATGCGAATTGACGAAATTTGTAGTTGCTTTCCCTATAGAAAATAAGGAGTCACAAACAATAGCTAAAGGACTAGTAGAAGAATTCATATTAAAATATGGACATTTTAAAATACTCAAATCTGATTTAGGGACCGAGTTTACAAATAAACTAATGGGCGATATATGTGAATTGCTAAAAATAAAGCAAATTTTTTCTACTCCATACCATCACCAAACATTGGGTTCGGTTGAAAGAAACCATCGCGTACTTAACGAGTATATGTACTCTTTTGCTGATGACCAGCAATGGGACACATGGATTCCGTACTACACCTTTGCATATAATACTACACCACATGTAGACACAAATTATACACCATATGAGCTAATTTTTGGAAAACTCTCTTACCTTCCAAATGATTTAATTGAGAATAGGGAAAAAGTCTACAATCTTGATGATTATTCAAAAGAGCTAAAGGTTAGATTAAGAACATCCATAACAAAAGCTAGGAACATAATACAGAATGTTAAATCCAAAAGAGTTCAAAATCAAATTTATACAAACCCAATACACATAAACATCGGAGATCTAGTATTAATCAGAAATGAGAATAGAAAGAAACATCAACCTCCTTACAAAGGTCCTTTCAAAGTCATAAACATTGAAAATAGTAATGTAATAGTTGATATTAATGGACTCCATAAAGCAATACATAAAGATAGAATAAAAGCATATAACGTTGTATCATAATAAAAACATTATAAGACTTACAAGGATAATTAGAACATTTAATTATAAAGAATTACCAATTTTTTTTTTTTTATAAAACTAAAGAAAAATATGTAAAATAAAATATATATATAGAATAAATTAAAGATATAAGAAAGAGAATATATATATATATATATATATATATATATATAGAATAAATTAAAAATAATATAAGAATATATATAAACATTGAATAATATGTAAATAATGAAAATTTTTTTTTTTAGATTCGTATTAAGATATAGAACTAAGTTCAATATATTAACACTCATCTTGAGGTTAAGGGTGTAATGATATCCGACAATCATTCATTCATTAGAGTGATATTCATTACATTAATACCCGATCAATGTAATGAGTATCACCCAGAACTAAATAGAAACACACGTAATGATATCAACACAAGGTAACAATTCATTCATATATTAAAATGATATTCATCACATTAATACTAAATCAATGTGATGAATATCACCCACATTTCACTTGACCTAATGCAATAAATTTCACTTGACTTCGAAAAGCATCAAGTGAACATAAACATTAAAATGTAACGAATGTAACATGAATCTCACCATAGAAATACATTCACTGATAACGTGTGAATGAAATCTCGTGTTCCCTTTGGCACGCGACGATTGAACGTATGGGCTAGTAAAGATGATTCACGTACTTTGCTTGAGGTGTGAACTGAAGTGGTGTTCCCTTTGACACACGACACTTGAGTTTATGGTCAAGTAATAATGAATCATGTGAGTTCATATGCATGATATTTTGTATACTCGAACGTGTCGTCGTTCTGAGTAATAAATTAAAAATTGGGTAATTTTTGTAATATTGTATGACCAATGGATTTCATATGTATGATATTTTGTATACTCAAGTGTGAGTAATAAGTTAAGATTTGGGTCATCTTAGTAATAATGTATGACCAATAAATTTCATATTTTTGTTTAGCTTGTAAGAAACGAAATTGTATATAAACCAAAGGAGTTATGAAAAATATATCAATTATTGATCATACACGTTAGAAGGAGTTTCTTTAAACGAATCGCTGCGAGTTTGTAGCGAATATAAACTATTTACTTTGCTGCTAATTGTAGCAAGTTAAAGTTTAAAATTTAGTAACCATGGCGTTAATGGAATTAAAGATTCCACGCCAGAAATCTCTGCGGCCTAGCCGCTTGGATAAGTAGGTACCCTACCAGTTCTGGATTTTATATTAGAAATTTATATCTTGTTCTAGAGAGGAACGAGATAAAATATATCCAAAAAAAAATCAGGCATATTTTAGAGCCACGATTGTGATCGAATTTAAAGCCAAAAACGCGATGGTAAAAACTGAGATAGAGTGGAGCGCAAGGTAAAGGCGATAGTGTGGAGTGCGAATTAAGAGCGATATTGAAGTGAAAGATAGTAGTAATACAAATTGATGGACAAAGTGAAAAAAAAGATATTAGTGAAAGTGTTAAATTAGTGATTGTGCATTTCTTTCAGTAAATGAACTCTTAACTTAATTTAAAAGACATTGCGTTCTCACTTTCCCGGGACATTAAAATTATTGGCCGCGAACCATAACACGCGACAATATCTATCTCCGTTCAAAAGTTATGCGTGAGCAAACACAAAAAAAGCAACAAAAAATATCCATGATGAATTGATGACCTTTCCTTTGGAAGTCGGTTAAAAATTATGCAACCACCTTTGGAAGATATGAGCTATTGTGTCAATTGGAAAACTACTGAAGCCGTTTTTTTACATAAAATGACCCCGATATCTTACAGTGATTTTTTCAATTGGCTGATGGATAAAAAACCCGTAAAAGACCTTTACTCAGAATTTGCTATAACACTGCCATGCTTTTCTGTAGTCTCCTTCAATCAAAATAATTTTTGTTTGCTAGTGTAGTCTAACATTCGTTTCTACATAAACTCTCACGCCGCTATATGTATCTAAATATACATACATATAAGCTAACATAACAAATTCAAGACCGCTTAAAAGTGAGATTTGCACTACTCATGTTGAACGGACACACTTGGTACTCCCTATCTCTTGGGTGTATATTCCGTTAATGGTGATCCCGTAGCCATCCGTTCGTACTTCTAGACAAACACATTTCTATATAACATCACATCGACTACCAGAGCTATCCTACGGTGTGCCATATTATTCCTGGAAATGCTTGAAGTGCTCGCACTACTTGTGCATACATACATAGCTATAATATTGGTCTATAGCACTGGCATGAGCCACAACCGGAGACTTCATGGTTCAAAGTGCCGCGATGTCGTGCTTTCCAGCTTTCATTGCTTTTGTTTTGACATGCCGCGCGTGACTCCTCATCATCCATACTTCCCACCACCCCCACAGTTACGCTCCAAGTAAAATTCAGGCACAATCCATACTTTGTAAATAGGGTTGCGTGAATTTTACTCAATTCTATGACATCGATTCAGCGCTAGCCCAAGAGAAGGACTCGGAAAATATTGAAGCTAATAAATATGTACATATATGTATGTATGCACGTTAACGTTTCTGTAGTGAGCATTGACAGTATACTACAAACTACTCTTTTTGGAGCGTATTTAAGATGGAAACTAATTTCCTCCTGCAACTTACATATATTGCATTTCATTCATTCGGATAATGCTTTGAATTTTATGAACTATGTATTTAAATTGCGAAAGATACATCACGTTTGGTTATAAGATTAAAAATACGAGAAAGTGTCGTAAAGAGGAATAAACCAATAACATCATACTTATACCAGATCATATATGTAAACTAACAAGCAAGTTCACTAGCCAATCGGCCAAATTAAAAGAGAAGTAAAATGTTCGAACGAAAAAAGCAAAAGACTTTCAGAAGATAAGGAGCGCCTTTATCAATATTTGTTTGCATTTGAGATAGAATCTGAAAGCGCTATCAGCTTGGAACTAAGCTTTCAAGCGCAACTTCCTTTGCTAAAGTGTTTGCATGTGCGTACATCCAAAGCATAGTACATTCACCTAGTACTCACACCTTCCAATTACCCTGTGTTGCACACTTTCTGAATTTTCCAAGGGGCCGATCAGCTGATCCGGGGCACGTCAGCTGAGCCCAGGCCTGGCGCGTTCAAGAAACAAAGCAAATAAAATTTCAGACGGACGTGTTCTTTTGCGCATTTCAGAACATGGAAGTGCTGCCAGATCCAAATAAAAAACCAAGATTGCATGGAACGAATTTGTTTTTCTGCATAGTTATTGATTATTGAGATATGGTAATCCTGAAATCTCTCATCGAAGCATATGTATGTTTATATTCTCACGTCAAATTTTTTAAAAACGTTAGTCCGAAGTTAATTTTTATCGGAAAAAATCTTAATTGTCGAAGTAATCGACTCAGGAAATTTCTATCGAATATTTTTACTTCGATTGGTAACGAAAAACAAATTCACAAAGAAAATTTCGCCGCTGGTATGGAGGAGCCCGACGGCTTCCCACCGTTGGGGCAACCTGGGGAAACGACGAATACGAAACTGGCGACAATCAGTAAAAGAAAACATAACGAAGAAAACTCCGTAGATGGAGGGTGCAAGCTGCAAATAATAGCGGATAATCAACAAATGGCCAAATTGCAGAAAGAAAATGATGAACTAAGGCAAGAGATACAGTCTCTCAAGGATCTTTTCAAGCAAGGGATGAAGCCTCAAAAGACGCAGCCACAAAATCAATGGCAACAGGTAACAAAGCCGAAGAAAAGTGCAAAGCAAGTAAATCCAGAGGAAGTTCTAAGTGCTGGTGGCACCAACGAGAGCCAAAATTATTTTGCAGCGCTGGAGGGATTAACCGAAGATATGGAAATCGAAGAAAACATCAGAGGTAATTTTAATCAAGATAATGACGTTAATTTCATTCAATATTTAAAGAACAAAAATAAGAAGAAAAAACCAGCCCGCAGTTCTGCTGGTTCCTCTGAAAAAGCTTCCAACAAGACAGAAAAAGTTCCGCCAATCAACGTGTTCGGACAAACCGGGAAAGATATGGTTCGGCTATTGGCAGCCGAAAATAAACTGGCCGATTTCGAAATCAAAAGAGTTAATGCCGAAAAATTAACTATAAGGACGAAATCACTGGTTGATTTCAAGTCAGCCAAAGATGCGCTGAATTCTGGGGAGGTTCCACACTTCACCTATACCCCAAAAAGTGAAAAGAATCAGACCTTCTTGTTGAAGGGTTTGGACAGCGGAGAGGATACGGTCGATCTTCTTCAGGTGCTCAAGGAAGCTGCACCAGATATTGATTTTATTTCAGTTAAAGCCTTTGCGACAAGAAGGTCGACCATAGAAAGGAAGAATTTACCACTTTACCTGGTACAAATTGCAAATAAGAGCAGTCCAAGTGCCCTTCAACAAATAAGGTACTTAAATTTCAGAGTGGTGAGGTGGGAACGCCTCCAGAAAAGAGAAGTCAACCAGTGTTACCGGTGTCAAAGATTTGGACATTCGGCTGCCAATTGTGCCATGCACTATCGTTGCGTTAAATGCAAAGACGTTCATGCTCCCGGTGAGTGCAAATTGGCTCAGACGGAGCCTAAAGAAAAATTATACTGCGTTAACTGCGGTGTTTTTGGTCACCCAGCATCATATCGAGGATGCTCCCGATATCAAGATGCAAAAGTTAAATTTGCTCCAAAGCAAACACAAGTACACCGTAATATCATACCTTCCAACTTCGTCAAGCCCGGAGTATCATTTGCACTCGCCGCTAGAGGACCAGCAGAAAATGCTGGAAATAATGTAAATAATGTAAGTGGCAATAATGAGCTGCTTCTCAAAATTTACCAGCAACTTAATTCTTTATCGGAGAGAATCGACAAACAAGATTCAAAAATTAACTTTGCTTTTCAGCGTTTAGGTCTTTCAAATGCCTAATAATAACTTGTCATCCAGTCATATTCCCACGAATAGGCTTCGCCTCATATCGATCAACGTCGACTCTATCGTTGCTATACATCGACGTGATTATCTCCTTGAATTTGTTGTTAAGCAAAAGCCTGACATCATACTTCTCACTGAAACCCACCTCAATTCATGGCATTCCATGGAATTCAAAGATTTTGCATTCGTAAGAAACGATAGGGTAATAAGTGATGGGGGAGGTGGCACCGGGATATTGGTTAGAAGACCCTATTGTTTCCAAAATATTGAAAAAGTCGAATTCAAAAACTTTGAATTTCTTGAAGTGTCCGTCATCAAAATTTCACTGCCAGGTGGGGATAACCTCTTCGTTATCTCTGCCTATGCAACTGGTCAAAATGTTCTCAAGTTCAAGGAGGAACTCAATTCCTTGTTTGAAATACTCGAATTGAACAGGCTGCATAGTTATTATATTTTTGCCGGTGACCTGAATGCCAAGCATACATCATGGCTGAACGCCACCAATAATCCAAGAGGTGTATTCCTGAAATCATGGATAACAGAGAACCAAATTGAATACAGGTGCAACCTATATGGGTCGGAGTTCCCAACATACCCTAGGACAAATTCATATTTGGACCTCTGCATTGCTGACGCAAGACTTGAATTCAGCATTAATAGTCCTCAACGGAAACTGCAGGTGCTTCCTTACGATAGCGACCATAACGCAATCGTAATGGAAATCAATCATCAATTTCTTCCTCATTCCAGTTCAACATGAAAACCATCGGTTGAATTTCAAAAAAACAGACTGGGGAAAGTTTCAAAAGAAGTTTAATCGGGAGTACCAGAAGCAATGTCCTCCTTCTGATGATGGCAACGCTTGCTCAATGGTTCCTAATAACAGAAATCTAACTGACAATGAAATTGATCTCTATTTGTCGAAGTTAGAGAAGCTGACGTTGGAAACGATTGAGAAAGTAGTTCCCAAGATTAAACATCGAAACAATATGGAAGGATATGAAACACCAACCATCGCAAGGTTGAAAAGATTGAAAAGCCTTCTTCTCACACGCGTCAACAATATTTATCGACGATTTTTGGACTACAACCATCCCTCGTTGGCTTTGTTGAAATTACACCTGAAGAATGTCCGGAACTTAATCCGTTCATACTTCAGGAGTGAGGTCAGCAATCAATGGGCGGAAAAATTGAGGGGTATTAGCCCACAGGACCCAGATGGCGTTTTCGCGAAAGTGAATAGCTTATTCCGCAGGAAGTCTCGAGTGAAGGTATCGAATCTTGAAGTCACTAGTGATGAGATAAATCTTCTCGACAGAGCTGGTATCGAAATTGATAGTACGACTCCGGATAGAAATGGAAACAGGATTATATGTGATGGATTGCAGAAACTTGCCTTGATTGGAACACATTTAGAATTGGTTCATCTGCCAAACCCAGAGAGAAGGAATGAAATATTTTCGGAGGTCGTTGAAGCAAAAGTTTCCGACTTCAAATCAAGCCTGAACGGCCAATCAATTCTTCATTTCGATGAAACATTAACATCTGACCTCATACCGAGCTTGAATCTTATTGATTATTTTGTCAGCTATGAAGACTTGTGTTTCATATTTCGCAGGATAAACAACAAAAAATCATGTGGTACTGACGGTATTCCAAATATAGTTCTCCGACATTTGCCTGAGGTTGCTATTAGGAATTATTGCATATTTTTCAACAACATGTTGAACAATTCATATTTCCCAAATGAGTGGAAAAAGGCTAAGGTATTTCCGATCTTGAAGAAAGGAAAAGAATCTTCATGCCCTAAAAGCTATCGCCCAATCAGCTTGCTGCCTAACATCAGCAAGGTGTTTGAAGTGATACTCAACAGAGCATTAAACGCCCACATTGAGAATTATGAGTTGATGCCGAATTGCCAATTTGGTTTTCGTGCCAGGCATTCGACCATACATGCAATAACGAAAGTAACCTCAGACATCTGTTGGAAATTAAACAATAAAGAATGTGTTGGAGCATGTCTCATTGATATGGAGGAAGCCTTCGATACGGTGTGGTTAGATGGACTAGTTTTCAAACTTCTTCAGGACAGGTTCCCCAGACACCTTGTCGCCTTGATGTGCAATATGTTATACGGGAAATTGTTTGTTGTAACTGATGGAAATCTGACAACAATGCGCGAATTCAAGGTCTTGAATGGTCTACAGCAGGGAACAGTTACTGCGCCCTTGCTTTTCTCAATATTCATTCGCAAGCTATTGAACGGCTTTGATTTTAACGTCTCGCCAACGCGATCATTGGTAGCGTTTGCTGATGATCTGATCATCTATACGGCAGACCGAAAAGCTACAATAGTTCAGAGCAATCTTCAAAAAATGTTTAAAGATGTGCAGCTCTACACCGACAATTGGCGAATGAAAATCAATGCGCAGAAGTGCGAAACAATTTTGTTTCGAACAACGCTGCAGGGGGCCAGTCAAGACCTGAAACGTAATTGGAAGGATTTCCACATTATGGCTGGTGAGGGTAGTTCAGAACGGGTTCCACATAAATCCTGTGTTCGATACCTCGGTGTTCATCTCGATCAGTATCTGTACTACACTGAACATGTCAAAATCATGCTCAGTAAGGCACTTAAAGTAGTCATGGCCCTTCGAAAACTCTTTCATTCCAGATACATTGATCAAAAAGTCAAAGTTATTTGTTGCAAGACCCTGGTTAGGCCAGTTTTGACATACGGGTGCCAGATCTGGTACAACCAGAGTGCTAGTACAATGGAAAGATTAAGAGTTTTCGAAAGGAAATGTCTTCGTGCATGTACTGGTTTGTACAGAAAGCCTGAGACGGATTGGAAGCACTATATATCGAATAGAAGAATTTATCAAAAATGCTCAAGTGACAAGAGTCGATATCTTCATATTGAAACTTCTTCGGAATCATATCGCAAGATCTGTAACTGTGAGTGAAAACCCTTGGATTTCAGAGCCGTTCCACACTACAGACGGGTATATTGTGACTTGCCTCACTACTGGCTTCGTTCCTCCAGAAGCATTCGTGTATTTGGACATGAATCGATATATTTTTGATTCTGACGGCGTCCCAATCATATATCACATATACCGACGGGCCACCGATAAGAAGATAAAATATCCTCCGAATCTGAGTTCACGAGACCAACAATTCCAATGGAGATACTCATTTGCTAGATTCGTTGAGGCTGGTCGAGCTGAGATGGAGCAATCTAGGTATTGGTGGCTGAATGACAATGTCTAAATTATTCGTGTTTATTTTCTGTTTTTGTGCTTTTTCTCGTTACTTAGTTTTTCAGATTCATCTCATTATTGCTACATCTAGTGTTGTTGTTTATTTGTATTATAATTTAGGTATAGGTTTCAATATAAGGTAACGTTTTTTTTTGTTTTTTTTTTGATTGAACTTATTTAGAATTAGGGTGTAACATATTAGGTATAGGATATAAGTTCATTGTTGTGTTAGTAATATAAGTAATTTTTGAATAATGCTGGTTGGTTTTTTCTCCTTTTTCCAATTGAA
>OZ017740.1:185788874-185873874 GCA_963969285.1 Odontomyia ornata
TAGTTATTCATGTCAAAAGTTGTATTCATTTAAAAATGAGTGAAATTTCTGAAAACTCATTCTGAAAACACATTTGCATTGTCACGTAAAAGAGCTACTCCTTTTGTCAATTTTCCCCAGCTTTTCACCATCACAGCATTTCGCAGACATTGTTATAGTGCAGCGCAGTACTTTACAGTTATAGTGATGCCCTTTTCTTTGTAATCAATAGAAGAATTTCCTCTGTATAACAGAAAACAGTGGCCAGAAATTTTCCAGCCGGTGGAGACACTTTGAGTTTCTGGGGGGTATTTTTACCATAGAGGGCCAAAAACTCGCGAAAACACTCAACTTGCCGCTGTTTCTGGTTTAGCGTGAGCATTCTCGGCACCCACCTTTGAAGTACCAAGATGATCATGTAGGATGTCAAAATTGTTGAGCTGATACTCCAATTATTTTTGCAAGCTGCTTTTTGTTTAAATGGGAATCTTCGGAAATGATTATTTCAAAGATTTGACGTTTTCTACCGTGGTCGCCTCGACATCTTCAATCGAATCTCTGACTTAATTGAAGGGGTTGTGCCACTTGTAAACCATGGTTACATTCACAGCTAGTTTGAGTTTGAATCCACATACTTTTGTTGAAAATCTTTGCAGGATTATATATAAGTACATTCAAATAAAATGCGTAAATTGAATTAACTGAATTGATGAACTGACTTCGTCGACCGAGTCACACCAGCGTTTCCTCGGTTTTCCCGCTGGTCCCTTCTCTTCACATCTCCCAACGAAAATCTTTTTGGATATCCGTTGTTCGTCCATACGATTCACATGGCTAGCCCATTGCAGCTTCCGCAGTTTTACAAAAGTTGAGACTTCCGGCTCGTCAGATATTTCATACAGCTCATGCTTGTATCGAGTTCACCATTGGTTCATCATATGGTTATGGGGAAACACATTTTTCATAGTCTAGAAAACCATTATATGCAAAGATTAATCGTTGGAAAGTTGAAGGCCCTACATTGTTATGAGTTTGCTGTGTCCGGCTACTTTTCGGGAAATCAGTGAAAAACGCTCTCCCATGACACATTTTTTCCACAACTTTCTTTTGAAGGAGATATTTGTGGAAAATATATGGGTAAGACTTGTTTGAAGTCTCGGAAAGCCGGTAGGAATTATAGCCTGCCAATCAGTAATGAACGCCTCAATGTCCTGAATTGTCTCCTGTAGTGGCATCCTTAACAGATTTAGAAGAGCGCTTTGTTCCTCCTCTAATTATTATGTCTTTAAAATCTTTTTCAGAGTAGCAATAAATTGTTCGTGGTCGAGCTATAAATGTTCCTACAGAAATCAATTATTCAATAAATATTCTTCCTTGATCCCAGGAAGACATACAAATAGTGCCAATTTGTTTCCGATGAAAATAGGGAATTTTATGTTTGAAATGGTATGAAGTTATTTACGATGCAGTAAAACATCTTAAAAATTCTGATCTTTGCAAACATTTCAATATCGAAGTTGATATCAATATGGTGAATTTAATAATAGCTACTGATCCAAATTACAGAACATTGTACACCCTAGATAACCACACTGAACCTAATGTTGGTTCAAGTTCCAATGGAGACGAAATTGATACTGTCAACACTGCCGATGAAGGAACTCTTTTTGCTTCAAATGCGTAGCAAGCAAAGGTAAACTACAATCACGAATGGGTTGTGAACGTGACTGGGTGGCAGTTGTGAAAATTAAGAGAACTAACTTACTAGGAGCTCTGGCATGGCCCCATGAGAGCAGTTGCCATTAGTTCCAGCAGAATCACAATTCATAAAAGCCAGTAGGCTACCTGCAATCAGATAGCAGTCGATTCGACGAAGAAGTTAAGGAGACAAGAGGTATATGTTGGTTTAAGTCGGTTCACTAAGCTAAGTGGTCTGTATTTGATTGGTAAATTTATTTCACCTTCATCATCTAAAAGCTTTAAGTTTAAATAGAAATAAAAAGGTTTAGGTCTCATACTTAAGAATCTTCTTGCCTCTTCCCTTCAAAATTTCCTGAGAAAAACTCTATCGTTTATTATAACGTAAATAGCCGATCACGATGCAACAACCAAAACCCATAATCGATTTCTGTATTAAAACAAGAAACTACTACACTTTGATACTATCTTTACATATTGCAATACTCGAAAAAAAATATGTTTAGTAGCAGAAGTTATACAAGATATAGTCATACGTTCAGACTACCAATCTCCTAGCGTAACGCTTCAGAAGGTAGGAACACTGACTAACGCATTTGAAAGAAGTGAATGCTTTGTTTTCATTTCTTCGAGCAAAAGGGCTTACTGCGCGTTTGAGCTCCAATTGATGTAATACAGACAATCGAACTTCTGCAAACATTGCATCTTGTGTGAGATCTTAGGGACTATTTTCTGATCACAAACACCTTTTGTTTTAGATACGGACAACTTTCTTCCCGGTACTAGTAGAGTCAAATCTACGAGCAAAGAGATTGATATTGCAGAACATGCGAGCTTGCTATGCATTAAAATGGAACGGTGCTTGACGTCAAGTAAATCAAACACCAATATTTGCCAGATGCTTTGTGAATTCACAAGAAATTCCAGCTGTAATGGTAGTAAGCACCCTAATGCTTTTATGAACATGCTGTACGCTAAGCACATTTCAAATTTTCAGTTAGTGGAAAAAACTGGTGACTGTAGCTGCTTCTATTATGCGTTGTCAGTACTTCTTTGTGGTGATGAAAAATTCATGAAGTGTCTCAGATTTATTGAAGTATATTATGAAAACTCAAGGGTTCATTCAGGAGATGCAAGTGATACTCGGAAGGGATGAAAATGACTCTGTTAGATATGCTCGAATCGGGGATGTTTTTCTATTTTCTTTGATTCTTCGACGCCCTTTCAATGTTGATGTTGGCAGTAGTATTTATAATTCTTATATATTTGCCCCTGTTTAAAACATGAACCACATATGCACCTTAGTTCAGAAATTCAACATTATGAAGCCACCATCCTAAAGTGGGAGATCACAGTACCTCCAACTGCAGACCATACAATACCCGTTACCAACTTAACTTCCGTTTAAGCAAGAACTTCATTTTATTAAATTGTGGGTAAAACTTCTTCAAAAAGTACAATCATCACTTTTTCTTGATCTCTTAATCAAAGGAGAATCAGGTTTGTATTATTATTTTCTGTTTTCAATTATTGTTAATGTTGTTATTATTATTACTATTATTATAATTATAATCTTATTAGTACTTATTTGATTATTATTACTACTACTACTCATCATCATCTATGGCGCGACAGCGCAAGCCGGGCCTTGGTCTCCAGGACTAATCTCCTCTAATCATCACCGTTCCGAGACCTTGTCCGCCAGTTATTTACTTCCAACAAGGATCTGGTACCAGCTTCTATTGTGTCCTCGGTCTTCCCGCTAGACGTCTACCTCGTGCCCTTCCCGTTGATGAATTCTTTTGAGTAGCCGATTTTCTTCCATTCTTTCTATATGGCCTGCTCATTGCAATTTACGCAACTTTACTTAAGAGAAAACAGGTGGATTGCCAAATAATTCATACAACTCATCGTTGCAACCTAATCTCCAATTTGTTTCCTTTTTTCACGGGGCCGCAGGTGTTACCCAACACTTTGCATTCAAATACGTAGACTGCATTTTTAGATTCGCTTGTCAGGGTCTATGTTTCACTTCCATATACCAGCACAGGTTTGACTAGTGTTTTGTAAAGGTGGAGCTTATTTTGCCTGTGCACTCTGGATCTTAGAATGGGAAGTGCGGTGTAATAGACTTTATTTCCGGGGCCAAATTCGTCCTTTCCGGTACCTCTTCTATTCAGGCTAGATCCAAGGTCTACAAAGTTATCCACATTTTCAAGGTTGTAGTCGACTATGGTCTGGTTTTGTTGGATTGGAGTTTTCCCCTTGTTTGAGTCATAAATTTAGTTTTAGTTTCATTCACTTATACGCCAAATCGATTTGCTTCAGATTCTTGGCTCAGAAATGCTCCTTTAGCATTCAAGATTAAATGTGCCAAAATATTTCCGTCATCAGCATATGCTACCAATTGTGAGACTGGATCCTCTTGCTCTGCTTCTGCAATGTTCACAGCTTCAGCCGTCGTTGGGGACGCTGTGAATAGCCTCTGAAAATATTGCAGACATCTGATTTTAAGTTCGATTGGTTTGCCTACAATTG
The DNA here is from genome assembly GCA_963969285.1 of Odontomyia ornata. Classification (NCBI taxonomy): domain Eukaryota; kingdom Metazoa; phylum Arthropoda; class Insecta; order Diptera; family Stratiomyidae; genus Odontomyia; species Odontomyia ornata. The sequence continues at coordinate 185,793,090 of OZ017740.1, forward strand.
CTCCTTGTGCGCTTTTGTAAAGACTTGTCTCTGGACCGAAACCATCTCTTAGTTTTTTAATAGAGTCATATGCCAATGTAGGGTCATGTTTTCGTTTACCTATCAGATCTTGGTGTTGATAGTCAATCATTTCTTTCTTTAGCGCATTTTTTTAGCTTGACGTCGAAAGCATTTTGTAGGATTCAATGGGATATCATACGTCTGCTTAGGCAACGCGTTAGCGTGCTGGCAGCTAGTGTTGTGATGCCATAGGGCAGATTCTTTCCCCCAGCATAAAGTCTTACTACAAAAAATTTCCGGCTTAAGATTTTTATTTCGTGACACACTTCAACTATTCGACAGATGTCGAAGGCCGAGGGTACGGACCGAAGAATATTGAACGTAAAGACGCGACAACCTTCCCGACTTAATCGTGTGTGAGGTTGGAATCAAGCCCGTCACGGACTCGAATACTTCAGGCCCACAACAAGAGTGGGGTATCCTGGATGTAGTGATGCCCCCTTGTACCCTTCTGTAATTATTTTTTTCCTGACTTTGACTTTCGTCGACGTTCGAAATTTCCTGGAGGAAATCTAAACCGATCTCTCATCGGTTCTTGACGTGAAGTTTTGAAATGTAGCAATGAACTATACCCACCAGGTCGACAAGTCCGAACACTCTCAGTCTACTTCAAGGTGGCTGCTGGCTAACTAGTTCGGAAAGAAGTATCGGTCGCTGGTCTTACGCGAGCAGACTTAATCCGAATTACAACAATCGGCCACCGGTTTAAATGCCTGATTTAAAATGCGTCGAACAACTTACAATTACTTAATTCATGTTACGTAACTTCGTTCCACGGATAAGGAACTCCCGAATATTACCGGCGCGGTGCCCGAAACACTCTACTCGAATTTAAAACCGAAAACAATCTACTCTAACAAAAACAAACGCAAATTCAAAATACGGCACCGCGTACCGACTGAAACGCAAAACGGACTATTCACGGATTGCTGGAACCCCACCCTCTCAGCGGCATACTCACCTTTCGCCGACATTATTCTGCTGATAGAGAACGGGTTTGCTGGAAATGAAAGACGTGAGTAAGTTAGCAATTCATGTTGAGCTTATTTATTTTCATTGCTCATTTTCATTCTAACGCAATTCAATTTCCGCCTTATTCATTTGATTAAATTATTAGTGAATATATGTATATTTAAGTTTACATAACATTAACAGAATTCTTAAAAATTTATCCAAGTTCGTTTCAGTTCCTTTTTTTTTCTAATCAAAAAAAAATTTTTAATTGTATGGTACCACAGAAATTTTGGTTTCATGCAAAATTTAGCCACAATTTCTAAGATTTTCACTCTAACTTAAAAAAAATATTTATCGGAATTCTTTTGAAACGTAATACCTGGCGAAATTGGTTCTAAAAACTTGTAATAAATAAAACTTTATTACTGTAGGAATGCGAACATAAAATTTTCAAAACAAATATATTTTTAATTCAGTAGTTCATAACTCAATTGTTGATCAATTTGATATCAGTTGCTAACTATAGTGTTCTATCTCTACTGTAACTTGAAACGCGATGTCAATATTTTGAATTATTTGTATCATATTCATTCAAGATAAAAATATCAAGGACTAACAAAAGATACAATAGAGCTAAAAACATGGTTTAAAGTACGTTCAAGTTGTTTAGTTTAAAACAAAGTCTTAAATAATTTAATATCGGTTAGTTGAAGGCACAAATATCAATTTGCAGCTAAGAATTATTGGCTCTGAGTTCAAAAAACCACCCTATATTCTCTCCGTTATTAGATAAAATAGTATTTAAAACGTAATGTAAAATTAATATTATCTAGGGATTAGAACCTTTTCAAATATGTTCAGTTGCCTCCCAGAAACATTTAAAACTCACAGCGAATACATTTGGACTTAATTTTGTTTTGAATTGTCATTTATAATTAACTGCTGACTTAAGTTGTAATTAAAGTACGCATACTAGTGATTCCCATGATTGGATCATAAAATGGAGTTGGTTACTTTTCTACCCACTTGTTTATATAAAAAAAAAACAATTATTGATTATCCCCTTGACGCTTACGACAAGTAACACTTTTTGTTTTATCATTTTCTTCTTAAGTATTCTTTGCTTTCTTATACGTTTACTCTTGTTTAAATTGAAGGCATCATAACATTTTAGTTTGGTTTTAGAATTTGATGATGTAGAATCTTTAATTCAATTTCAATAATGAAAAAAATAGCTGAGAAAGTGCTAAGAATAAAATATTTTTTGGGTGAAGCGTTACATTTAACTTACCGATTTGTTTTATTAAGTTAATAACGATTTTTTCCCCTACTCACAAATTGAATCCGGCACAGTTCTGTGTAAAGTGTAGCATCACGAGAGTAATCGTTCTAGCGCCACCTAATGCCGATACCACTATCCCTGAGCCAGTGGCGCAAAGTTACTCGATTCTGCAGATGAAGTAGATAACATCCTATATGATATAGAGAATTAGCAAAGCCTGGATAGTGGCGCAATAAATATGTTCTTTGGGTTTGATGTATCAGTAAAATTATTGCAGTCAAATGCATAGTAATCTTAGACGCGGTCAATTTTCTTCCAGCACACAGCCGGGGTCAAGCTCAACTCGCAACACCACTCAAGTCACGACAAGACTTTGAGTCCGCAATCGCAGTTTTTTAAGTGCAGTTAAGTTGTCGTTGAAAGAGCCACTTATGAACGGTCTTAGAAGTGAAATTAAATCCTTTGCGCTGAGACTGGAGTGTGGCGTTCACAATTATGTCCACGATTTCCACAAAACCAACTCAAACAATGTCTGTCCGTGGGGGCACACAATTAATTCTTGCGAAATCAAGTTGGCATTCAACTTGAAATTGTCTACTTTAGCTTTGCACTTTTTCACAGTAAAAACAAACAAATGTTTTGATTGAACGGCAATAGTTGTAAATGCCGTCGGTATCAAAATTCGAACTTTGCCTTGCCCTCTCGTTTGGCTTTAGCAATGGATTCGCATTTGGGTTCATTGCGAGCTACAAACTACGCCAATTTAACAATTATGGTCTATAAACTGTTGTCTCGTGGAGGAGTAGGCAGATCCATGTTATTGAACTAGCTTTTAACACCTCAAATATTCAAGTATAGTTTAACGTAGTACTCAAAAATAAAATGTGTTGTACGTCTGCACTTATTTTAAAATTAATTCATGCACAGTAAAACGTCCCCGCACGGCCACCATACTCCATCGCGGAGCAGTCCCGCGAGCTGTCAGTTTTTTCTTTAATTGTCTCACCACCCATCGAAGTCAGTGGCGCAGGTTTTCATTTAGTTCGCTCAACACCTGTCGACGTAAGTGGTGTAGGATGTAGAGATCTGTCACACAACCTTATCACCTGGTTGAGACATTTAAATATAGGGGTGACAGATCTCGGTGGAATATCGATCCGCGGAATCGAGGCTATCACACTTCCCAAAAGGACCAAAAGTTCCATACGATGACTTGGCCATTTGAGGAGGAGGAAGGCCAATCATCCCTCGCAAGAGCCCCTGAAATGACAAAGGAGTGGACTTCGTCCAATGACTACATTATTTTGTTCGGAATAAGCCCGTAAAGGTTGCGAGTCCCATACCCATTGGAGAAGAAGAAAGAAACCCAGTTTTTATTTTAAGCAGTCATTATTTTTATTGCCTTTCTTTCAATCTCATTCAAACTTTCTTTTATTTTTCCAAAAAAAAAACTTAGCAATCCTCTTAGAAATGCAAAAAATATTTATAATGAACCATACGGATAATTAAAAATGTTACCCGTAAACTAACGAAACTTAAAACTGCAATCATATCTCTAAATAGAAAATCAAAGAATCCAATCCTCATCACTTTCAGTGAATAATCGGCGATTTTCTCCATTCGGCTGCTTTTTACGAGTCAGAGTCACCACGCCTCTAACAAGTTGTTATTTTGCGTGTTGCACAAATGAATGCCTCATTGTAAATTTTGTAACTCTTAAAGCGTTGCAATCATGCACTTGCACAGATTTTCAACACAAACCACACGCTCGCTCTTGAGCCGTCTGAAAAAAAACTTTTTCACCAGCTCCCAATCAAACTATACTGCGCAGCAGGCAGCAGCATGCACAAGATCCTCGTAACCTTCTCAAAATGAATAACCTGAAACGCATTTTTGAACAACCCGAATGAGACTTCTCGGATCAAACTGATAGTCCCACTATTTATTGCGCTATTCTTTTCAAATTAGACATTTGGCTTGAGCTAGCGACACAATGTACAATGCACGAATAGAACCGCAGTTTTAGCTTCACTCGGTTTTTTTGCAATTCAACGCAACAGATAATTCAACCCGCACACGTCCCATTTCTTCCGGTCACAACTCCCTCGATAAATTTAAATCCTTAATATTTCCGTCAGTAGCTTCATCGGGGCGCATCTTCAAAGCACTGTCCTCAAGAGCGGAATGCATTGGCTGCACGCCCGTGACCGATATTTCCAAAACCTTTTTCGGTGAATTTTGAACTCTCTTTTAAGTTTTGCAATGCCTCCTTGCTTTCCTATAGGGATAGGCGTTCAAGGAATTGGAGTGTTTCCTTGATGACTTTCTGTCCTGAACAGCCTTTGCTTACTTATCTCTAAGCCTGATATAATAAACATAACATATACCTACCCTTAATATTAAAAGCTCTCCTTATTTTTTAATACAACCAAACAACAACACGAAATGTAGCAATAATGAGCTGAAACTCAAAATTGAGAAACGAAAACTAGAAAAAAATAATCATGAATAATTTAGACATTGTCATTCAGCCAGCCATTCATACCTAAATTGCACTTTTCAAGCTCGACCAGCCTCAAAAAAATTTACCAAATGAGTCTCTCCATGGGAATTGTTGGTCTCGTGTGCTCAAACCCGGAGGATATGTTATCATCTTATCGGTGGCCCGTCTGTTTATGTAATATATGATTGGACTACAATCAGAATCAAAAACATATCGATTCATGTCCAAATGCACGAATGCTTCACGAGAAAGGAAGACATAGTGAGACAAGCCTCAATATATCCGTCTGTAGGGTGGAACGGCTGTTAAATCTCGGGGTTTTTGCTCACAGTTACAGATCTTGCGATATGATTTCGAAGAAGTTTCAATATGAAGATATCAAGTCTCGCCGCTTTAGCAGTTTGATAAATTTTTCTATTCGATATAAAGTGTTTTCAATCCATCTCATGCTTTCTGTGTAAACAACTTCCAGGCATGAAGAAATTTTCTTTCAAAAACTCTTAATCTTTCCATAAGACTAGCACTCTATTTGTACCAGATCTGACATACATATGTCAAAACTGATCCAACCAGGGCCTTGTAATATATAGCTTTGACCTTTTGATCAATGTATTGTGAATGAAAGAGTCGGCAAAAGGCCATGACTACTTTTTGTGCTTACTGAGCATGATTTTGACATATTCATTATAGTCCAGATACTGATCGAGATGAACATGGGGATATCACACAGGATTTATGTGGAACCCGTGCTGACTTACCCTCGCCAGCTATAATGTGGAAATCCTTTCAATTACGTTTCCGGTCTTGACAAGCCCCCTGCAACATTGTCTGAAACAAAAATGTTTTGCCTTTCTGAGGATTGATTTTGTGCAGCTCATCATTTTTTTTTGGAGATTGCTCTGAACTATTGTAGTTTTATGGTCTGCTGTATAGATGACCAGATCATCAGCAAGCGCTACCAGTGATGTCATTGACGAGAAGTTAAAATCAAAGCCGTTCAATAACTTGCGAGTGCATATTGGGAAAAGAAGAAATCCAGTAATTGTTCTCTACTGTAGATCATTCAATATCTTGAATTCACGTATAGTTGTCAGATTTCCATCAATTACAACGAATAATTTCTGGTGCAACATATTGCATATCATGGCAACAAAGTTTCTCAGGAACTGTCCTGAAGGAGTTTAAAAGTTAGTCCATCTAACCACACCGTATTGAAGGCTTTCTCCATATCAATGAGACATACTCCAACCCATACTCTGTTGTTTAGTTTCCAACAGATGTCTGAGGTTACTTTCGTTATCGCATGTATGGTCGAATGCCTGACACGAAAATCAAATTGGCAATTCGGCAGCAACTCATATTTCTCAATAAGGGCGTTTAATGCTTTGTTGAGTTTCACTGCAAGCAGCTTGCTAAGTTAGGCAGCAAGCTTATTGGGCGGTAAATTTGAGGGCACAAAGATTCTTCTCCTTTTTTCAAGATCGGAAATAACTTGGCCTTTTTCCACTCATTTGGGAAATATGAATTGCTCAACATGTGGTCAAACAGTATGCAATAATTCCTAATAGCAACCTCAAGCAAATGCCGGAGAACTATATTTGAAATACCGTCAATACCAAATGATTTCTTGTTATTTATCCTGCCAAATATGAAACACAAGTCTCCATAGCTAACCAAATAATCAATAAGATCCAAGTTAGGTATGAGATCAGACTCTGATGTTTCATTTAAATGAAGAATTGATTCGCCATTCAGGCTTGATTTGATGTCGGAAACTTTTGCTTCAACAACCTCTGAAAATATTTGATTCCCTTTCTTCGGGTTTGGTAAATGAAAAAATTAAAAACAAAAATTTAAAAAAAAAGAAATCCAACTTCAAAATGCCCTAAAAATGATGAAATAAATTTTATGGAAACGGTCCCATATCAGTTTTTCAGCGTTTCTTTTGTGATGGTGCATATGTTGGAAGTTTCTATGTTGAAATGGGGAAATTGATTTATCACAGTTATGATTAGTTATACTCGTAGGAGGAAAAGTATCGTCTTTTTAGCTCGCGATTCTCGTTAGAGTTTAGTTTTCTGGCTTATAATCTATAATACAACAAGTTGAAGTATCAGGAGAGCACTCCTGCCAGAGGGCTTTTGTGGAACAATTAGTAAATCAAACAATATGTTTTGCATATCAAAACGACTTTATCAGATTCCATAAATTGAGTCCGAAAAATTATATCCTGGTTATTATGCATTTAAATTCACCGCCATTTTGTAACAAGTGTTTTGAACCCGTTGCTTGAATTATCATGATAACACATCAATAGTACAAACTATTTTGAAAATTTTTATCAAAATTCCTACATATATGTAGTGTCTTGGTCCGTTGTAAATGTGCTTCTCCCTAGTATCACGTGTTAATGTTGTTGTAAATGTTATATATTCAGCTGGCTGTGACTTGCTGTTTAAAGTTCGATTATTGTGAAATTTTCAGAACACATACAATTGTTATCAGAAAACTTAAATAGCAGCTTTTGGAAAATTTAAGGGTCCCATTATGATTTTATAGGCAAAAATGTAAAATTTATAAGATGTACTATTGCTAACAAAGTTGGGCGAAGTTTGACTTCTGAGGTATTTGTTGCACCTGTGTTCTAAAAGATTCACTTCTATGTTTTTTTAGGTTTTACCGGCTCAAAGGTGAGGGGCCACAAAATGTTCATACATTGCCCCTTCCCCTGGACCCCTCAAAGCAAAACATGTCATCTTCAGACCTCTTTTGGAAAGTTCTCATTAATACCTTCCATATTTCCTGCATTTCATGTATTTTTTTCAGGGGCCTGTTATGCGCGTGTAATTCCACATTTAATGAAATTCCACATAAGTTCATGCAACGTAAGTGCTTAGTTTGCTTCTGCATGAATTTTGATGAATAAGGGAAAATTTTCATGAGAGTAAGACAAAGTAAATGCCTTCAGATTGCATCGTCAGCAGTCTGAAGTTGTAGTATGTAGTTTAGCCGCGCTAAAAGAAGCGCTTAGTTTTCGGGTCAACGACATATTTACAAGGCATTAAGACTAGTGCGTGCTAATACAAGTAGGTATTGTAATAATTGAATTATAATAGTGATTCTAAGTTATAATTAATGCAAGTGTAAATAAAAATAATAAGTCATGCATTAAAATACATGCAATAAATTTAATTATTTTTTTTTTATGTGACACTTCCGCGTAATAAAAATTGGTGGCAGCAGTGGGATAGCGAAGTTAAATATCCAGTGATTCGAACAATACAGAAACGAAATATTAACATAACAGTTTTGTGAAAGTACATTTAATTAAAGGATTCTGTGAAGTGAAAATAAAAGGCGACATACTTCTCCTCAACGGTGGACAGCGGGGGAAAATTAAAAAATAATAATTTTAATAAAGTTGCCTCTCTCTTGACGAGAACAACCAACGGTGGCCAGACAACTTATAGCCTGCGTGAAGTAGGTTGGCCCATCGAGGGAAGAAAAGAAAAAAAAAGGAAAGAAAACATAGTTTCTCTCTTAATGAGAACTACCAACGGGGGTCAAATAACTTTTAGCCTGCGTGAAGTAGGTTGGCCCACGAGGGAGAAATAAAGGAAGGAAAAACAGCATCTCTCTCTAAGTGCACCAGTCCATCAAGAAAAGCTTTTGGAAGAATTCTAAGAACAAGAACGTGAATGAAACAAGGAGGAATTGCAACGTAAGTCCTTATCTTTTTAATGCAAAATAGTAAAAATTTTAATTACTGTGATAAATTTAAAAAAAGAGAAACGTGATTATCAAATCCAGCCTTAAAGAAATTTGGCTTGCCTACTACTGGACTTCTTACTGCAATAGTTTAACAGAAACAGAAACAAAATGGCGGCCGCTCAAATGTCGAAAAACGTGCAAAATTTTGTTGCTGTAATAGTGGTCAAAGCTTTTAACAGATTTTAATGAAATTCGGCAGTTAGATAGAATTTATAAGTATCTAAAGAATAACCTGAAAAAATGGAGGTAAGGTCACAAAAAACAAAATGGCGGCCAGTTAAAACTCAAAACTTCAAAGGCTTTTAAAAGTCGCAATTTTGATTCGACATATATGAAACTTGGTTTCGAGATAGGCATTACTTAGAACTACAGACTTTGATATTTTGGTGATCGTGCATGTGCAAATTTCAAAATGGCGGCGGATTTTGATGACACTTGAGATTATGGATCTCTGTACTATGTTCTTGTATTATGCAGAAAATTATTAAAATTGAATGAAAAATAAAAAAATCGAAAATTTAAAACCCAATATTTTTTTCTGTAGCCCTCTAGCAGCCAAGTTTCTCAACAGATTCCGATAAAACTTGAAATTATAAGCTATTAAGGCAAGTTAATTTAATTTAATTATGCAAATTGGATGACAAATAAAAAATTCGAAAATTTACAGCTTAATATTTTTAGAAGTCGTTTTCAATAAAAATTCAAAATGACGGCCCCTGGTGGTTCAGAAAAGAATCGAAAATGTATATATTAATGGCAATGCAAGTGCTGATTTAACTTTTATGGAAATCTTTTGAAATTAACTATTTGAGCTATTTAAGCCGACAAGTTATCACATTTGTGTGGTAACCACTGTGAAATGTATAAACAGCAAATGTGAGAAGGGCGAAATGAGTATAAATATATTTATAACAATTTATTACCCAGCGATATTCAATATGTGATCCATACGTGTGCAACTCAATTTAATGAGCAAAATATTTACGCCTCTCTGAAGGGTCTCCAAATACGAATGGCGGCAGATCCTTTCTGTTAATAAATACCCATGCAGTGCTACAAAAATTGCAGTAAGAAGTCCAGTAGTAGGCAAGCCAAATTCTTTTTCGAAACCTTGCGCTACATACGAGAAATTTACCTTTCCGGCTGGTGCTGCTAACGGGGATTTTTAGATGAACAAAGAGCGCTACTCAACTTTAGAGATCAAACATTGGTGATTGGGCATAACCAATAACGGTTATCGAAGAAAATATTTACTGTTAGACCACGCACTGAAACAATCTATTATTTACACGTTGACGAAGACCCAAGGGAAAACCTTTTGGTTATGGGAATTCAAAAGAGTAAACTAAAAATTCCGGACTCACTAGTTGAAGTGAATGCAAATAGAGAAATTTCTGTAGTCATATTAAATGAAGATGAACAGGAATTAAAAATGAATTCTGTAGAAATAAGTATGTGTAAAATTTCCACAGAAGATCTTAAGGAAAATTCTACTGAGATATGTATAAGAGATTATCACATGAATCAGGAAGAAAAAGACAGTTTTTTGGAAATAGTAACCAACTATAAATGTTTATTCAGAGATATTATCCGAATCATCTGACACAAGCAGCAGAGCACTCTATAAACACTGTTTCTGGTATAAAACCTATCTACACGAAAAAATATAGATTTCCTAAGATTCACGAGTAGAAGTCAAAACTCAGGTCAATAAACTTTTGGAAAATGGAGCTATAAAGGAAAGAAATAGTCCATGCAACTCTCCTCTTTGGGTAGTTCCAAAGAAAGTTGACACAAGTGGTTAGATGAAATGGCATATAGTCATAGACTACCGCAAACTTAACCATGTCACGATTAGACTAATTGGGGAAAGCAAAATATTACTCAACAATAGACCTAACCAGTGGATTTCACCAAATACCAGTAAAACGCGAGGATCAATGCAAAACTGCATTTGACGCTCCCTACGGACACTACGAGTATACACGTATGCCGTTCGGTCTGCAAAATGCGCCAGCATGTTTTCAACGAATGATGAACACTGTACTTTCGGGATTGCAAGGATCAAAGTGTTTCGTTTACCTAGATGATATTGTCATCTATGGCGAATCTTTCAAGGACCTTAACGAAAAGTTAAAACTAGTATTTGAACGTCTTAAATTGAATAACCTTAGAATTCAACCCGACAAGTGTGAGTTTTTACGCAAGGAGGTAGCGTATCTGGGGCATATAATCTCTGACAATGTTGTCAGTATGGACCCTCAAAAGCTTGAGGCAAGTGATAAACTGTAAGCACCTCAAAATCAGAAGGAAATAAAAATTTTTTTTGGGACTAACTGGCTGTTATCGCAGATTTGTGCATAATTATGCGAAAACCGTGGAACACTTGAATAAATTACTTCGGAAAGATACTGAATTCATTTGGTCCAAAGAGTGTCAATTATTCCTTGAAAATATTAAAGAAGTTTTAGAAGAGAATGTTACTCTGATGTTTCATGATATCAATAAAATGTTTATACTTACTACGGATGCAAGCAACAACGGAATAGGAGGAGTTCTATCGCAAGCAAATTATTCAGGCTACGAAAGGCCAACCATGTTTCTTAGTAAGACATTAAATAGTGCAGAGCGAAAATATTAGACTACAGAGAAAGAATTAGACAATCCAACTCAAGGAGATAAAATCGGGGACGATATTCAAGATATAGAGGGGAAAGAAAGAGATAATGAAAAAAGCTATGAAGCCAACGATAAAGATCCACATGATCAAATTATCGAGATAACCGACCCAGAAAAGAAATTTAAATTAATCGAAAAATGGCACAAAGGAATTATCGAAGGCCATAGAGGTGATAACACTCTTGAGGAATTTTTAAGAAAAGGTATGAGAAAAGATATAAGAAATTATGTCAAAAGTTGTGACCAATGTCAGAGACAGAAAAGCATCCGAAGAAATCTTAAAACTTCAATGACAATTGGTAAATTGAAAGAACAACCCTTCGATCGAATATCAACGGACGTTGTATCTTTCAAATTGAAAGATAATAAAGTTTTTAAAGCATTAACAACACAAGATAACTTATCGAAATATTTGAAGTTTATTCACATAAAACGAGAAGAAAGCAAACATATTGCTTACGCTATTATCAACGAATGGATTTCATACTTTGGCATTCCTAAGGAAATCCTATAAGATAATAATAGCATCCTTACAGGGAAAATTGTCACCGAGCTTTGCAGGCTTGGAAAGAAATGATCCCAATCAGCTCCAGACGTCCACAATCAAATGATTCTGTAGAAAAATCACATGTAAGACTGAAGGAGTTTTTGCGTAGTGTTATCAATAAAACTGACTATGGACCACAGGAAACATTAGGCATGGCAAGTTTATGTTTCAATTAGTGTGTTAGTTAAGGAACTGGTATATCCGCAGAGGAGTTACTGTTCGGAAGAAAAACCTTGCCAATCGATCAGATCAAAATAGAAGAATGGAACGAATCATCTATGTGGATGCTAGATAAATGGATGGATGCACTAAAGACTATAAGAGAACAAGCTGTAGAGTTTGATTGGAATATCAAGAACATAACTAAAGAAAGGTATGATAATACGTTAGATAGAAGAGGAAATATTTATAATTATAGTGTAGGTGACGAAGTTTTGATCCGTCAAAAGAAATCTAAAGATATTATGAACCAATTGGTTGGTCCTTTTAAAATTCTACAAGTCTCTAAGAAATCTCTACAAATAAACAATAGGTTAAAAAGTTGGTTTAACGTTTGTGACGTAAAACTATATATTCCAGGACTAAATGGGCAATCATCCTCATCCCTGGACTTGGATCAATAGCCTTAGGAGATGTAACTGTTAAGGAAGTACGTTATCCAGGTGTGTATTTTAATTATATTTCAGACATCAAATTTGCAAACGGACAAATCCATTTAATGAAGATTATAGATTAAACGGAGTGAGAAGTTAAGATAGAAACTGTAAGAAAGTTGACAAACAACATTAATGACATTTGTGTTAATAGTCTTTCAGCGTGTAAAAATCTGAAATTGAATGGTGAACTGCAAGCTAAACGTTTATGGGTTGCTAGGATTTTCACCTAATATACGGCTACGTAGGGGCATAACGAATTGGGTTGGATGTTCTTTAAAAGTTCTCTTTAGTACAATGGATTTGAACCACTTTGATCAATTCAAAGCCGCTGTCGATTCCATTGAGAAAAACGAATTTAACATAAGTAAAGGGATCTTAAAAACACCTATCTTATGAATGAGATAAACAGATAGTCAAATATTATATCCACAAAGCAAAGCTCAATCCGATTGAAGATTGACAAAATTGTCGACGAATTTAAAAGAACAAATAATGTTACAAATGACCAGAAAAAGAAACTATCTTTACAAATTTATCATGATGAATTGTATTCAAAAATCAATCGAAGTAATTGATTTAGAGATCGGAATACTTCGCGACAGTTTACTCTTTATTCAATCAGGAATCCGGGATTTGGCTAAAGATTTGCAATTATCCGCGTGTGTTAAGGAAAAAAGTATACATGTATGTACGTAAGAATTTCGCTCGACAAAGTAATGAACGAAGATTTCGAATAATATGAAGTAATTGCATTTCCGTAGACAAATAAAAATTTTGTAATTCAGATAAATGGCCTAAAGAAATATTTGATTATTAGTGAAAACAAAGAATTGTATGTTTCATTTGATGAAATTGATTGTAAAAGTATAAGCAACTATAGAATTTGTAAGCCATTAACACTTAAAAGTGTGTTTTCAAATTCATGTATTATAAATTTATTTTTCAAGCAAACAGATAAAGAGTGTGAATTTAGAAACATTAGCTCAGAAATAGATATTTTGCACAGGATAAGTAGCCTGAAACTATTAACTGTAAATTCACTAGAAACAAGCTTTGAATGTCGATGCAATCAAACTAAAACTATGCAAATATCAGGTATAAATATTCTAACTATAACTAATGATTGTAATATTCATAGCTTAGCACCCGATTACTTTCCCATTAAGATTGGTAAAGTAATTGTAATTAAAAAGGATAAATTAATAGAAATTGAGGATTTTTGCAATAATTTTAATTTAACTGAAATAAAACAAAACGAAATGCATATAACCAAGTTCACTAGCAACAATATACATGACCTAAAGGATCTAATTTAGAGACTACGGAACAGGCTCTTTTTGGGATAAAGCCATTCAACCAATTCCTAAAACTGTGAGAGAAAACTCAATTGTTTCCACTTTAATTACAATACTTATCCTTCTTGTGATAGGATTTTCAATTTATAAATACGCTAATAGCAATTTATGGTAATCTTTTTTAAGGAATACTTTAATCGAAAAAACAAAATCAACCTTGGTAAAAATGCTATAGCTTTCAGGAATAAAATACATGATGAAGCAATTACAGTTTTTGAAGATCCTAGTATCGAATCAGAAAGTTAAAAGTAAAAAATTAAGAACAAGATATTTGTGAAAGGTTGAGGATAACCTTATACGCAGGGGGGGAGGTGTTACGCGCGTGCAATTCCACATTTAATGGAATTCCACATAAGTTCATGCAACGTGACTGCTTAATCAGCGTCTGCATGAACTTACGAATTTTGATGAATGTGGGAAAATTTTCATGAGAATAGAAATTTTCTCACAGGCAAAGTAAATGTCTTCAGATTGCATCGTCAGCAGTCTGAAGTTTTAAATATGTAGTTTAGCCGCGCTAAAAGTAGCGCTTAGTTTTCGGATCTACGAAATATTAACAAGACATTAAGACTTGTGGGCGCTAATACAAGCATTGAAATAATTAAATTATAGTAGTGATTCTAAGTTATAATTAATACAAGTGTAAATTAAGTGCAAATAAATCATGTATTAAAACACATTCAATAAATTTAATTAATTTTTTCTTATGTAACACTTGCGCATAATAGGCCACTCCCCCTTAAACACCGCATAAATTTTTTTGTGGAGAAACTTTCATGAGGGCGGCACTTTACACGTACTAACAAAATTTTGTTTCTAGCTTATGAAATCTGCGAGCAAAAGTAGTGTGACACACGGACGGACGGACAGACAAGACGCGATTGTAGTAGGGTTTTGTAAAATTTTTAATTGAGGTTTTATGAAAGTATCAACTAGAAAGCGACGAATCTATCTTCAAATGGTGATTAACTCTAGAATTTTTCATCACTCAATCCTTATTTCTTCAGGGAATTTTATGAATCGTACGTGTAACGTTTACGTCTAAGGATCTCAGAAGTACCTTTTAATAAGTTCATCAGTAGGGAAGAAATGAATGCGGAAGAGAAAAGCACCTGATATTTTTCCAATGAAATTGGTCTAAATCATGCTGAGTTGTATTTATGCTGCATTTGGCAATAATTTATTGGTTATTTCCGATAGAAGTGATTGACTAAAGTGTACCGTTTATGCAGAAAATTAAGGATACTCGTCATTTTTATCATCTGTCACTAAAAGATTCGGTATGTCCATCAACTCCTTGAAGAGTGCAAAATAATTGACATTTTTCGTATGGAAGATAATTAGACTTAAATTTTTCAACCTCAATGTATCATATTGAACTGTTAATATCGACAGAGTCCTTGAAAAGATTAACATTCTGTGTCGACACATTTTTTTCCAATACGTTGTCCTTCATTTTAAACCTCTGCAATCAAAATTCTTACATACGTCGATCAACTGAAAAACCGTGGTGAAAGTCGAAAATTTTTTTATTTTTAACGGTAAAAGTCCCTTACCGTTACTTGAATTTCTTATCCTTTTAATATGACCTAAGACAAAGAAAGACATAGCATTTGCGGAAAACAGGCGTCTTCTGTCTATCCCCGTTTAAAAGTTATGCGTGAATGTGCATAAAGAAAAAGTAATAAAAAATTATTGAATTGATATCCTTCTTTCCTTTGGAAGTCAGTTGAAAATGAGTTGCAATCAGGACAAGTTTCTGCAATCCATCATATATAATCCTGTTTCCATTTCTATCTGCAGTCACACTATCAATTCCGCTCCCGCTAGAAGAGGGATCCCCCAGCTTGCAGGCGCCTCACGGCGTAACAAAACGAGACTTGGCTCGAAGTAACGTGTCAAACGGTCCCAGCGTAGGTTCTCAGGTGAACACGAAGTAGTAATCGAGCAGTTACACTATCAAACTGCTCGAAAACTTTCCTATCTCCTTCAGCCTGTTCAGCAAAAGTTCCAACAGATACAAATACAGCCATAGCCACAACTATCTCAACCACAAATACAACAACAATTAGTGCAGCAACAACAGCATACTCCTGGTTTGACGCCGTCAATAGAACAATTTTTGCTACAAGGGCAACTGCCTGGAACCGTGATAAAATGCGTCACCGTTCAAATGACACAAACTAAACATGGCCCGCGTATCGTACTGCAAGGGTTGACAGGCAACGATTTCACTCAACAACAATTGGCCCTCGTTCAACAGCAAGTGAAACAACAGCATCTTAAAGCACAAGAGTCGAGTGGTAAACAAGGTGTCTTAGGTCGAACAAAAATTTATTTGGCTGTCCAACCATCACCGGCTGGACAAAAAACAACTTCAGCCTAACCTCCACCTTTAGAACCTGTCCAACAACCGACCCAACAGCAACAAATTAAATCGGCAACCCCTCCACTTTTAACACCTAGTGATAAATTAGATGATAATATTCATAAGCAAAAAGTCAATGGTGCTCAATTGAATTCGACGGATATGAAAAAAGATATTCGAAAAGTATTGGTAGCAAATTTTCAAAAGAAAGCTGCATTACAACAGCAACTTAAAACTCTGCAACAAATAGCACAAGATGTTCAACGATTGGAGTTGCAGATAATTGGTGCTGGTGCGAATATTGGAGGGCAGCAGCAAGTTGGTTATATGAAAACTGGACCTGGTGGTGAAACAGAATAATAATTTGTCTTGACACCCGGTTATGTACAACAAACCATCAAAAATGCGCTAAAACAAAAGAATCTCAATCCAGAAATTGAAGAGAAGCTATTGAAACTTCAACGATATCAAGAACGACAAATGAAAGGAACTGAAATGCACACAGTTCCTCCGGTAGCATCACCACTATCGGCGGTCAAATCAAATAGTTCTCGGAAGAAGACAACAAGTCGTTCCAATGATGATGACGAATGGGCTATGGAAACTCCACGAAAATGGCCAGTACGGCACATCATTTTCTGATAAGAAAAATGAAACGGTTACAGCTATTCCAGCTTTAGCTCCAACTAACAAATCTCCGCCCGGGCAGCCGCCCCAAGTTGTAGCTCCACCTCCACAACCGCCTAAGAACAATCGACAATTAGCTGTTATTAAACGGGAAAGTGAGAAGAAGAAATAAAACGATCAGCTGACGCAGCAACAGGCATTGCCGCAGCAACATCCATTGCAGCAGCAACATCCATTGCAGTAGCAACATGCATTGCAGCAGCAACATAGATTGCAGCAGCGACATCCATTGCAGCATTAACATCCATTGAATGAACAGGAGAAATTGAGAGGGCGAAAAAACGGGATTCTTCTGATCGGCGCGACGGCGATACTTCGACGACGAGGAAGTGCATTTTTGTTCTTTGGCTGCGACGGACATCGGGAGCAGTCTCAGTAGTATCTGATACAGTTTCGAAAGTCTGAGTGAGAGTGATTGGAAAAAACGTAAAAAAATAACGGAATTGAAAGCGAGACACGGTTGCGTATTTAGCGTCCTGTCTTCTAAACTTATATTTTGATGTTGGCCCACGAGTTGCATTTGGTGAATTTGAAGATAGAGATGAAGCACGAGATGTTTATGATCATCAGGTTGAGTTCCGAGGAGAAAACCTTCTCGGGCGACATCTTGAATGCGAAGGTGACCGATGAGTTGGTTACAAGCAACGCTGATCAGTTAAGAGATTAAGTACTAAGAGTGGCTGTGTTGCTCCCGTATATTGTATTGTATACACAAATGTGATGTTTTAAGTTTCAATGCTTGTATGAAAATATACAATATAATTTTTGAAGTAGGTTGGAATCAAATCATTTGTTTATATTGAACTCGTTGGAAGGAAGAGTTCAACATATTTGTTGAAAATACAGTACAGTCAAATTTAGGAATGAAAATCATACGTATGATTTCTGACCGAAATTTATTAAGTGCAAGATCCGTTGTGACAATAACAATTAAAATATTTAATGAAATAAAATAATAGAAGTACAGGATTTTAAAAACATTTTTGCTGATTTGAGGATTATTCAGAAAATAATCAAAAAACGGTAGTGCTAAAATTACACGGTGAAAGAAGTGAAAGAAATATCCGACTAAATTTAACTTTAAAAGAAGTTGAGTAATAGTGATGATTGATAAACTGTGTTTAACATGGAAATATATTCCTGAAATCCAGTTGAAATTGAGATGTTCGTGATATATATTAAATCTCGTATTTTATCAGGTTTTTCCAACAATAATACTTACTTCAAAAATTACGTTTAAAGTGTATATCGAGTTCCCTTCCACATATTTGGGATTAAGATAGCTTAGTGGATTACTTTAAAAGGGCTTGCACTGACAATGGAGTAGGACTAATGTATAGATGTTAGATGTGCAACAGATCATTCATGTCAGCGTCGTCGTTCAAAGCATATAAGGCTTTTCATACCAGTTCGGAAGGGCATCAATGCAAACAATGCAGGAAACTAATTGAAGTGTGATTTATGTGGGAAGTTGTTCAAGACAGTCGCTTAGTATAAAAATAATAAAGCTGTCCACTCGAATCCCAATGGATATAAGTGTGAGATATGCAACAAAGCATTTAATAATTTATTCCTTTGTTCAACAGGGCTTACCTTCCATCTACGAGCCCTCGTCGCGGATGATGTGTGAGTACGATTTTATTTTATTTTTCTTCTTGTATACTTATTGCATATCATTTTATTTTTCTTCTTGTATACATATCATTTTTTTTTGTACATATGGAATTAATTGTTATCGGTTGTGTCCATTTTTCTTTTGCATTTATTGATATATTTTTATGCATATTTAAATTTTCTTCTTTAACATTTCATTTATTTAAAAGAACAGTAAGCAGTAATAGCAAAATTTAATCTGGTATAATATTCCGAGTATATTAAAACTTAACATAAAATAAACGAACAGTGGCAGCACGCTTAACGCTTGAACCCCATTAAATTTGAATATTGGAGAAGATTGTAAACGTTTAAGTACATTAATACACGTTGTTTGAAATTGAAAACTCGCGCATTTTCCTTTAAAAATGATTTGTTAAAAATAACATCACCGGTCTCTCCATTTTATTCCTTCTGACCGGGTACAGGACACGGCACGGTGGGAGGCTTTTTCAGGAAAAAATGAGCTAGCCATCGGGCGCGCTCCAGCTGATTTTTAGTTTCAGGGGCTCTTGCGGGCTAGGCAGCCTCTATTTTAAGTGCCCTTTTTGTAGCATAGGGCTATGTGATCCGATCACATAACTTCAATCGACCTGATTCTGAGGCCCAAGAATTCGTGAATGCGAAATTCTTTTGTAGTAGGTCTTTGTGCTGGGGGAATGAACCCGCCCCACGACACCGCAACGTTAGCCTGCCAGCGCATTCACGCGTCCCCAGACAAGGCCAATCTCGGCTGATATCACAGTTCCCTTTCACTGAGGCAGCAGACCATCGCTGCAGTCATGTACGGACATTTTGATACCAACAGATCACTACAAGGGGAGATGTTTAGCGGGTAGTCCAGTTAACTTCTTGCAAGCATGGGAATGCCACACTCTGTGCGAAAAAAGCATTCACCTCCTTACCCCCAAATAAAAAATATCCTTCAGTTTTTCCGCCCATTTATTGCTGACTCCACTCCTGAAGTATGAACGGATTAAGTTTTGGACATTCTTCAGGTGTAATTTCAATGAACGCAACGAGGAATGGTTGTAGTCTAAAAATCGCCAGTAGATATTGTTGATACGTGTGGCAAGAAGTCTTTTCAACCTTGCGGTAGTTGGTGTTTCATATCCTTCCATATTGTTTCGATGTTTAATCTTGGGAACTACTTTCTCAATCGTTTTCAACTTTAGCTTTTCTAACTTCGACAAATAGAGATCTATTTCATCGTTTGTTAGATTCATGTCATTAGGAACCATTCAGCATGCGTTCCCATTATCAGAAGGGGGAAATTGTTTCTGATAATTCTGATTCAACCTCTTCAGAAACTTACCCCAATCTGTTTCCTTTTAAATTCAACTGATGATTTTCATGTTGAACTGGAATGAGAAAGATATCATCCCTTCAATGATTGATTTCTATTACGATTGCGTTATGGCCACTTTTATAATGAAGCACCTGCAGTTTCCGTTGAGGACTATTGAAGCTGAACTCAAGTCTTGCGTCAGTAATGCAGAGGTTCAAATATGAATTTGTACTAAGGAATGTTGGGAGCTCCAGTACATACCGATGGGACCTTTATTCAATTTGGCTCTCTGTTATCCACAATTTAAGGAATGATGCCATGATGTATGCTGGGCATTCAGGTCACTGACAAGAATATAATTGATTGAATTCAGCTCCTCCTTGAACTTGAAAACGCTTCGACCAGTTGCATAGGCAGAGATAACCAAGAGGTTACGCCCTACTGGCAGTAAAATTTTGATTATAGACACTGCATGAAATTCAAAGCTTTTGAATTCAACTTTTTCAATATTTTGGAAACAATAGGGTCTTCTAAACAATATCTTTGTGCCACCTCCCTCATCACCGTTTACCCTATCGTATCTTACGGGCTCAAAATCCTTGAATGTCATGTAAGTTGGTTTAAGTTTCAGTGAGAAGCAAGATGTCAGGTTTTCGCATAACAATGAAGTCAAGGAGATAGTCACGACGATGTAGATAAACAATGGAGTTAATGTTGATCGTTATGAGATGAAGCCTGTCCATGGGAATGTGATTAGATGACAAGTTATTTTGAGGCATTTGAAAGATTTAAACGCTGAAAAACAAAGGTGACTTTTGAATCTTGTTTATCGATTCGCTCCAGTAAAGAATTAAGTTGCTGGTGAATTTTAAGAAGCAGCTCATTATTGCGACTTACATTATTCACATTATTTACAGCATTATCTGCTGGTCTTCTAGCGGCAAGTGGAAGTGATAACCCGGGCTTGACGAAGTTGGAAGGCATCACACTGTGGTCTACTTGTGTTTGTTTTGGAATAACTGTAATTTTTGCATCTTGGTACCGGGAACATCCTCAATATGATGCTGATGACCAAATACTCCATCTGAGATCATTTGCACTCACTGGGGACATGAACATCTTTGCATTTTACACACCGATAGTGCATGGTGCAGTTGCAGCCAAATGACCACCTTTTTGATACCAATAGCAGTGGTTGACTTCTATTTTCTGGAAGCAGTCTCACCTCACCACCCTGAAATTCAAGTACCTTATTTGTTGAAGGGCACAAGGACTGCTTTTGTTTGAGATTTGTACCAGACAAAGTGGTAAATTCTTCTTTTCTACGGTCGATCTTTTGTTGCAAAGTTGTAACAGAAACAAATTCAATTTCTGGTCCAACTTCCTTGAGTACCTGAAGAAGATCAACTTTACCCTCTAAGCAGTCTAGACCCTTCAACCAAAAGGTCTGATTTTTGTCTCTTTTTGGAGCATATTTGAAGTGTAGAGATTCCCCAGAATTCATCGCATCTTTGGCTGACTTGAAATCACCCAGTGACCTCGTTTTAATACTTAATTTTTCTGCATTAAATCTATTGATTTGGAAATTACTTAATTTACAATGGTTGTCTCCGCACGCCCCCCGCCCGAAAAAAGCTCGCATGAGCAAGTCGAAGGTGAAAACGATGATTATTGCCTTTTTTGATAGCCGTGGAATCGTCCACAAAGAAATTGTTCCATCGGGGCAAACCGCAAATCTAGTCTACTATCGCCAAGTACTCGAAAGATTGCGAAAACTAGTCAACAGGGTGCACCCAGACATCGCCCGTCACTGGATCCTTCATCACGACAACGCAACGTGCCACACCGCCTTCAGCGTGTCCCAGTATTTGGCTTTTAAAGGGATCGCCGTGTTGCAACAGCCACTTTATTCGCTCGGTATGTCACCCTGTGACTTTTTTTTGTTCCCTAGAACAAAATTGGTGGTCAACGGAACCCATTTTGAGTCGATTACGGACACCCAGCCGGCCGTGATGAGGGTACTCGCAGACATCCCAATCGAAGCGTTCCAGAAATGTTACGAAGCATGGAAAACGCGCTAGAACCGTTGTATAGCTGCCCAAGGGCACTACTTTGAAGGGGATGGCAGAGTTGTAGAATAACTTTTTAATATGCGGTTTTCATGGAATCAGTCTAATTACTTAATTGTCATACCTCGTATATATATATATATATATATATATATATATATATATATATATATATATATATATATATATATATATATATATATATATATATATATATATATATATATATATATAAACATATATATATATATATATATATATATATATATATATATATATATATATATATATATATATATATGTATCTGTATATATATATATATATATATAAACATATATATATATATATATATATATATATATATATATATATATATATATATATATATATATATGTATAAACGAGTATATATATATATATATATATATATATATATATATATATATATATATATATTTATATAGCCAATTATTTTGTTCATTTGATATCCGCAGATCAATTTTCGTTTTTCTGTAAAAGCCGTCGGGCCAGGCTTTGTTGTGTGAGCAGACACATTTCGACTCCTTTGAGTCATCTTCAGTGTCGAAAGGATGTGTTGTAGGGAATGGCTTTATATAGTCGTATGATGGGCTGAGTAAGTAGTATTAATTTAGGTCAGGTTCTAAATTAGTTCAGGCAGAGGGATATTAGGTTATTTTTTGTTGATTATTGTATGTCCGTTTGTTTTTTTTCAGCTCATCTATGTTTTCGTCTGCAAGTGTGGGCTAGTACTGAGAAAATTGCGTCGGAATTTCTAACAAGTTGTTTGTTGATAATGTTACCGTCTGTTTTTCTATGTTTATATATTTCAAGCCTTTCTATGACATTGCTGCACAAACAAGGCAAAGGATTGTTTGTGCAGCAATGTCATAGAGCTTGTTATAGCTTCAGGCTCGTGTGCGTGGTTTTGTAGCGCGTGGCATAATTGGAGTCTGCCTTGTTGTGCAAGAAAGGTCGTAAGTGCTCTTTGTATCTTGTCGTTAGTTTTCGTGTTGTCCTTACATGTCAGTTTGTATATGCTGCTGCTCTCGTACATCGATGTGTCATTCAGCTTTGGTTTGAGTTTGTTTCCAATGAGGTTGCTAGCTTTGAATGCAGTTTGTTTTTCCTGAGGAAGTTGGATAGTTTGTATGTTACTTTGCCTTCGTAGGTTAACGAAATCCGCTCTTGGTCGTTCTTATGAGTTTCAGCCACTTGGCGCTCCTGTTCTTATTTGTACTGCGTAACAAGTTTGACAATGTCACGTTGCTTGTATCTATTATTACTAGCTATTCTGTAAATGTTGTTTGATTCGTTTGAGTAGTTAGTAGGAATCATGGAGATGGAGTGAAGTCTCTGCACCATTTATTTTGTGCGGGATGGTTAGTTGTTAATGTATGGTATGATCAGTTGTGTATATTTTGTAGTCTAATCGTGTTTGTTCACGTGTCACGGTTAGGTCCATATGATTAAGTTGTCCGTTTCTTCCTTTTTCTATAGTAAAATTTATATTTTGATGTATTAATTTCATATAGGTAAGTAGTTTGCCTTTTTTAATTTTTTTGGAAGTCAATAACGATGAAGCATCCATCCACAAGTCGTCTGTAAAATATTACTTAAATCTTTTGACAATTTTGGATATAAACACTTCTTTCAAAGATTGTAAGAATATTTCTGAGTTTGACGATTTATAAGTTATATATACATAAATTTATATATATATATATATATATATATATATATATATATATATATATATATATATATATATTTATATCTATACATACTCGTATACAGACATATATATATATATATATATATATATATATATATATATATATATATATATATATTGATAAATACATAAGTATATATATGAACAATATCTTTATATACCTATAAATACATATATATATATATGTATATATATATATATATATATATATATATATATATATATATATATATATATATATATATATATACATAATATATATTTATAAATATATACATAAATATATATATATATATATATATATATATATATATATATATATATATATATATATATATATATATATATACATAACCGTATTTGGTGTCAAACCGGTAAAACATCCGATTTTCATTGAGCTGATTCACGGCCCATTCACCAAAAACATGACACAAACCTAAGTCACCTGGCTTAAATGCTTGCACAAGTTGAACTTTGTATGTCTTAAAACCAAGATCTTGCCGTCAAATACGCCAAGTTGTTGTGCACTACAAACCAAGCTGTTGAGAACGTCACCGAATCGATTTGTCACGGTCTTCAGCTACTCTCTCAGCTACAGGCACTATATTTTCTTCACTAGGTGCTGGATGTGGTCTTGGTCGAGTATCATCCAATACTGTATGATGGATTTCAAATTTGTGGATGGCATTGGCTAGGTCGACGATGCACACCATAAATTGCTCTAAGAGCACGAAAAACATTTCTCACAGAACGCTAATTTTCGTATTATAGCTGAACATTTTGGATACTATATTGAGGTGTGTCTTTCCATGATAATTTATTAAACAGATGTAAATAAAAATTACATTGCAGGTTAACAGGAGTCACGCGTGATCTACTAGAAAAAAAAAATTATTGAAAATCAAACCCCATAATGAATCACTCTATATCCATATATATATATATATATATATATATATATATATATATATATATATATATATATATATATATAAATATCTACATATATGTAAATATATATATATATATATATATATATATATATATATATATATATATATATACATCGTATATATATTGGATAGTCTAAAAAGTACTGAGCCATTCTGGTCACCAGATGGTGTTCGTTGGCAGTTTTGTATTTCGTCATTCGTGTCAAAAGTTGTATTCATTTAAAAATGAGTGAAATTTGTTGAAAAAATTCGTTATACATATTTTACAATATCATACGATCAAGGTGAGAATGCATAGCAGGCTCGTGAAAAAATTTTGTGTCAAGATACTTTTTTAAAAGCCACAGCCAAGAGGTGGTTCGCTCGCTTTCATTCCGGAAATTTTAATGTGAAAGATGCACTTCGATCAGATCGACTAATCAATGAAAAAGTCGATGAAATCTTACAAAAAATTGAAGAAGACCTACACAGGAAAGAACTGAATATCCATCACCAAACAGTTTTGAACCATTTGCATAAGGCTGGATACGCAAAGAAGCTCGACATTTGGGTGCCGCATGAATCAACACAAAAAATTTGATCGACCGAATTTCCATTACGAAATGTTAATAAAACGCAACGAAATCCAGTCATTTTCGAAGCAAATCATTACGGGCGATGAAAAATGGGTAAAATACGAGAATGACGTTCGAAAAAGATCATGATCAAAAAAAGGTGAATCATCACAAACGGCTTTAAGTCCAGGATTGACACCAAATAAGGTTATGCTGTGTGTATGGTAGGATTGGAATGGAATTGTTAATCATGAGGTGCTAGAACCTAGCCAAACACTCAATTCGGCTCTGTATTGTCAGCAATTAACCAGATTATAAAAAGCGATTCCCGCCAGAATCGATCAATAGAAAGGGCATTGTCTTCCATCATGACAGTGCCAAACCATATACATTCTTGATGACCTAGCAAAAATTGACAGAGCTTGGCTGGGAACTATCATTTGTTTTGGCCTCTGTAAAACTTCCTTAATGAAAAGAAATTCACTTCAAAAAGGGACTGTGAAAATTACTCGGCAAATTTTTCGCCGATAAACCACAGAAGTTCTACATAGATGGAATAATGGTTCTACCCAAAAAAATGGCAAAAGGTCAGAGATAAGAATGGAGACTATGTACTTAAATAAAATCAATTTTAAATAAAAGAAATATTTTTCGAAAAATGAGAAAAAAAGCTCAATACTTTTTTAGACTTTCCAATATATACGATGCGTCAGCAAATTTCGTAGAAATTTCACATTAATTTGTCGCTTTAGCGGATTTCTACGACAACTGTAATTTGTTATCATTTCAGTTGAGTAGAATTTGTCACTGTGACAAATCTCAACGACAGCAGTAATTTCTTGTCTTTTCAACTGAGTAGATATGTGTGCGCTTGTGCGTGAATTCTTAATGGTGGAGTTAGAGCAATCGAGTGCGGAAAACAATCGAAGAGCTACGGTTATTGCAAGTCTTCAAGCTGGAGGGTCACTGACGGAAATTATAAGATTTCTCGGGTGTACAAAATCCATAGTTTACGGCATTTCTCAGAAGTATGCGGCCGCGGAAAATTGAGACGAAGGTTCTCCTAGTCCAGCAAGGAAAACTCATGCGAACAAGAAGACTACAAGCACCCTGGAAGTTGTTCAAGGGCCCAAGAACTCATTTTTGCAGGATCCTGGAAGCTTACTCAGAAAAATGGCGGCCATCTTGTGTGTAAGTGAGGCTTCCGTGCGTCGAACCGCTGAAGAGAACCTAAGGTACACGTCCTACGTAAGAAAGGCGCGACAGATGCTGTCCGAGGCTGCTTCAACAAAAAGAATTACCCGCTGTCTCTTGCTTCTTTGTTCACTGAAGAACGAAGCTACGGATCGCATCCGGTTTTTCCCTCCCAACTCCCAGATTTAAGCCCCCTGAAATTTACATGTAGAGCGTTATTGAGCGGGTTCTTAACAAGTTCAGACGCCCTTATGTGGCATCAGGCCGCAGTTGAAGCAGCATTCATCAATTTACAACCAGAGTAGTTAAAGAAGGCCTGCCTGCATTTCGGGCGAGGAATTGAAGCGGCGATTACAGCAAGCGGGGTTACATTGAGTTATAAATTTAAGGGGAATACCTAGAATTAAGATATAATAGCTTTTGTGGTGAATTTTAGTTTGTAAGTAATAAATAATAGATGTTATAAGCTGCGTATGTGCGTGGATTATGCTGACGCACCCAGTATATACAGACTGATGTGTATATATATATATATATATATATATATATTTATATATATATACATATTTATATATATATATATATATATATATATATATATATATATATATATATATACATATGTGTATGTATATATATATATATACATATATGTATCTATATATATATATGTATATATACATATATATATATGTACATATAGATGTATATATATACGAGTATATGTATATATATATATATATATATATATATGTACATATATATATATATATATATATATATATATATATATATATATATATATATATATATATATATATATATATATATATATATATATGCATATATATGTATGTATATACATGTATATGTATATATATATATATATATATATATAAATGTTATATTATATATATATATATATATATATATATATATATATATATATATATATATATGTTTATATGCACATAAATATAGACATATATATATATATATATATATATATATATATATATATATATATATATATATATATTTATATATATATATATGTATATATATATATATATATATATATATACATATATATATATATGTTTATATATATATATATATATATATATATATATATATATATACTATATATATGCTATATAAGTATATAAAATGTGTATAGTTTTTAAAACCCTTCTATTTACTTTCTCATCACGCTTTATAAGATGCCTCAAGATCACATTTGATATACCAACGTTGTATGACGATGTTAAATTCTTGGTAGCTTGCAAAATTGGTAGCTAAAGAACGTGGTTTCAGCAGCTTGAAGCTACTATACATACATACATACGTCCAATTGGTCTCTGCATCGAGCTCGTGAAAATTTTCCCTTGCAAATGGGATTCAAGGAAAAGTGACATAAATTGCCCCCTATACAGTCCCTATTTGAGCCCTATAGAGTTTTTCGTACGGGGATATCTTAAATCTAAAGTGGTCGTCAATAGTCCCACAATTTGGGCATAGTTGAGAGAAAATTTCCGTTACGAAATGACAGCCATCACAGATATCTACTATCTGTGCGTTTTCATGAGCGCTGATGGTTTGTATTTATTAAATGGTACTATTTTCAAGAAAAAAATTTTTTCAGCTATGTGTTTTGATACAATAATTAATAAAGGTTATTGGCGACAGTTGTCACCCTTTCTGTTTTATTTGTATATCAAATACATATAAACTTTCTTTTTATTGCACAGCACAATCCGCTGGAGGTGGATGCGAGCAAAAAGCTTTTTATAAGGACTTACGATACTTGATGATAACCAAACCATTCCTTCATATCCTTTCGCTTCTTGATGCAAACCTTCGACAGGCGTTGGGTGGGAGGTGGTAGTTGCCCGTCTATTCTTAATGACGCCAACATCGTCGTCGGCGGACGTAGTGGATGTCGATAGCATTGTTGATGTCAAGAGCTCTGCAAGCCTGCCGTTACTCCTTATTTTCACCCTGAAATGCTTCAAACGCGGCACTTTATGCTTGAAGTCATCGTCACAGGAACCACAACCGCTGTCAGTAGCTGTATGTTACATATATATACATACATATATCGTGTGGTTATATCGTCATATATACGTAGATATAGACATGCTTCGCTACCGTTACGTCTACATAGAGGCTTTTTGGGTTAGGAACAATCTGACTTCGATCCGTCCGCTAAGGGCTCAAGGTGGTTGTCAGAAATTTAGTCAGTCTTTAGGACGACGTCGTGATATTTAGTCGTTCCCTGTGCAGTCGCTCTTATGTATTTGAGTGTTTTTTTTTAGTAGAGATTTCGTACTTATTCAGTCTGGAGTGAGACCCTTTGCTTTGTGAGGAAGCAGCGTTAATTCATCTTTTAGGCCTCACTATTAAAAATGTTCAATTGACAACTGTAATTATGGACATCAGATGAAGCTGTAGGGCTGAAAGTGCCCAAGAGCGGTTTTACATGTGCGATGTATTATAACTTGGTGTCAGTGGAGTACTTGCATGTTTTAATGAAATAAGGATTTAGATCAACACTGAGGAGGTGTATAACGTTGCTTAACAGTTCATTCTATTCAAAGCGTCATTCTGCCGTGTGCATAGCATTGCGGGAAATATTTCTAATTTGTATTGTGTCACCGTTAAAGCGTGTCCCTGCAAATAGGAATGCAGATACTGTACCGTTGCTGTTATCTGTGAGTGACCCGTGATATCCTTGCAAGCAATAAGTTTTCTTTTCACTCAAAACTACGAGGTGCAAAGACCCCAATCACCGTTAGCTACTGAAGTGGAAATATTTATGTTACTTGAATGTAGATTGACGAGTTCATACCAAAGGTAGAAAATGACAGCTAAACGAGAAAAAGATTGCCCAAAAGGCAAATCTATCACAGGTAGGTAGTTAAATATTTTTCGTAGTACAACGCAACCGATTCTCAACTGTCCTGGATTTACATTTTTTACTTATTCTATTTCCTTACTCATGAACTAAAGCTTATTATTAGTTATGAGTGCAAAAATTTAAAAAATGAATTGGCTTAGTATTTTAAATACTTATTTGCATTAAAATATGACGCAAATGTGTCGAACTACTTCGACATAGTATGCTATCCTATAATTATTCATAAAAATTGCTTAGACTAATTGTAAATAAATCGATTTCGAACAAATGGCTTTCAGCAACGTTAAAAAATTTTAAATTTACATAGCTAAGAGAAACTGTTAAATGTGCTACTCAGTATATTTGAAATTATTCCATTCCATAGAAAAAGGAGCCCATAGCCTTTAGAACTCAATCATAAAATTTATAAAAACAGAAAGCAAGTTTCCAAACATTAAAATAATCCACATTTAATGGCCCACATGGCGCTTTAAATTTAAAGAATACGGCAATCGGAAAATTCATTCGAAAAAATATATACTATCTCAAATAAATTAGAACTATAGCATATTATTGATAAATGAGGAAATGGAGGAAAAAACCAACCAATTGTATTAAAATTAATTATCATCAAAAGAACAATATTACTGGGAACTGTTTGCTTATATCTAATATGTTCTATATTGATTATAATAAATTTTGATCAAAAAACGTTACCCTATCCTAATATAATGCATATCACAATATACTTAACCTATATGCTAAAATCTACCTCTAAAATATTAACACAAACGATCAACAATAACATTAAATGTAGCAATAATCAGCTGGAAATTAAAACAATGAAAGGGAAAAATACAAACTAAGAATAACTTCACCATTGCAATTCAGCCACTAATACCTAGATTACTCCCTTCCACTTCCTACAGCCTCAACGAACCTAGCAAATGAGTGTGGTTTATCTCTGGAGGCAAAATTCTGGGAGTATTTTATCTTCTTATCGGTGTCCCGTCTTTATATGTGATGCACGAGTAGAACCGCCGGACATGAAGGCCCGAGAGGGGCTGTAGTGCTACGAAGAAGAAGAAGATAACTGGAACATCTTCAGAATCAAAAAGGTACCAATCCATTTCCAAATATAGGAATGCTTCTGAAGGAATGAAGCCAATGGTGAGACAAATCTCAATGCACCCACATCTGTAGAGTAGAAAGGTTGCAAACCACAGAGGTTTCGCTGTCAGCTGCAGCCTTTGCGATAGGATGTCGAACTGGCTTTACAATTAAGACATCATCTTTCGTCACATTAGCAGTTTGATGAATTCTTTGATCCGAAATATAGTTTCCAATCCATTTCAGACTTTCTGTACTAACTAGTGCATGGACAAAGATATTTCCTTTTGAAAACTCTAAATTTTCCATAGTACTAGCACAATGATTGTACAAGATTTGACATCCATATGTCAATACTAGGCTAACCAGAGCATTGTACCAGATAACGTTGATCGTTTAATCTATATATCTGGGATGAAAGAGTCGTCATACGCCATCCGTTTGTACTTTACTTAGCATGATTTTGACGTGTTTAGTATAGTATTGATACTGGTTAAGATGAACACCAAGAAATTGAATACAAGATTTGTGTGAAACCCATTCTAAACTACCCTCATCAGCCGTAATGTGGCAATCTTAAACAAATTGTCTTGCCTTGAAACCGCAATAAAAATGTTTCACACATCGATTTTCATTCGCCGACTGTTTGCGTAGAGCTGCGGATCATTAAACATTTTCGGAAGGTCGCTCTAAACTACAGAAGACTTATCGTCTGCTATATAACATATCATTAATTAGAAAACACTATTAATAATCGCATTCACAACAGCTTAAAATCAACGGTTCAATAGCTTGCAAATGAATTTGGAGAAAACCGGCGGCGTAGTAACTATTTTTTGTTTCAGACGTGTCAAGACCTTAAAATCACACATTGTCGTCAGATTTCCAATGGTTACAGGAAACAATTTGGGGAACTTTCCCGAACGAGTTTAAAAATAAGTCCATCTAGCCATACCGTATGAAAGGCTTTCTCCATATCAATGCGACACGGTTCAGCAGATTCTCTATTGTTACTTTCACTATCACATGTATGGTTGAATGCCTGGTACTAAAACCAAACTGGTAATTTGGCATCAACTCATTTCTCGATGTCAGCGTTTCGTGCTTGGCGTAGTATCACTTCAAACACTTTGCTGATGTTATGCAGCAAGCTGATTGTGAAATAGCTTTTAAGGCTCAAAGATTGCTCTTCTTTCCTCAAGGTCGGAAATACCTTGACTTTTTTCCACTCATTCATAAAATATGAATTATACAACATGTTGCTCAACAATTTTCCTAAAAGCGATCTCAGGCAAATGTCGTAGTACTGTATTTGGAATACCGTCAACATCACACGTTATCCTCTTGTTTATTCTGCTAAATATGAGACACAAATAATCATAGCTGACAAAATAATCAAGAAGATTTCTACTCAGGATGAGGCCAGTCTCAATTTTAAATCAGAAACGTTTGCTTCAAAGACTTCGCAAAGTATTTTCGTCCCTCTCTCTGGGTTTAGTAAGTTGACCAATCTCTCTCCACCCATTGATTGCTGACCTCACTCGTGACGTATGAATGGATTAGGTTCCGGACATTCATAAAGCGTAATAACAACAAAGTCAACGAGGGATAGCTTTAGTCTAAAAATCGCCCTTAAATACTCATATTGTTGCCACTTGTGAAAACAGGGCTTTTCAATCCTTTCAACCACTTTTTTCATCATTTCGAATTTCAGTTAGAGATCTATTTCATCATTAGTTAAATTCCTATCATTTAGCTCGTATCGAAATTGATAGAACGACTCCGGATAGAAATGGAAACAGGATTATATGTGAGGAATTGCATGAACTTGCCCT
The DNA here is from genome assembly GCA_963969285.1 of Odontomyia ornata. NCBI lineage: Eukaryota > Metazoa > Arthropoda > Insecta > Diptera > Stratiomyidae > Odontomyia > Odontomyia ornata. The sequence continues at coordinate 185,825,261 of OZ017740.1, forward strand.
GATTGGAACACACTTTGAATTGGTTCATCTACCAAACCCTAAGAGAGGGAATGAAATATTTTCAGAGGTCGTTGAACCAAAAGTTTCCGACTTCAAATCAAGCCTGAACGGCTGAATCTTCATGCCCTAAAAGCTATCACCCAATCAGCTTGCTGCCCAAAATCAGCAATGTGTTTGAAGTGATACTCAACAGAGCATTAAACGCCCACATTGAGGAATGTGAATTGATGCTGAATTGCCAATTTGGTTTTTGTGCCAGGCATTCGACCACACATGCAATAATGAAAGTAACCTCAGACATCTGTTGGAAACTAAATGATAGACAATGTGTTGGAGCATGTCTCATTGATATGGAGAAAGCCCTCGATTTGGTGTGGTTAGATGGACTAGTTTTTAAACTCCTTCAGGACAAGTTCCCCAGACACCTTGTCGCCATGATGTGTAATATGTTATACGGGAAATCGTTTGGTGTAACTGATGGAAATCTGACAACAATGCGCGAATTCCAGGTCTTGAATGGTCTACAGCAGGGAACAGTTACTGCGCCTCTGCTCTTTTCAATCTTCATTCGCAAGCTATTGAACGGCTTTGATTTTAACGTCTTGCCAACGCGATCATTGGTAGCGTTTGCTGATGATCTGATCATCTATACGGTAGACCGAAAAGCTACAATAATTCAGAGAAATCTCCAAAAAACGTTCAATGATGCGCAGCTGTACACTGACAATTGGCGAATGAAAATCAATACCCAGAAGTGTGAAACAATCTTGTTTCGGACAGCGCTGCAGGGGGTCAGTCAAGACCTGAAACTTAATTGGAAAGATTTCCACATCATGGCTGGCGAAGGTAGTTTAGAACGAGTTCCACATAAATCCTGTGTTCGATACTTCGGTGTTTATCTCGATCAGTATCTGTACTATACTGAATATGTCAAAATCATGCTCAGTAAGGCACAGAAAGTAGTCATGGCCCTACGAAGACTCTTTCATTCCAAATATATTGATCAAAAGGTCAAAATTATCTGTTACAAGACCCTGGTTAGATCAGTTTTGACATATGGATGTCAGATCTGGTACAACCAGAGTGCTAGTACTATGGAAAAATTAAGGGTTTTCGAAAGGAAATGTCTTCGTGCATGTACTGGTTTATACAGAAAGCCTGAGATGGATTGGAAACATTATATATCGAATAGAAGAATTTATCAAACTGCTGAAGTGACAAGAGTCATTATCTTCATATGGAAACTTCTTCGGAATCATATCGCAAGATCTGTGATTGTGAGTGAAAATCCTTGGATTTCCCAACCATTTGACCCTACAGATGGGTATATTGCGACTTGCCTCGCTACTAGCTTCGTTCCTCCAGAAGCATTCGTGTATTTGGACATGAATCGATATGTTTTTGATTCTGACGGTGTCTCAGTCATATATCACATATATCGACGGGCCACCGATAAGAAGATAAAATATCCTCCGAATTTGAGTTCACGAGACCAACAATTCCAATGGAGATACTCATTTGCTAGATTCGTTGAAGCTGATCGAGCTGAGACGGGGCAATCTAGGTATTGGTGGCTGAATGACAATTCGTGTTTATTTCCAGTTTTTGTGTTTTTCGTTGTTTAGTTTTTGAGTTCCAGCTCATTATTGCTACATCTAGTATTAGGGATAGGTTAGGTATATGTTATGTTTATTATATTATGTTAGAGATAAGATTAATCGCGTAGGTTAAGAATATGTAAATTTTTTAGTATAAGATAAAGTTTTTGATTGAATTTTATTAGAATTAAGTTAAAACGTATTAGGTGTGGGATCAAAGTTCACTGTAGTGTTTAAATTATTAATAATTTTAGGATAGTGTTGGTTGGTTTTTTCTCCTTTTTCCAATTGAATTTCAAAATAGTTTTTTTGATGAAATGTGCTTAATGATAACGTATAAATTTAGAGAGCCATCTAGACCATTAAGTTTTTGTGTTGTTATTGTTTGGAATTTGGTTTATGTTCTTTGAGAATTTATACCGACTTTTGCTTGACAATGAGCCCCAGGAGGCAGTCGCCTGCGCATACAGTTACGATGAATATGACATTGTTCAAGATAAGACAAAGGACCATCCATGAAAATGTGACTGGATCACAAATCATTTTGAACCATCTTGACCTAGACGTTGAAATACGCAATTAATTTTTGCATCCTGCTTGTAAATCTTCTCCGATAGAGTTTCAATTTGTTAATCAATTTTGAGAAGTGGCTTATAATTGCTACTTACATTATTTGGATCGTTCAAATTATTTAGATTGTTTACAACATTACCTTCGGGTCCCCTAGCGGCGATTGTATGTTTATAATCGCCGCTAGAGGACCAGCAGGTTATGTTGTAAACAATTTAAATAATGTGAATGATCCCGTGCTTGACGGATCTACATATAAGGTATTACACTAAGGTGTACTTGTGCCTATTTTGAAGGGAATTTTACTTTTGCATCTTGATATCAGGGCATCCTCTTTATGTAGTAAGGTGATCGAATATTCCGCAGGTGACGGAGTACAATTTCCCTTTTGGCTACATCTGAGCCAATTTACACTCACCGGAGGCATGCATTTCTTTACTCTTGACTCACCGATAGTGCATGGTGAAGCTGAATGCTGTTAAAGCATTAAAACCACAAGCACTGGTTGACTTCTTTTTTTCTGAAGACATTCCCCCCTCACCACTCAAGTAGTTTACCTGCTGAATAGCACTTAGACTGCTTTTAGAGGACATATGAACTAAATTTAATTTTTGTTGTTGACAGTTGATCTCCTTTTTGCAAAGTTTTTAATGGAAATATAATTAATGAATTCCACCGGCCCTAAAGTTTTCTTGAAGTTCTATGCTTTCTTTTAGGGTTTTGTACTAACATACAAAACCCTATAGAAATCACGACCTGTGTTCGCTTGTCAGTCCGTCCTTCCATCTGTATCTCACAGCAGTTTTTCTCCGAAACTAAAAAAAGCTACAGCTATGAGACTTTGTGGAAAGGTCTGAAGTGATGACTTCTTGAACTTATTGGGGAGAAAATTTTTTTGAAAGAGTTTTAAGGGGGTCTCCTCACATAAGGAGGTGAACCCTCACAAAAAAATTTCGCCATTCGTGGTCGAGTAGAGTGTCATTGGAAAGATCTCAATGAGCTATTTTCAGAACAAGTCTTGAAATTACCTTATCAGTACCGCGGGGGCAGGGAAAGGGGAAATGTACAACATTTTCGCGCATCCCAATCGCGATTGGATACAGTCAAAAATAAAACCGTAACGGCAACCTTAAATTTAATGAAATTTGATATGCAAATGGCTATTTCTAAGGGTAACTTGTGCTGAAAGTTTCAAAATGATTGAATTTTTTTTGAGGAAGTTATAATGGTTTGTATTTTCCTGTGTTACTATACAATAACACGAGTATGCACTGTATTACTTTGGAACCTTATGGCTATAGAACAATATGAGTTTTTACCGACTCAGACATTACGGGCTTGCATGAAAGTTTTAGGAATGAAAGGAATCATGAATATTTGTGCAACTAGTAACATCAGTACTAGTAAAATGTAATGGCGACTATTTTAAATTGACAAGTTTGCAATATTCTTTAACAACATTTAAGGTACATGATATTAACGCTTGATTCAATTTTTTAATTAATGACTGAAACTCCTATAACTTTAAGGTGAAACAAGTTGAGTAAATAAAAGAGTGCTCCTAACAAAAGGCTTTTGTAACCGACCTAGGGTTTGAAATTACTTGAATTCATCCAATACTCGAATAAGAAATCATTCAAATTTATTTAAAAGATGCAGAGGCACATTCGTAAATACACAACAGGCGCCATTTTTTTCCAGATTAAATAATTTTTCTGAATGCTCGGCCAATTGAATATGTTCAAATTAAAGACTATTACTTATATTTTCATTTAAACCCAAAGAAAATAAACATACTGACATATTTTGGATTTGGCGGCAGATGCGCACTCTCTTATGGCAGCTCCTTCAACGACGAGTTGACCATTTTGTCTTGTACTGACGTGAGTTGACCTCTTCTGAAGCAGAAATCCGCTCTCGTGTCGCACGATAGTCCTGCAGCCTAATGTAATATGATTTTAATGCTTGAATCAGTGGCTGTTGGAGTCCTCCAGACAGTACGAGAGGTGATTGCTTCAAAAATGTCTTTGGAGAGGCCTCCGGAAGAGATATGTCGTCTGCAGTATCGCGGACCCATGAAGGTGTCGATGGGGTTGTATCTAGAGTGTTTTCTGGCACTCGTCCTAGTGGATCTGTCAGTAGAGCGGACGACGTGACGTTCCGGTACTGGGACTATCTTGAATGCTGCTGGCTATTCTGGGCACTCACTTGCAAGTTTTTTGACTTCTTGCAATTGGTGCAATTTGGTGCATATGTATCTGGCTTACCACAACGGAAACAAAAGATGTTCGCCTCTGCCTGGAATGCGGTAAAGCGGTGAGATGTGTCTTACGTGCCAGTTCCTGGACTTCTGTTTGATGCGCTTGTCCAGTTCCGTGTGTGATGGAGATACGGTCTCAGACGTTCCAGTTGAGCTTCAAAGTAGTCATCTACCGTCTCCTCAGCTAATTGACTTCTACTTCGCAGCTTTTGTTTCAATATGGAATCGCTCTCTACCGGCATGAGTTAACGTAATGCGATGGGTGCCTCAATGTCTCCCAGTCGTATATTGAAAAGGTGTCAACGGTACGCCAGAACGATTGGAGAGTTCTTCCAGTGAACAGCATTTGGGCACATCAAGCAACTAGTCGCATGTCCCCTCCCAGTTTCACCGGTCATGTTGTCTATCTTTCGTAAGAAGGCACCTATGGTTGCAGGATTGTCTTGGCCTAAAAATAACAACTTCCAGCTAACTATCGTGAGCGCCACCTTTGATGGTGGAATGGCGTACGTAGAACGATTGCGTTACTAGCTGAGTACTTGTGGCAATGGGGCATCTTGGTGCATAGACCTTCCTATTCGATGACTTTGGCTGATTCAAAAATCGGCCGTTCAGGGCTCCAGACATGCGTATTCTTCCGATAATGTGAGTGTGAAGTTGAAACATGTTCTCGGGTCACAAGCTTGTGTTAGAGATAGCTCTGCGGTCTCCGTATTCTATGCACTTGAAGATAGAATAGGAAGCTGGACCTCTGGTCATAGAACAGATAGCTACTCCAATGATTTCCTCACCTGCTGCATACTGGTAGCCATCGTCTGCATGACGACCAGCAGCTGGGAAGTCGATGATGAGGATAGAGGTGTAGATTTGACTTGAGGTAGCACTCCTACTCCATCTGTCTCGCTGAGGGGATTAAGTGTTTTCGATTGGCTGAGACCGCTTTTAGGCACTGCTCCACACGCGATGGGGGTTGACTCTGCGCTGAGTCGGTGGATGTTGTTTCTAGTGGTTGTCTGCATAAAGCGCATGTTGACGTTGTCTGACGTAGTTAGCCCATACGTAATTGGTGGAGACAATGGCCACAAGGCAACGTCTGGCTTGACAACTTGTCCATGTCCTCATGTTATATAGCAGTGTCGGGCCGGCGTCCAACTGAAGCTTTCTTCTCTCTGGGGTCCTTTTTGTGGGCATTTTTATGCTAAAAATTCTATAATATACATGAAAGAAATAAATTGAAATGAAATTTTTTAAAGTGGGCATCAGCGCGGAACTATAATAACCCTCACAAAATAAAAAAATTATAATAACTCGAAAAATTACTACATGATGTCAAAACTAAATTCAATACTAAGTGATGCAATACTAAATTCAATACTAAGTGATGTCAATACTAAATTCAATACTACATGATGTCAATACTAAATTCAGTCGTTCCATTTTCCCCCCTCGCAGGCAGAGAGACCAATGGTGTTACAGGTACTACTCTCCTGAAGCACCGTGAGCATCCAGGCTCTGAAATCGTCTCTAGGTCGGTTGCGTTAATCCAGCTGAAGTCAGTCGACCCAGGGTGAATTTTGATCCACAAGCAGCGCATGTCTTGTCATCTTGTCATAGATAGTCACGGACTAGCAAAGCTGAAAATCCACGCAATCAAAATCCATATAGTGGAAGACACTCATGCACCGCTTGGTTTGGAGTGCAAATCAGAACTCGCCACAACAGATGTAATGTCACAACTTCAAAATACATACAAGGACTCTAATAAAATTTGGTCTTGCTAGTTATATAATGGTGGTAAGCCACCAATGTATAATTCAAAAGCAAGTCCAAATGATATTGATGTCCGAAGGCAAAACAAAATTCGAAAGTTGTTAGGGATGCTGGGGCACGTTTATTGCAATTTCTTTCCACAGTTAGCTATCCGCCAAAAATTAGGACAACTCGTGGGGGTGACCTAGAAACGATGATCTGTCCCATCGCTCTCGACTGCTGATACAGCCGGTCTTTTGTGGCCCCACTTTGGGCGTCATTTGTAGTGTTTCTGTGATGTTATAAAGGCTGCATCATTGCCTTTATAACATCACGATCCAACTGGCGTTGACTGGCGGGCTTTCTCCTACTACGCAAGCGACTGGTGGTTGCTTTTAATTTCTGAAGTTTTTCCAACTTCCACATGCCCTACCTTCAGTTCAACCACTTCAGGACTGACTGTCATTTATATTTCGTTATTATGCGTGGTAAACTATAATTGATATGATTTTCAGTGGGTATGAAATGACTTGATTAGATGTAGTGCTACCTCCCGTGCTAATAGAGCCTTCATTGTTTGCCAACATATATCTATCGAACATCATACATTGTTGCTGTAGTTGCGGAATTTATGGTTTATGGCTCGATTGCCAGCTGTATTTTCAAAGCTCATGCTACTTTTAATGAGGCATATAGATGTAAGTGTTTTGCTAATTTAAGCCTTTTCTCTTTATATTGGCCTCTTATGTAATTGTTGCTCTTATACTTATTAACAGCTACTTCTATGATATTTTTTGGATTTTTCTACCCAATAAAATGTCCAATCGCGAGAGGGCACATATTTTTAATAAATTTACTCTTGCCGCACCCCTCAATATTGTTATCTTATAATTGACACATATTATTAAAAGTTCTTATAAATACCTCCCATTTAATACCTTTATTGACGGCCTTTCAAAAAAATAAACATTTTTAAAATTTAATTTCCATACATGGGGAGACCCCCCTTAAGAACCTTATAAAAAATTTGTGTATCGGAACTTTGGATAGGTCACCACTTTTGGTCTGATTAGAAAAATTAGTGTTTATATCCGTTGTAGTTTCCAAGAAAACTTGCTGTGACGCACGGACGGTTGAACAAAAGACAGACAGATGGGTCAGGATTTTAGCAGTGTTATGTAAAATGAATTTACAAAATCCTTATAAATTATGCAAAATTTGAACGCTAGAACGGCCCATATTTGCCATAGTTGTGGCTTAGACAGATTTAGCGCTGAGCACCTCATTCCAAAGTAACGAAACATTATCGCTCAAGAAGATCGAATGATAACCGTCGAAATGAAATTACAATTAAAACAAATTATACCCTTATTCGAAAACATTTTCTGAAAATGAAAGCAATTACAAGTCGGGTCTAACTCACTTACGTTAGAAAACAGAAGGACAGAAACCAAACTATCAGAAATATGGACGGCGTAACACAATCTACGAGAAGTGCAAAGCTTTTGGGAAGTAGAAACCCCACGATTTTATTTAATACCTCCATTCCCTATCACTCTCGTCGTCTTATGTTTTCATCGCGCAACGCTCATGCGATCAACACTTCACTTTTATCCGTTTTTAGGTCTTTGTAAAAATGTTTTTACAAAGACCTACTAGTTTCGTGACCTGTCTGTCCGTCCGTCTGGTCTTCTGTCCGTGCGTCACAGCAAGTTTTCTCAGAAACTATGGAAGCTAGAAAACTCAAACTTTGTGAAAAGGTCAAAAGTGATGGTCTCTTAAAAGTTTAGGTCTTATCAAATATTTCAAAATTTTTAAGTGGGTCCTCCCTGATAACGAAGTAGCCTTTAAAGAATTGTATTCTTCAAAGGTAGTCGAGTGGGGTATCAAATGAAAGGTTTTAATTAGAACTTTTAGAATCTGAACCAAAAAGGTAATTTTATGCATCAGGGTATCCAGGGGGAGGCTAAATGGAACAAGATTTGGTGTCACTCCCCTCGCGATTGAGCCCATAAATCTTATGAGCACGAGGGCAACAAATACATCAGATATCAATATACACTCAACTTTTTAGGGTTTTGTAAAATGATTTTACAAAACCCTACTAAAATTGCGTCCTGTTTGTCCGTCCGTCCGTCCGTCCGTCCGTCCATCCGTCCGTGTGTCACAGCAGTTTTTCTCGGAAACTACTTAATCTAGAAACATCAAATTTAGTATGTAGGTGTAAAGTGGTGTTCTCTTCAAAGTTCAACTATAAAAAAAATTTATGAGGTATTTAAGGGGGGTCTCCCCGTATAGGGGAGTGACCCCCCGAAAAAAAAAATTTCATTGAAAGTAGCCGATATGGGTATCAAATGAAAGGTCTTGATAAGAACTTTTCAAAACAGGTCTTAATTTGGCAAAGTTCGCTTCGGGGGGGCGCACAGGGAGGGGAAATACACGAAAAATTTGTGTCCCCCCTCGCGATTGGACACCTGTGATCCGAAAAATCTGAAAAAAATCAGGAATGTAGGCCTTGGTGAGTACAACAACAACAAATACGTTAGAAGTCGCGATTCACTCAACTTTGTTAGTAATAGTATGATTTATCGATTTTATGTTTTCTTGAATAAAATCTTAACGGTACCCTTAAATTCTATGAAATTCAATACACATACAATATTTATAAGATTTATAAGATTGATCTATCCTGAAAGTTTCATAAAGATTGAATCATATTTAGCGAAGTTATAGTGGTTTGAATTTTCCTGTATTACTATGGAACAATATGCGCTGCATTTATTAGTATGGCAACATATGGCTATGGAACAACATGCGCTTTTTACCGACTCAGACACTACAGTTTTGCTAGGATTTGCATGAAAATTTCAGGAATGATAGGTGTCATGAATATCTTTGAGAATCGGTTCAGCTAGTGGTATCAGTAATCGTAAAACAAAATAGTGGCTGTTTTAAATGCGAAGATTGGATAATTTTGAGTTATTTTTTCCCTACTTCAACGTTTAAGGTGCATGCTTTGAACACTTGATTCAATTTAATGAATGACTGATGATGAGTACTTACAATTAATGCTCATAAGTGAAACAAGTCAAGGAGGCGGGAGAGAGCTCCTAGCAAAAGGGGTTTGTAACCATTCTAGGATTCGAAAAAATTGGCCATGAATCGATGATAACAGTATAAGAGAATAGCCCCTGAAAAAAATTCATCAAACGTAGCCGATATGAGTATGAAATGAAAGTTTTCATGGGAGCTTTTCGAAACAGTTCTTAAACCGTCAGTTTTTGCTTCAGTGGGGCACAGGGGGGAACTACATGAAAAATGTGTTTCCTCCCTCGCGAATGGACATCTGAAATAATTATCAAGGGAGATATTCATGAGTATAACAATAACAAAAACCTCAGAAGTCGAAATTCGTTCAGTTTTGTTAATAATAGCATGATCTTCGAATTTGTTATTTTCTCCAATAAAATCGTCTTTGACATGTATCTTGATTTGATTAGATCTGGTTACTGCATTTTGTAAATTGAATACAAAACCCTTCTGACATGAGCGTAGGTCTGTTTACCCAACTTGTTTACGTATTGCATTTGCAACCATCAAATCAAAACGGTGCCCTTAAAATAATTAAAATCATACAATTATACAGATTTATATAAGATCTTTATGCTCACAAAATTTTATGGAAATTGGATCATAATTATGTGAGACATAGCCATTTCAATTTTATGCAGTTACAACAACAATAACACATGTTGATGGTTGATACATAATTCAAATTGACCTAGTCACTTTTATTTTGTTCCATGTTTCATGAAAATTTAAGAAATACCTAATTTGAATATCCTCAATCGGCCGAGTAATCAGAAAAATTATTTAAGCTGAAACAAAATTGCGGCTGCAATGTGCTTATGAAAGAAACTCTGCATCTTTGCATGAATTTGAACGATTTGTTATCCAAGTACTGGATGAATAATTCAAGTCATCGATTCGCGTTATTAGTAAATTTTTTTCGAACCCTAGAATTGTTGCAAAGACGTTCTGGTAGGAGCACTCTGCCGCTTACTCAACTTGTTTTAAGTATACATGTTAATCTTGTCTCGTCCAATTCGTGATCAGCTCTCAGAAAAAAAAATTGACGTGGTAAAAAAACTCGGAGTTTATAAGAATAACTGTCTCTTCAAGCACCTTAACGCAACGTCAAAAATATCCTACAATGTTATGCTTAACTTTTCTAGGGATGCGAAAAACCACATCAGTGTAAACAAAAACCGTTTTTTGGTTCGGAAAACCGTATTTTTTTGGAGGTTTTTTCCTCTCGGTTTCAACCGGTTTTTTCTTTTAAACTCGAGAACTGGATAAAAAATCGTATACAAAGGTATAGAAAAATACTGAAGAGCAAAAAATCGGAATACAGTTTTTCGCCATGCATACCTATTAATGACCGCGGTTTTCGAAACAAACGCCTATTCCATCCACAGCGCAAACTTAGTTTCTTCAAACAACAAATTGACCCTTAGTTCTACTAATTACTCTAACCGTCATAAAAATTTTCCAAATCTACGATTTCTCAATAAGAAAAAAACCGGTTCTTCCAAAAACCGGGTTTTTTGCTTTAAAAAATCGCCTGGTTAAACCCAAGATGACAGAAATCAGAAAACCCAAGAACCGGTTTTTAGGGTTTTGTAAAATGATTTTACAAAACGCTACTTAAATCGCGACCTGTCTGTCCGTCTGTCCAAGTGTCACAGCACTTTTTCTCGCAAACTACTTAAGCTAGAAACATCAAATTTTGTAATCAGGTGGAAAGTGGTGCTCTCTTCAAAGTTCAACTACAAATAATTTTGTAAGGTAACTAAGGGGGGTCTCCCCATGTAGGGGAGTGGCCCCCGAAAAAAAATTCATCAAGTGTAGCCGTTATGGGTATCAAATGAAAGTTTTTGGTGAGAACTTTTCAAAACAGGTCTTAGTTTTTTGCTTCGAGGGGGCACAGGAAGGGGAAATACACGAACACTTTGTGTCCCCCCTCGCGATGGGACACCTGTTATCCGTAAAATATGCAGGTAGACGTTTATGAGTACAGCAACAACAAATACGTTAGAAGTCAAAATTGACTTAACTTTGTTAATAATAGTATGATATTCGAATTTCACATTTTCCCCTATAAAATCGTAAAGGTACCCTTAAACCGAACGAAATTCAACACTTAGGGAGTCCTGCTAAATGTCCTTAAATTTTGTAAGTTTGACAAAAATCGAATGATATACACGGAAGTTATAGCTATTTGAAATTTCTCCAACTACAACAACAATAACACATGATTTTGGTATTTTATGGAGTTTCCATCGTATCAGTCAATGCAGTTTTGATTTGATCTTCTTGAAATTTTCAAATAGGGTCAATAACATTAATATTTTTGAAAATTTATGATTTGAGTGACTTTTGTTGGTTTGCAGCAAAGTGGCGAACATTGAAAATAGAAAAACAACGGATTTTCTTATAAACGTGCGCATCTCGTTGACATATGTCTCAACTTTATTCGTTACTGGTGACTGCATTTCTGAGAATTTGAGTACAAAACCCTTCTGACTTGAGCGCAAGTCTGTTTATGCAACTTGTTTTACCAAAAGTGGCTATCCCTAGTTTTTCATTAACTTTCCCAGTCTTATCTTAAAAACCGTTAGTGTGTTCGCTTCTTTAATTGATACAGGGGATCGGTAATGCAGCGCATCATTTGTAGCATTGTACATTCAATGATGCTACAAATTGATCATCATTCCACACTGCAGGCGCGTAGCCAGAAAAAAATTTCGGGGGGGGGGGGGTTTTCTTACTTACTGAGTAATCAATATAGGTACTATGTTTTTTTATACATAGAATATTTTATTATGCATTGTTTTTTTTTTCAATATAACTCGTACAAACTAATTTCTTAACGATTTTTTTTATTCGCTTTAACAATGCGTGATAAAATTGTGTGCATGTTTCATATGGAAATTATAGAAGAATGTCCAACTTTCTCGATGATTTGGACATGTTATCTAAGATCTCGTCGCACTTCACTTCTAAATCTTGATGGATGTTCAAAAGAGCCAGCCCGTTCAACCTTTCTTTGCCCATCGTACTTCGTAGATAAGATTTTAATCTTCGAAGTGAAGAGAAAGATCTTTCGCTCGGCGCAACTGACACTGGAAGAGTAGCTGCAATTTGCAAATATCGATGTATTGTCGGGTAGAACGATTGGTTGCAAATGTCCAAAGAATCGATGAAAATCTTTTGCCGCTCTTCTTTTGAAGTTTCAAACAGTATCTGAAAAAGTTAGAACTCAATGAATCTACGTAAGTAAACTATAATTGTTGTATTTACTAACATAAATTTTTTTTTATGGAACCTTTTTTTTAGAAAAACTGAAAATCCATATAGGCAGATATTTAGGAATGAAAAAGTGAAGGAAACATTTATACTTGAAGAATTGCAGAGTTTTATGAGAGCGAGAGGAAAGCATACCTTTGCCACATTTTCATTTCAGCTTCAAACTCTTCTGAATGTTGTTGGGCCACTGATTTTCAAAAATTCTCTGGTTGATTTGATCTTTTCAGTATCCAATTGATGACATTTTGATGGCAATATATTTTCAATCTTCGAAAAAAGCCTCGATGTTTGAGGAAACGAGAGTTCAATTCTTCTGAAAAGTGATCAAAAAATGGAATGAAAATCGACTTGCGATAATATTCTTCTGGGCCATCTTCAAAATTGTGACGATTCGTTTGCCGTCGAACAACTCGAGGGATACATTGCGGGACGTCGACTTTTTCAGCGATTTCACTTGCTTCTTCAAAAATCATTTCAAACGTGGTGTCCGCCTCACGACGCATCTCCTTAATTTCATCAAGCAAGTCTTTTGCATAATCAATGCAGATACTGAGATCGCAGTTTTCTTTTTGTAAAAGTAGGCTCAAATTTTTTGTCAGTGTAAATATCGGTTTCAAAACTGTCAAAGCAATAATGAATGCAAATTTCTGCATGGATTTTAGCAGTGCATGAGGTTGAATTCCTTCAACTTTTGTGATTTTTTCATCCAGTTCTTGGAGTGTCAAGCAAACACATTCGTATGAGCCGTGAAATGATTCCAAAGAATTGAGATGCTCAACCCATCGTGTTTCACAAAATTTTTGCAGGTGAGTTCTTTTTGCACCTGGAGTAACAGTTTCAATTCAATTTTTCAACATGACTCCTGCTCAACTTGCCTATCGAAAAAAATTTACTGTTGCTTTTATCGTTCCCAAGCAATTTCTGATTTTTGGAATGTCGCATGCGTGGGTTATGGCCAAATTCAAGCTGTGATTCGCGCAATGGAGATAAACAGCTTGTGACTGCACTTTTTGAACTTAAACGGCACAGCCTTTGATTATTCCACTCATAGCGCGTGCTCCGTCATAACCTTTAAAAAAGTGGAAAAAAATTCAAACAATCAGAAGAAATTGTGACAGACAAATTAACGAAAATTCGTTATTAACCAATTTTGAATAAGCTTGTAGACAAAAAATACAATCAAAACGTTTCAAGTTTATAATTGAATGAATATTTAATTGACAGTATACTTTAAATCAAATACTCATTTAATTAATAACTGGAAAATCAAAATTAACTTTGAAAAATCGTTTACAGGAAGTATTTAACAGGTCATTACGAATAATTTTTTAAAGGTTTCATTTTATTGTAGTTCTTGATATCACACAGTGTTATACGCATTGCTGCTAAAATCATTTACAAAAATCTTCTGTAATAATTTACCTTGTCCAACCATAAGCCGAATATAAACGCCTAGATTCGTTAGAGTAGAGAGAAGTGCTTCGGCGAGACCTTTCCCGGTGACATCCTGGACAGGTACAAAACACAAAAAATCTTCTTTTAGTTGGTATTTTTCGTTTGCCATTTCAACGTATAGAGCACAAATAGAAAACTGCTCAATCCCACTGATATCCATGGTCTCATCTGCGATTACCGTGAAACATCGTGACTTGTTGATGTGCTTAATAATTTTTTGTTGAAAGATATTTCCAGCAGCATTTATTATTTCATTTTGGATTTGAGGACTTAAGTATGTAGCATTTGCAGAAGCAGTATCTAAGTGTTGTTGTAAATCATTATCACCGCTGTCCAAAGCAAAACGTAACAATGCTCTAAAATTTCTTTCATTTTTTCCTGCAGTTTCTCTCTCTATTAAGCCATAATCACGATGACCTCTAAGTGCAAGCCCTTGCCTACCACAAAAAAGGTCAGCTTGGATAATAGGAGTCAACTTTCGTCGATTCTGTTGTTGCACTTTTTTTCTTGTTGCGTCTATCTCGCTTATGATATCGTCTTTTTGCTTTCCAAAAAAAGTTTGAAATTTTGTGCGTCTATACAAGCATCTTTGTGATACTGTTTCTCTTGATGTTCTCTAAAATATTGAAGGGCTTTCTTCCAGTTTTTGAACGGACTCTCCACAAGAAATTTCAGAGTTTGATGATTCCCTTTTTCAACATTTTTTTGAGAAAAAAGTATGCAAACTTTACAGAAAGCTCCCTCCTTTGCAGCTGAATAAGCTAACCACGGAAAATAACGTAACCACAAAAGTTGGAACCTTAAATTTCGATCACTTGAAGTTTGGAATTTGAAGTTTTCATCTGGTACCCATGAATGAACGAGGAATTCATATTTTTCATTATAATTCAGTTGTTTTCGGCAAAAAGTTGCCACATCTTTTGGGGGAACCTGCAAAAACGTTTCCGATTTCGCTCATTAAACTATGAAAATGACAAAAATGCGGAAAACAGTAAGTTTTATAAACTTCATTTTTAAATATTGTATTGAACTATACATTTTAATCACAAAATTTTGAAATATTTCAATCTTAGAAATTTAAAATTTTCAATTTTTAATTTAAAAATCAGGCCGAATCCAAGGTTTCTGACATTTTAAAACATGACATTTATTAGTTTAAAACCACAAGTAAGAATATATATGTATTTACCAGTGCAGATTTTGGCTTGGATGACGATGATTCGACTGTTGGCATTATCGAATTCGCAAATGACGGACCAGGCTCCTCCCGAATGTCCTGAACAAGAAAATACCAATATTTATACCCCGAATTTAAAAACGTATAGGGCATGAAAACTTTCTCATTTAACAATACACTTTGAATTTGAAATTAAATCAAAAAACTGTAATTACAATTAATGCTTACTTCACAACTTCCTAATCGTGGTCTTTTTTGAAAGAATTTACGAATATCCATTTCCAGACAAAGATACTAGAACTCAAAAATGACACTTTTTATCATTGGAAAAAGATGAGTTCAACGACCTTGTTCACCACTGAAATTCAATAGATGAAAGTCGCATCCTAACGATAAGCCAAAACAGGTATATATTTTTGTCTGCGCGAAAGGTCGAAACGATTAGTTTTGGGTGTTTTTTTTCCATAGTCAATAGATCTGCTCTGCATTCTTTGCTCATTGTCAGCTTGGATGCCACTATTCATCTTATCAGCAGATATTTGGGACTTACATGCTAATTAAAGAATTCCGGGGAAAAAGATAAAAAGATATTTTAAGTCCGTAAAGATAGTAAAATAAATAAAACTTTTGGACCCTGCATATTGTGGAATATGGAAGAAAATTGATTATGCTCCAGAGACAAAAATGATGTAGGCAGATTCGAACACAAATTTCTAAAAAAGTCTAATGCGTCATCACTCTTTTAAAAAATCACATTTCCGAAAAAGTGTATGAAAAGATATATATATTTTCAGGAATTTCGGGGGGGGTTGAACCCTCAAAACCCCCCCTGGCTACGCGCCTGCCACAGTGTATTGGTTCCTTTGCGATGGTATGTGGTATGTGATGAGTTGAGTTGTACACACCTGGAGCTAAACTTAACTTTCTCCATTAGAGTGATTTGGTTAACGGTTAAAGCGTTGCATGATCGGTACAACTAACCTTGTTTTCGTCAGCCTTAGAAGATTGTATACACTAAAGATGGCTCAAAGAAGTCAAAACGCGTCTGCTCACAATACAAAGCAAGGCACGACGGCTTTTCAAGAAAAAAGATACATATACACATATGCTCGTACATACATATACATGTATATTTAAATGTATATATATATATATATATATATATATATATATATATATATATATACACATATATATAAACATATATATATATATATATATATATATATATATATATATATATATATATATATATATATATATATATATGTATATATATATATATATATATATATAAATATTCGTATCTATATTATATATATATATATGTATAAATATATATATATATATATATATATATATATATATATATATATATATATATATATGTATCTATATTAAATTTATATATATATATATATATATATATGTATCTATATTTTATATATATATATATATATATATATATATATATATATATATATATATAAATATATATATATGTATATATATATATATATATATATATATATATATATATGTATATATATATATATATATATATATATATATATATATATATATATATATATATATATATATATATATATATATATATATATATATGTATACAGACATATATATATATATATATATATATATATATATATATATATATATATATATATATATATATATATATATATATATATAGCTTTGATTAGTGACTCCAAATTACTGTACTCTAGCATTCAAAGGCTTCTTCAAGCGAAAAAAAACCAGGCAAAGTCATTCACTGTTTGAATTATAGACAAATAACTTTTTATTTGAATGTAAACACAAACTACTTATGAATTCAATTATATACAAAAATATCTTTCAGCAATTTTCTATGTTCATATATGTATATTTATTTATTATATTTCTATGATGATTTGCATCTAAAGGCTGGTCCAACCATAGTGCATACCGCCCGTTATGCATGCTAGACACGGCTGGGAAAGCGATAGAGAAACTCATCAAGGGAAGACTCACTGACGCGATTCGTGCTGCTGAGGACCTATCTCCTCGGCAGTACGGCTTTAGAGCAGGACGTTCTACCATTGATGCGATTGCAGAGGTGGTGAGCGCGGTCCAAAAGGCAGAGGCATATAGTCGCACCAAGCGACGGATCGTCCTGTTCGTGACACTCGACGTCAGGAATGCCTTCAACTCCGCTGGATGGGTGGATATTCTGGACACGCTGGAAAACTCTTTCCAAGCTCCAGAATATCTAATGCGGCTTTTGAGGAACTACCTAAAGGACCGAAGCTTGCTCTACGACACGATACAGGGCCAACGAAGGATGGAAATTACATCGGGTGTTGCCCAGGGATCTATCCTTGGTCCGGACCTGTGGAACGTGTCTTACGACGGGCTACTGAGACTTGAGATGCCAGATGAGTCGCGCTTGGTCGGCTATGCGGATGATGTTGCGGCTCTGGTCGCTGGACGCACCGTTGAACAAGCGCAACTTAGGCTAGGGACCGGATGACTGCTCGCGGGCTCAGTTTAGCACTGGAGAAAACGGAAGTTGTCATCTTGACAAAAAAGAGAATCCCTAGAGTAAGGATGATCAGTATTGGAGATATACAAATCGAATCAAAGCCAGCGGTGAAGTACCTGGGGCTACTGATCGACTCGAAGATGAGTTTCTCTGAGCAAATCAGGGCAATGGCTGAGAAGGCTGCTTCGGGAATATCGGCCCTGAGTCGACTTATGGCCAACGTAGGGGGACCCAGCCCATCAAGAAGACGCCTGTTGATAAGTGCTGTAGGGTCAGTGCTACTATACGGAGCAGAGGTATGGGGCAACGCTCTCAGCAAGGAGGTATACCGAAAACGTTTGGCACTGCTACAGAGAAGAGGAGCACTGAGAATTGCATCTTCGTATCCAACAGTCTCCGACTCGGCGGTGAGAGTGATTGCAGGCGTGATACCTGTCGCCCTCCTTGCTAGAGAGCGCCGCGCTATTTACCTGCGCCGAAACGAGGATGCGAGGGAGATGGTTGTCCGCGAGGAGAGACAACGCTCGCTCAACGATTGGCAGCAGTCTTGGGTGAATTTCACGAAGGGGAGGTGGACTGCGTGCCTCATCCCGGATGTGAGACCGTGGCTGAATCGAAGGCATGGTGAGACTGACTTCTATCTGACCCAGCTTCTGAGCGAGCATGGGTGTTTTCAGTCTTACCTGCACAAGATCGGTAAGTCACGGTCTCTCGATTGTCGGTTTTGCCCAGGAGAGGAGGACAATGCCTGTCACACATTTTTTGCGTGTACCAAATGGGTCAGGCTGTGAAGGGAACTCCACAGGGAGATTGGAGAGCATCACCTCGGATAACATAGTTGCGGTGATGCTCAAACCGGTTGACAAATGGAACCAGGTGGCACATTATGCTCGGGCAGTCCTAAAATATAAAAGGGACTCACAGCAGCCGGGGCGTTGGGGCTGGGGGATCGCTCTTCTGGCATTTACTCTTCCCCTCTCCCCTCCCGCTAGGAGAGGGACTCCCCAGCTTGAAGGCGCCCCACGGCGTAACAAAACGACTTCTGGCCCGAAGTAATGTGTCAAACGGTTCCAGGCTGGGCTCTCAGGTTGACAGGGGAGGTATTTAGTGGGCAGTCCAGTCGCGCATGGGAGCCCCACACTCTGTGCATAAATAGAATTCACCTCCCTACCACAAAAAAAAACCATAATGCACGATGTTAATTGTGAGTCACACCTTAACGGCAAATTTTTCGCCCAATTTAATTTGACATTTCTTTCAGTTTTGACAAATGCAACCATGAAGAGGTACACAATTGAGCAGCGCGTTTAGGATATTGAAGGCTTTTACGAAAATGGGCGTTCAAATCAAGATGCATTTCGTATACTTCGTGATTTTTTTTGTGTGGCAAAAGAGCCGCCAACCTCAACAATTGAACATCTCGCGAACATCACTGATGCGAATTTTGAATAAAAATTTTTGAATTTTTACGCTTATAAGCTTCAATTGACTCTAGAACTGAAGCCCACTGACCATTTCAAGCGTCGGCAATACACGGAATGGTTGGTTAAACAGACAGAAGGGAATGATGATTTTACAAAGAAAATCATCTCCAGTGACGAGGCACACTTTCACCTCCGCGGACTCGTTAACAAGCAGGATTGCCGCATTTGGGCAAATGAGAATCCACGAGTGATTGCTGAAAAGAGTGACTGTTTGGTGCGGTTTATGGGCTGGTGGCGTCGTCGGGCCGTACTTCTTCGAAAATGAGGACGGCCAAGCAGTTACCGTGAATGGTGTTCGCTACTGCGAGATGATAACGGACTGCTTGTTGCCAGAGACCTGTATCGTCCAGGCAGTTCCAACACACTGCTGCCATACAGCCAACAAAACAATGGCTCTTTTGCGCGAGAAATTCAATGGCCGTGTTATCTCACGTTGTGGCGATGTTAATTGGCCGCCACGATCATATGATTTAACACCGTTGTACTTCTTTCTTTGGGGATATTTAAAATAAAAAGTATGCGTCAATGAGCCAAGAACAATTCAAGAGCTAAAAGATGAGATAATTCAGCACATTAACGACATTGAACCTTAATTATGTCTCAGAGTCATTGTAAATATGGACCATCGGATAGAAGTATGCCACCGTAGTCATGGCCAGCGTTTCGGCGATATCTTATTTCACACATAATTGTCATAGATTCTACTATTATAATTAAAAAATTTTAACATAATTTTCTGAAAACTTTTTGTTTTATTTAAAATTAACATCGTACTTTTTGGTTGGATCACCTTATAGTTTCTGCAGTCATTATTTGTTGATAATAATGCATATGCTATTTTAAAAACAAAATTTTTTTTATAGTGATAAGCTTATGGAATCCTTACAAGACTCATTTTAATTTGAATAAAAGACAGTAATCATAAAGTTAATAACTTCCCGCCGACATTCCTTTTTGAACCGATTTCCACAGAATAGAAGGTTTTCAGTATCATACGAATGCTTTTTGTTTTTCTTTTAAGGATATTCTGAAATAATTGTACAGTGCCCTACTAAAATCGTGACCTGTCATTCTGACCGTCCGTGTGTCACAGCTAGTTAGGGATGGGAAAAACCGCACCGGTTTAACCGAAAATCGATTTTTTGGCTCGAAAGCTCATTGTTTTGCTTCGAAAACCCGGGTTTTTCCGGAGGTTTTTTTCTCCCGGCTTGAGCCGGTTTATTCTTTCAAATTCAAGAACCAGATAAAAAACCTTATACAAAAGAATAGAAAAGTACCGAAGACAAACAATCGGAAAACAGTTTTTTCGCCATCCTTTCCCAAGTAGCACTAAGGACCACAGTCATCAGAGCAAAGCAAATTTGTATTTTTGCTTGGGTCTTGGTATTAGTTGCTTATATTTCGTTTTAATGTGCAAAACTATACGTACAGTGCGAAGTGAAGGTAGCGTACGATACAGAATAAATGCAAAATACTAGGGGACTGAACTAAAGGTCCTTTCATCCTTATATGGAAAATGAATGATTTAGCTCAACAGAAAGCTATCGACTTGTATTTTAATACATTCGCCTCTCAGTTTTAACACAGAGATAAAATCTCCTTCCGTTCATTTTGATTTTAATAATTTATTGAGAAAAGAAACGAAAAACCATTTACATCTAAAGCTAATCAATGGACATAAAGATATGCAATTATTATTGAACTAAAAAAAATTGCAAAAAAATACCGAAAAACCGATTCTTCCAAAATCCGGTTTTTGGCTGTAAACAAAACGGCCGGTTAAACTGAAGATGACAAAAACCGGAAAACCGAAGAACCGGTTTTTTTTTTACCAACAACCGTCATCCCTACAACAAGTTTTCTCGCAAACCACATAAGCTAAAAACATGAAACTTGACGAGTGAGTCAAAACTGATGCCCCTCAAAAGTTTTAATATGAAATATTTTTTATAAGTTTTTTAAGGTAGGTCTCCCCATATAAGGGGGTAACCCTTGAAAAAAATTTTGGTGCCAGAAGTAGCCAATATAGATATCAAGTGAAAGGGCTTAATGAAAAATATTCAAAAGAGTCTTAAACTGACACTTTTCGCTTTAAGCCGTGCAGGAGGAGAGGCAAGGTATGCAAAATGTGTGTCCTCCTCTTGCGGGTTGGACATCTTTGATTTGAAAAATCTGAAAAAAATCATGGAAGTAGGCCTTTATGAGTGCAAAACCAACAAATACGTCAGAAGTCAAAATTCGGTAAACTTTGTTTTTAATAATACATTTTATAAATTTACGTTTTCGTCTATAAAATAAAAAGGTGACCTTTAGATTTACCAAAACCACGTATCTAGATTATTTGGTATCAAACGAGCAATTACAACAACCACAACACCGCACAAGGGAATGCTAGCCGACAGGAGTACTCTTGGAGGCTAGGACTCTTTGGAGAGTTTCGCTCCCACGCACCGGAGGAAACCCCGCAGGGAGAATGCTGGCCGACAGGAATACTCCTGGCGGCTAGTATTCTGTGAGGAGTTCCACCCTCACGTACCCAAGGGAGTCCCCGCAGGGGGAATGCCGGTCGACAAGAGTACTCTTGGATGCTAGCATTCTTTGGCGAGCACCGTCCCCACGGACCCGAGGATATGGAGCCGATTGAAATAAGAGACATTGACTGCGTGACGGATCTGATCGAGGTAGAAGGGGCCATCAAAAGGGAATTCCCTAGCGTGGGCAGGATCAAAGCGAGGTTGACACCAGAAAACCAAAGGGTACAACGCATGAAAAGGACGCCGAACAATTTCTGAACAAGGGCAAAGCAAGAATAGGGTGGATTGTATGTAGAGTACGGCAAAGAGCAGCGCCTCTTCAATGTTTCAAATGCCTCAGCTATGATCACACCGCACAAGTGTGCAAAGAATCCAATGGGAGTTCCCTATGTTACAAATGTGGTGAAATGAGACATAAAAGAAAAGAGTGTACGAAGGAGGCACACTGTATTCTTTGAAAGGATCCTGATCCAAGACCTGATTTTGGACACGTCTGGAGATCAGGAAAATGCCAGGTTTTCCAGGAAGCCCTATCCAAGGCAAAATCAGAACTTCAATGACCCGCATGCTGCAACTAAACCTACACCGCAGTTCAACTGCCCAAAATCTGCTTGAGCAGCTCGCGAGGGACATGACAGCCGATTTTATGCTGCTGAGTGAGCAACACCACGATAAAAGTTCGGTATCATGGTATCCTGATGAAACTTGTACTGCCGCCATCTGGGTTCGAAATAGTGATTTCCAAGCGGAGAGTTGTGGACGGGGAGATGGTTTTGTGCGGGTTCGGTGCTCAGGGACTACCTTCTTTAGTGTGAACCTAGCGCCGATCGAATCGATATCATCTTTCCCAGCCAATCTTGATGCTTTGGAGGGCACTGTCTTGAACGCAGACGGGAATGTGCTCGTTTGGGGAGACCTCAACGCGAAATCAATCGAATGGGGCATACCTCAAACAGGTCCACGGGGAAAATGTATCCTAGAAATGGCGGCCAGGATGACGCTCGTCGCACTAAACACCGGAAATATGCAGACTTTCCGCCGTATTGGCTATGAAAAAACCATACCGGATGTGACATTCGCCTCGAAGCGCTTAGTAGGAGGATACACAGTTGGACAGTATTAGAGGACTACTCAGCCAGTCATAATCAGTGCATTCTGCTTGCGATAAGCGATGTATCTCCCGACATCCGTGCTCTCAGCTTTCTACAATTTGATGGAAAATCGGAAAGATGGACGTGTCGTGGTTCGTCGAGGTGCTCACTGCAGGTGCCCCGCTGCAGGGAGGTTCGCAGGGGATGGAAAAATTGGCAGCTCAAGACATGGTGAACTCAACTACGAGCATCATCACGACTGTTCGCAATGCTTCTTTGCCTCGTCAAGAACCCCGGCACGGCAAGCCCCCAGTGTATTCGTGGTCAACTGAAATCGCTGAAAAACGAAGGGAGTGTAAAAAGCTTCAGCGTGAGGCTCAACGGGCACGGAACCGTGACGAGGAATGGAACCGGGTGGCAGCAGATAAGTTGGCCAGGAAATGCCTTCGAAAATTGATTAACAACAGCAAGGCTCACTGCTGGCAAGATCTAGTGGACAATGTGAACAAGGATCCGTGGGGTGTTGGTTACAAGCTAGTTATGTGAAAGCTTGATGCCCTACGGAAATCTTGCATACATAATGCAGGAAAGATGGACGAGACTGTGTGGGCTTTTTTCTCCGCCCACCTCGTCCGTGTTGACGCTATCCATGATGAAACAGCATTCGATTGTCAACCCTTCACACAGCTGGAACTGGAAGAGGCAGTCCTTTCACTGAAAGAGAGGAAGGCTCCAGGTCTTGATGGTGTTGCAGCTGAGGTGTTGCAACTTGTCTATCACCATTGTCCTGAACATTTAACGCTTGCCAATGGGAAGGGGTTTTCCTGGTCGGTTCGAAGGTGGCAAGACTCGTACTGATTAGCAAGGGGAGAAAAATCCCGGATCGCCATCTGCATGCTAGATATGGCTGGAGAAACTCATCAAGAGAAGACTCACTGGCATGACTCGTGCTGCTAGTGACCTATTTTCCTCAGCTGCACGGCTTTAAAGCAGGACGCTCCACCGTTGATGCGACTGCTGAGGTGGTCAGCACGGTCCAAAAGGCAGAGGCAAGCACCAAGTGACGGATCTTCCTATTGGTGGTACACGACGTTAGGAATGCCTTCCATTCCACTAAATGGGTGCGTATTCTGGACTCACTATTGAACAAGCGCAACTTAGGCTAGGTATGCTAATGCGTCAAGTGAGAGATTGGATGACTACTCGAGGGTTCAGTTAAGCACTAGAGAAAACCAAAGTGGTCATCTTGACAAAAAAGAGATGATCAGTATTAGAGACATATTAATCAAATTGATGCCACCGATGACGTAATACCGATCGACTCGAAGATGATTTTTTCTGTGCGAATCAGGGCTACGACTCAGAAGGCTGCTTCGAGAGTATCGGCTTTGAGTAAGCTTATGGCCAACGTAGGGGGAGCCAGCCCATCAAGAAGACGCTTCTTGATGAGTGCTGTAGGGTCAGTGCTACTGTACGGAGCAGAGGTATGGGGCGACGCTCTCAGTAAGTAGGTTTACCGAAAATGCTTGGCACAGGTACAGAAAAGAAGAGCACTGAGAATTGCATCTTCATATCCGACAGTCTCTGACTCGGTGGTGAGAGTTATTGCAGGCGTGATATCTGCTACCCTCCTTTCTAAAATGCGGCACACTATTTATCTGCGTCGAAACGAGGATGAGAGGCAGATGGTTGTCCGCAAGGAGAGACAGCACTCGCTCAACGATTGGCAGCAGTCTTGGGTGAACTGCACGCAGGGGTGGTGGACTACGTGCTTCATCCCGGTCGGGGGATCGTGGCTATATCAAAGGCATGGTGAGACTGACTTCTATCTGGTCCAGCTTTTTAGCAGTCATGGGTGTTTTTAGTCTTGCCTGCACAAGATTGGTAAGTCATAGTCCCCCGATTGTCGGTTTTGCTCAGCTCGTCCCATTTTTTGCGTGCATAAAATGGGACATCTAAAGAGAGATGGGGGAGCTCTCCCCAGATAATTTAGTCGCGGTGATGCTCGAATTGGTTGACAAATGGAACCAGGTGGCACAATATGTTCGGACAATCCTAAAAGATAAAAAACTCACCGCAGTCTGGGGCTGGAGGATCGTTTGTCTGGCACTTCTTCTTTCCCTCGCCACTCCCGCTAGAAGAAGAGTCCCCCAGCTTTAAGGCGTCCCATGACGTAACAAAACGAGACCCAACCCGAATCAATATGTCAAACGGTCCCAGGCTAGGTTCTCAGGTTGACAGGGGAGGTGTTTAGTGGGTAGTCTAGTCACTTTCTTGCAAGTATGGGAGTCCCCCTCCCTACCACAAAAAATAACAGGTGATATTGTGACGACACAATATATAGGACATATTTGAACATTTTGGAAATGTTTTGCAACATTTATATACTATCAGGATGCGGTAAACTCACCGAAAACAATATTACGGCGAATTGAAATACATTATAATCATAAATAATGAGTAGCTTTCTGAGCTCATTTTATAAATATATGTATGAATGAGACAAGTTTCGAATCCAAAACACGTTGTTTGAGTCATCAATTATTTAACAATACCCTTCT
Organism: Odontomyia ornata; assembly: GCA_963969285.1. Taxonomy (NCBI): domain Eukaryota; kingdom Metazoa; phylum Arthropoda; class Insecta; order Diptera; family Stratiomyidae; genus Odontomyia; species Odontomyia ornata. The sequence goes on from OZ017740.1 coordinate 185,850,654, forward strand.
GGCAGGAGCACACTGCTGCTGCTTCAACTTGTTTAATGTGTTTTAGCGCATAACTATTGAGCATCGATAGGCAAAAGAGTTGTGTTTTTTTCAAACTGCTAAGCTTTCTTGTCGTTGGCTCCCATCTGCAGGACATTTAAATCGAGTAACGATATAGTATAAAATTCGGTAGGTAAAGTTAAATTTTCTGACTTTGGTAACAACCTCTCTTCACTGGAAATCGACCTATGCGTGAATTCCAGTTATTGAGGTTGCATATGAAAGGTAACATATTAAGGTATAATAGATTAGATTTTGGTGGCAATTCATTGGCCGTCCTTCCAAAAATTAACACTAACACATGGCAAAAATGGCTGAAAACAGTTTACTGGAATTTGAATATAAACTACCAGTTACTTTTGGACGACAATAGAGAGTTGAATTCCGTTTTCAGTAAATTGTTGAGCTAGCTTTAGATTAAGTTTCACGCAAACGATATATTAATCGGACAATAGAGAAGGGCGTTTAACAACAGAAACATGTATCTTTTTGCGATTTTAGCCATAATGTATCTCCATCACCGTTCAATAGATGGGTGGATTTGCATTATCAAGGATGCGTATTATAGCTTATGTATTCTGATTGATTTATTCCAAAAAATTTGATGACTATTTCTTTTGTTATGCTTCAATAATTGTGTGTAATTGGTCTGTAAATGAGTTTTTTGAAAAATCCAAGCGCTTTAGGAATATAAAGTAAATATGAGGTTTCAATATAAGTTTTTACTTAATTATCTGGTTACTATAAGCCCCATCAAAAATTATTCTTTTGAACAAATGGTTCATGAGAATTTTGAACGTGTTAAAAAATACTTAAGAGAATTAAAGAAGAGTGATCAATCAAAGTTTACGATATCCTTTATTATATTTTTAAGATAAAAATTTACTGTTCAATTAAAAACAATCCTAATGAAGCTCGAAATTTCGCCAAATTATTCCCATCAAGTGGAATCTTACGATATATTCAGCATGAACTCAGATCATTATATATTTCAGGGTTAATGTTATCACTAAAAATCATGAAATTAAAATACTTCTAGAAAACAACGAACACTGACTTCAAGCGCACTAAAACTTTATGGAATCGGAGCTGAATAAGTTTTCCCGTTGTGAAAAGTGGTAGCATTAACTTATTAATCAATCGTAACAAAAACGGAGAAAAATTGATTTGGCTTCGATTCCATAAATTTTATTTCACCCTTTTTAATTGCGTGTTTCTTTTTTAGGGTTTTGTAAAATAATTTTACAAAACCCTTCTAAAATCGCGTCCTGTCTGTCCGTCTGTCCGTCTGTCTGTCCGTCCGTCCGTCCGTCCGTGTGTCACAGCAGTTTTTCTCGGAAACTACTTAAGCTAGAAACATCAGATTTTGTATGTAGGTGTAAAGTGGTGATCTCTTCAAAGTTCAAATATAAAAAAATTTTATAAGGCATTTAAGGGGGGTCTCCCCATATAGGGGAGTGACCCCCCGAAAAAAAAATTTCATTGAAGGTGGCCGATATGGGTATCAAATGAAAGGTCTCAATGAGAACTTTTCAAAACAGGTCTTTGTTTGGCAAAGTTTGCTTCGAGGGGCGCACAGGGAGGGGAAATACACGAAAAATTTGTGTCCCCCCCCCTCGCGATTGGACACCTGTGATCCGAAAAATCTGAAAAAAATCAAGAATGTAGGTCTTGATGAGTACAACAACAAAAAATACGTTAGAAGTCGCAATTCACTCAACTTTGTTAGTAATAGTATGATTTATCGATTTTATGTTTTCTTGAATAAAATCTTAACGGTGCCCTTGAATTCAATGAAATTTGGTACGCAGATGACTATTTATAAGATTGATCTATTCTGAAAGTTTCATAAAGATTGAATCATATTTAGCGAAGTTATAGCGGTTTGAATTTTCCCGTATTACTATGGAACAATATGCGCTGCATTTATTACTATGGCAACATATGGCTACGGAACAACACGCGCTTTTTACCGACTCAGACACTACAGTTTTGCTAGGATCTGCATGTAAATTTCAGGAATGATAGGTGTCATGTATATCTTTGAGAATCGGTTGAGCTGGTGGTATCAGTAATCGTAAAACAAGAAAGTGGCTGTTTTGAATGCGAAGATTGAATAACTTTGAGTTATTTTTTCCCAACTTCAAAGTTTAAGGTGCATGCTTTGAACACTTGATTCAATTTAATGAATGACTGTAGATCAGTACCTACAATTAATGCTTATAAGTGTAACAAGTCAAGGAGGCGGGAGAGAGCTCCTAGCAGAAGGGTTTTGTAACCATTCTAGGATTCGAAAAAATTGGCCATTAATCGATGATAACAGTACAGGAGAGTGGCCCCTGAAAAAAAAATCATCAAATGTAGCTGATATGAGTATGAAATAAAAGTTTACATGGGAGCTTTTCAAAACAGTTGTTAAACTGCCAGTTTTTGCTTCAGTAGGGCACAGGGGGTAAAAACATGAAAAATGTGTTTCCTCCGTCGCGGCTGGATATGTGAAATAATTATCAAGGGAGATATTTATGAGTATACCAATACCAAAAACCTCAGAAGTCGAAATTCGTTCAACTTTGTTAATAATAGTATGATCTTCGTATTTCATATTTTCTCCAATAAAATCGTCTTTGACATGTTTCTTGATGTGATTTGATCTGGTGACTGCATTTTGTAAATTGAATACAAAACCCTTCTGACATGAGCGTAGGTCTTTTTACCCAACTTGTTTTCTAAAAGTTTTTTATATTCTCTATATATACAGGCTGAAGTTATTGAACTGTAATCAACTTTAGATTATTATAACTTTTGATCTGCTGATAGATATTACGGTGGTCATATTTCACTCAAGTTCAGCTTATTTTATTGCGTGCAATATGGTAAAAGCTTTTCTGGCTCATTAGCATGGTGGAAAATAATCGTAATGGAAAATCCTTAAGTGGCAATAATTAGAGTCCTCAAACATTTCCGTATGTCTGAAACCATAGCACATTACATGAAACTGACAGTATCGGAATACGCTGTTGTAATAATTGGAAAAAACAGGACCATCATCAAGAATGGTTCGGGAATTTGAAGCTCGACTCGAGAATGGAAAGGAAATGGCTACTGAGCTGAACATATCCTAAATAAGCAGATACCAAGTGTGTGTTCATAATTAATACGCATGGATACCAAAACCTCAACATTGTATAGATGTTCAAAAATATAAAGCAGGATAAGATAAAGGAGCTTTTGCAGTTGCGAGAACGCAATCATCTACTGAATATTGTCTTCACCGTTGAGAAAAATCTCTTGATCAAGCAATTTATAATCGAAATGGTCGAAGATTTCTTATAAAACTTTCAACCTGCAAACGGCACCCGAAATTTAAACACAAAAGTTTTCCAAATTCAAATGCGCTTTATTTCATCAATAATAAAGTTTATAAATACAATAAAATCATCAACAAAAACATCATGGCCCACTTAATACTGTAAATTTAAACATTATTGCAATTAAAAAAGGCAACGAAATGGTAGTAAACGGTCCAGAGGTCGCACATTGGCTTTACTGGTTTCCCAATGATGGGACATTAAATGCTGTGAATCGCCAATAACTGCAAATATAGCTACAGCTCCACTATCAAATTCTACTTACTCTTCCTTTGTGGTAGTCACCGATAACTTTTAGGTTTTGTAACAGATCAACGTAAGAGGGTGAAACCGAGTCCTCCGTGCCTAATAACGGAATCGAAAGAAATAACCATGCCAACAGAATGGAGGTTGGGCAACCGGCTAACTCCTCTTCCAAGGGAAACCCTACATTGTTTCAAAACCTGCAACAGGGCCTTGGAATGGATTAGACCTATAGCAACAACCTCGCAACCGAAAATAGAACTATTTCATTGGATCCTAGAATGTCAAATCACTAATCAACCCTGACACTGTTAACGACCTTTAACAACATGTCCGTCAGTATAAATTAAACATATTGAAAATCTAGGAAACGAATTGGACTGGAAGTGACATTTAAGATTTGAGATCGCGCATGATATTCAAAAGTGTGAAGTCTACTAGAAAGCGAGAATTCGGAGTGGTCTTCGTTGTAGAAAGAGAGATCAAATAGCACTTTATTGATTTTAAGCCAGTCAATAAACAATTTTGTGCAACCCGTATCAAAGCAAAATTCTTCAAAATTAGGGTGCTAAGCGCACAAACTCCAGCTAAGGAAAAGGCCGGAGAAATGAAGGAAACGTTCTGCAATCACCTGAAAAAACTATTCAACTCACTGTCTACATACAAACGATATGAAAACAATTCTTGGTGATTTCAACGCTAAAGTTGGTAATGAGCTATCGCATCGGAGAACGTGAGGAGGATTTAGCTTCCACGATGAAATAAATTACAACGTCAAGCTCCTGATTGACTTGCTTACCACATCGACGCATACATAAAATAAAGTGGGTATCACCAGATGGTAATACACAAAACCAGATCGACCATTTTCTGATCCGACAACGTTGGGCCTCTAGCATACTTGACGTCCGTACATAATCTGGAGCCAATTGTAACTCGGAACACTACTTGATCAAATCAACCTTTTGATGTTGTATGTTGCCTGCGTATTCGGCAAAAGTTAGTCGTCTACGGAAATTCGTTATGAAAAGACTCCAAACGGTGTCTGTGGAAGAAAATGTCATGGAGACCCTTGCCTATCAACTGGCTCCCATACTACCGTACACATCGCTAAAAACAAGCAACGGCCTATGGGTGAAAGTGAAAGCGACATTTCAGACCGTCAAAAAACAGATGACCGGACATCAATGATGATTCGACTTTCGCTTACTGATAAACTTATTAGAAAATTCTTCTCACATCTTTAGATGCAGATGTTTTATATAGGATTTGCGAAGTTCCCTCCAGACATAATAAGGATAGAATGACTGTAAATTATACGGCTAATTGCCAATTGAAAACTGATTGTCACTTTCTAGAGAATATTATATTGACCATTATACGAGTATGACCAGAAATCCAAAATTGATGTTGTCCATGCTAAAGACCGATGGGAACCGCGACTTAAAAAGACGATCATCATCATTTTCCTTCTATACCTGATCATAACTTTAAAGATAAAGATGAAAATGCCTAGTCGAGTTTTCATTTAACTATAATACATCATTTTCATGAAGCTTTCATGAAAATTATGCGCCATAGTTTACGGAAAATGAAGGCGATGCGTATCCAATAAACGTGAATGGGTGGTTATGTTAAGAAAGATCTTTTCAAGTAAATTTCTCGATAGAAAATTTATATAGTGAGAAGTTCACTTTCTGTTTATATATATGTATATATATATATATATATATATATATATATATATATATATATATATATATATAGATATATATACATATATATATATATATATATATATATATATCTATATATATCTATATATATATATATATATATATATATATATATATATATATATATATATATATATATATATATATATTGTCGCGTGTTATGGTTCGCGGCCAATAATTTTAATGTTCCGGGAAAGTGAAAACGCAATGTCTTTTAAATTAAATTAAAAGAGTTTATTCAATTACTTAAAAATGTACAATCACTTATTTGATCTATTTCGCAATTTTAATTTTTCACCATTTTACGAGTCATCTATCAATTTCTACTTCAACTGTCCACTAAAAATCACATCACACTCAAACAATCAATATTGCCTGTACTTCGAGCACCACTATGTCGCAATTTCCTATCGTGGTTGTAATGAATCCCCCCATTCATTCAGCTCACCTTTATATAGGGTCTCTAGTCATTCAACCCAGTTCTCGTACATTGGCAAATAAGCGGGAACGTTCGAGCAGTGTGAATGAATGAAGCAGTGACTCACTTTCAGATTTCGATGCTTGGTGGGTTTTTGAGTACGTTCGTTTTGTTGATCATGATTAATGGATTTTCGAGTACGTTCATTTTTGTTGATCATGATCTTCTTAACGATTGCGACAGTAACTCGCAAAATTATTCCTGCATGTAACACTGCCTCCACCTTAGTTCTTTTCGTCCTGAAAAAATGTGTCGCCAGTTGTAGTCAATTTTCCCTGGAGGTAATATGGGGCAAGACGGTCCACGACGGTATACGACGTCGTTGATTCGCTTTGTAACTTGGTATGGTCCCTCCCAATTATGTTGCAACTTTGGAGGCCTACCCTTTCGCCATTGCGGGTTATATAGCCACACCAAGTCATCTTGCTGGAAGCCAGTAGAATTTGCCTTGAGATCATACCTGGTCTTCATGCGGTCAGTAGCTGATTCGAGGTGTTTTCGCACTGTCCGATGTATCTGGTTCAACCGTTGCCTTAGCTCACTTGCGTACTCCGAGATCGTTTGGGGTTTCTCAGGGGGTGTTCCGAACTTTATATCAGCTGGCAGACGAATAGTCTTTCCAAAAATGACTTTGGCTGGGGCTTGACCCGTCAACGCATGTTCGGCAGCTCTGTACGCCATCAAAAATAGTGGGATATGTCAGTCCCAGTCCCTTTGGTTCTCGTCAACCATTTTGGCCAGATGTTTATTGAGCGTGCCGTTGAAACGTTCGACCATTCCATCGGATTGGGGATGCAGCGGTGTTGTCCTCGTTTTCCGTATTCCCAGCAGCTCGCACATTTCGCTAAAAACTAGTGACTCAAAGTTTCGGCCTTGATCCGAATGTAGTTTGCAAGGTACGCCGTTCCTGCTGACCTTATTTAATACTAGCTGTTCGGCTAAAATAGTTGCTTCCTGGTTGGGAATGGGGTAGACCTCGGACCACTTGCTGAAATAATCGGCTACAACCAGCGTGTATCGATTTCCCCATTCTGATTCAGGGAAGGGTCCTGCGATGTCAACAGCAATCCTTTCAAACGGTACACCCACATTGTAGGTTTGCATTTGTCCTCTCAGTCGTTGCTTTGGGCCTTTGACGGAAGCGCAAATTGTGCATCTGCGGCACCAGTACTCTACGTCTTCTCGAGCGTGGAGCCAGTAAAACCTTTCTCACAATTTCGCTAAGGTTTTGTAAACACCAAGGTGGCCTCCCGAGGACCCTTCGTGTATCTCCTTAACCACACCGTGGATTCGGCTTTTGGGAAGCATAGTTTGCATCCTATAAGAGCTGCCATCCGCCGTTTCCCATTTCCGCTTGAGTATGCCGCCCTCTACCTGTAGGGAGTTCCATTGTGCCCAATAGCTATTCAGGGTTGCGCCATGCATTGAAGCGTCCTTCCACTCCGGTCGCCCAGTCGTCTCCTTCCATACGAGCAATGGTCCGATGTCTTCATCGGCTAACTGGGCATTTCGAATCTCCTCCGGTGACCAACCTTCATCGGATTCGGTCGTTGTCAATAGCAGATCAACGGGCCGCTCCTTTTCCTCAATCCGTCGGCAATGCTTGCAGTTAGCTGGACATGGACGGCGGGATAGGGCGTCAGCATTTCCATGAACTTCATCATTCCGATGAACAATTTGGTAGTCATATGACTGCAATCTCTCGATCCATCTCGCAACTTGTCCTTCGGGGTCTTTGAAGTCGAGCAGCCACCTTAATGATGCATGGTCCATTCGAAGAACAAATTCCTGGCCATATAGGTACTTGTGGAACTGCTTGGTGGCCTCTATTATAGCCGATAGCTCCTTCCTGGTCACACAGTAGTTCCTCTCACTTTTTGAAAGAACTCGACTGTAATACGAAAGGACTCTTTCTTCGCCATCGATCTGCTGGGAGAGTACAGCTCCAATACTGCCGTTGCTTGCATCGGTGTCAACTACAAACATTTTTCCGGGTTTCGGATATGCCAGCCCGGGTGATTCACACAGCTTCTCCTTCAGGGTCTCAAAGGCTACCTGGCATTGTATATTCCAGACATACGGACGATTTTTCTCGGTTAACTGAAGGAGACACTTAGCTATTTTGGCAAAGTCTTTGACGAATCTTCGTTAGTAGGTCGCTAGACCCAGAAAACTTCGTAGTTGGCGCTTGTTGTTTGGGGTTGGCCAGCTTTTCACGGCTTCGATTTTCTCAGGGTCAGTTTTTTAAGCTGCGGAAAGGGTACACTTGTCGGGACTAAGTTTCAAATTTGCCAGTCGCAATCGGGAGAAAACCTCTTCTAAGTTCCGCACATGCTCTTCGAACGTTTTCCCGATGACAATGATGTCATCTAGGTACACCAAGCAAGTTTTTCAGGTTAAGCCACGTAACACGTATTCCATCAAGCGTTCGAAAGTGGCTGGAGCATTGCAAAGCCCAAATGGCATCACCAAAAATTTCCACAATCCGGTCCCAACTGAAAATGCGATTTTCTCTCGGTCCTTCTAGTCGATTTCTACCTGCCAGTAGCCACTCTAAAACTACTGGTGCGGCCCATGGACTGACAGAAGGTTCGATAACACCTTGTTTTTCCATGTCCAAAATCAGTGCGCTCACTTCTCCTTGCTCCCTGTGTATCTATGACGTAAGTTACTATACTCGTTCGGCCTTGGTCATCCGGGCTTGCTGAGAAGATGTCATTGTACTTGGTGACCAGATCAGATGCTCGCTTGAATAGCTGCACTGGCAATTTGACCTGCTTCAATATTGCAGACGTTGATTACCGGGCTTTGTCTGCGTCTTGCCTCCTTTTCCAATGGTGGTCGTGAGTGGTTTCCAAGGAGGTGATGGTGGAAACAGGCTGGCAGCTGCCGATGACTTCTCCCGCTTTGATGCTCGTGGTTGAGTCTGCGGTGTTAAGGACTCTTACTGGCACGTATCCGTTCCTTATAGATCTTACAAGGCTTCGTCCTACAATCAAACTGTGCGAAGCGGACGTCTTCGTTGGCTCTATCAGATAAGATCGCTGGTCTCCAGAATCACAATCAAGCTTGGCCCATACAATGCTTTAAGAAGAATTCGGTACATCAGTGTCGGCACATACTACTACATTCATCTTGGGAATTGGGACGCTGGGATCCTCCATCAATACTTCGACATTCTGCCATTTCAATACCCGTTTGCCCAAATCCAATGTGATTCCATGTGGTCGCAAAAAATCCATTCCGAGAATGCAGCCATCCATAATGTTCGCGACCAGAAAATTATGTCGGAACGCAAGGTCTCCCAACTGTATCTGGAGGTAAATCTCTCCAGGGGCAGGTGCAGTTTCTCCCGTTGCTGTCCGTAGTGAGAAAATTCTGCCCTTGTGAAGTAGTTGTTGCCTCACATGGTCTGGTCGGATAATCGATCGGGTTGCACCAGTGTCGATTGTTATGGTGCAATGTTCTCCGTCAACTTGACCCGGAAGGCATAAGCCCGCTCCTCCACGATGTAGTCTTGACACGGTGATGGTAGTGCTGGGGACGTCGATCCTCCTAGCCAACCTCTGCCCCACGAAGTTGGCTCTTACATGTTTCCCGACCCCTCTGTTTGAAGGGCTTCCATACTGGGCTCCTGACTCGGTCTGGATCTTCTCCTAGCTGCACACCCTGGACAAAAGCTCGGTTTTCTTCGCTTCTTGCAGTCTCTTTGCAGGTGCCCCTTCTCTCCGCAATTCCAGCATCTAGGCGCACCATTTACATGCGGCTCTCGCTCAATTTCGACGCGCTCACACCTGCACTCATCTACCACTACCTCGCGAACCCGGGCAGTGGTACGAGTCACATTTTTTGCTGCCTCAAAGTTCAGACTGTAAGCCAATGCGTCCTTAGCCGTTTGCTTTTGAGCTAAACGCACGGGTCCTTTAGTGCGCTGATAAATGCTTCTGTTGCTGCATCATCTCGATGTTCTGGGTTATATGCTGGGTAAGCCAAAAGTGCTAGTCGCTCAATGTCTTGGGCTAGCTGCTGTAGGGTTTCACCAGACTTCTGCACCGGATGCCTTAGCTATGACCGATAAATCTGCTTCAGATCATCGTCTCCATAACGCATGTCGAGCGCATTCTTTATAGCAGCCGGGTTTGAGTGCAACTCGACGGGGATAGTCTGCAAAAGCTCGGCAGCTGGGCCTCTTAGAGCAAGAATCAATGCAGTTGCTCGTTCCTGCTCATTCGAATGATTTATCCAGGCGGCTTCAAACTGGATTTTGTAAATAGTTCCGACCGTTTGCCCGTCAAATATTGGTGCTTGCACTGTTCTAGATGAGCTTTGCGCTGCGGTAATAAGTTGGGCTGGTGAGGTGGTTACTACTGCCTTCGCTGCTTCCAAGTCCTTTTTCACTTTTTCCATCCTCGACCTGGCTGATCTCAATGTTGATTCTCTCTTCGACCTAGTATACCTTTTCCTCGACGCATTTGATTTGGCTATTGAGACTACTGAGCTGCGCTTTTATTTCGGTTGACTGTTTTTCCAGCTTCTGTGTGATGTCTGCCTTGATTTCAAACGCTTGTTGGTCTAGCTTTGCTGATTGTTCATTTAACTTCGCTGAGTGTTCATCTAGCTTTGCAGTTAAACTGGATGACTGTTCACTTAGCTTCGCAGTTAAACTGGATGACTGTTCACTTAGCTTCGCAGTTAAACTGGATGACTGTTCATTTAGCTTCGCTGATTGTTCATCTAGCTTCGCAGTCAGACTGGACAACATCAGCATTAACATTTGCATCAGCGCATTTTCTGGCTGCCTTGATTTTGGTGTTTCTACTTCTCCACCTTCTGCGCCTTTTTCCACATCCGAGAGCTCACCCGAATCCAAATTCACGCCTTCCGACTCGATCGCGTCACGCAAGCGCGCAATCAGTATGGCCTTTGTACCTTGCGTGGCCAGATTTCGCTGTTCCAACTCCTCCTTGAGCTCCGATATGGTTAATTGATCAATTTTTAGATGAAAGTTTCCTGGCATTTTTATTGTTTCGGCTATTTTTCCACCAGTTTCCAAGTTAATTTTCACTTTTGTGCACTTTAAAAATGTTTAAACGTTTTCACTTCCAAAGTTTTCTTTCTCACTTCTTGACACCACTGTCGCATGTTATGGTTCGCGGCCAATAATTTTAATGTTCCGGGAAAGTGAAAACGGAATGTCTTTTAAATTAAATTAAAAGAGTTTATTCAATTACTTAAAAATGCACAATCACTTATTTGATCTATTTCACAATTTTAATTTTTCACCATTTTACAAGTCGTCTATCAATTTCTACTTCAACGGTCCCCTAAAAATCACTTCACGTCGTCTAAAAATCACATCACACTCAAACAATCAATATCGCCTGTACTTCGCGCACCACTATATCGCAATTTTCTATCGCGGTTGTAATGAGTCCCCCCATTCATTCAGCTCACCTTTATATAGGGTCTCTAGTAATTCAACCCAGTTCTCGTACATTGGCGAATTAGGGGGAACACTCGAGTAGCGTAAATGAATGGAGCAGTGAGTCACTTTCAGACGTTGATGCTTGGTGGGTTTTGGAGTACGTTCGTTTTGTTGATCATGATTAATGGATTTTCGAGTACGTTCGTTTTGTTGATCATGAAAAATTATTCGTGCATGTAACAATATATATATATATATATATATATATATATATATATATATATATATATATATATATATATATATATATATATATATATATAGAACTACATATATATATATATATATATATATATATATATATATAAATATATATATATATATATATATATATATATATATATATATATATATATATATATATATATATATATATTTGCATACATATTTTTTGCCATTTTTCACTTGAATATTTTTTTTATTTGAAATGGATTTTACTTAAGTACATATCGTCCATTATTATCTATGACGTTTTGCCATTTTTTGGGTAGAGCCATTATTCCATCTGTGTAGAACTTCTGTGGTTTATCGGCGAAAATCTTGGCCAAGTGATTTTAACAGTCGCTTTTTGAAGTGAATTTCTTTTCATTAAAGAAGCTTTATAGAGACCGAAAAAAATAGTATTCTGGTGGTCCAATGTCTGGACTATATATTTCCAGCCAATCTTTGTCAATTTTTGCCGGGTCATCAAAGATGTGCGTTGTCTGACATTGTCATGATGGAAGACAACGCCCTTTCTATTGATTGATTCTGGCCGGTTTTTTTGAATTGCTTGTTACAATCTGGTTAATTGCCGACAGTACAGAGCCAGATTGAGTGTTTGGCCAGGTTTTAGCACCTCATGATAATCTATTCCCTTCCAATCCCGCCATACACACAGCATAACCTTATTTGGCGTCAATACTGGCTTTGTAGTCGTTTGTACTGATTCCCCTTTTTTTGACCATGGTTTTTTTCGAACGACATTCTGGTATTTTACCCATTTTACATCGCCCGTAACGATTTGCTTCATAAATGGCTTGATTTCATTGCATTTTATTAGCATTTTGCAAATGGAAATTCGGTCGATCAATTTTTTTTGTATCGAATGGTTAAAAACTGTTTGGTAATGGATTGCTTATGTGTCGGTCTTCTTCTTTTTGCAAGATTTCACCGATATTTTCAGTGATTGGTCGACCTGAGCGAGGTGCATCTTTGACATCAAAATTACCAGAACGAAAGCGAGCGTATCCTCGATATATGACAACGGACTCCATCTAGTGACAAAAAGACTCAATGCTTTTTTGACTATCCAATATATATTTATGTATATATATATATATATATATATGTATATATATATATATATATAAATTATTTGAGAACATGCATAAATGTGACTATAACTTCGCAAATTTTTTTTTATTTTTTTTCCTTTCAGATAAGAAATGGCGGACTACAATATCACTCAAGAAATGAAAAGACATGCTGTCATCGTCGCTATATGTGCGAACCATACAGATTTAGAGATCTCTAATTTCCTTAATTGCGCCCGTTCATTCGTGCATAAGGTTCGCCTTGATTTGGAAGCAAAACGCAAAAAGCACGAACAACGTTCTGACACTGTCCAATCTGCGGGATTTTTAGAGCAAGTGTAAGCGATCATAGACGAGGACCCTTCAAAATCAATGAGGGTCCTTGCGAGTGAGCTTCATGTTTCTGAGCGCCTTATTCGTAGAGTTGTCCACGAAGACCTTCGGTATAAGTATTACGTGATGCGCAGAGGACGGTTCATGTCGGAACAAACACGGAAACAGAAAGTTTTTCCATAAAAACGTCTTTTAAACAAAATCAATTATCCTGTGGTGCCCAAAATGTTATGGTTTTTTTCCGACGAAAAAAATTTTGACAAAGACCAAAAGACAAATCGCAGAAATGACAGATGGCTATGTTCAAATCCTACGGAGGTTCCTGTTGTTATGCACACAAAATTTCCAGCCACAGTTATGGTTTTGGGTGTTGTCAGCAACGAAGGACATGTTATGCCACTACACTTTTATACTCAAGGACTTCGAGTGAATCTGCTGCATGCATCGAGGTTATGGAGACGGTAGTGAAATCCTGGATAGACAATGGAAGTGGAGACAGACCATACATTTTTCAACATACATAAAGCGATGGCGACACAAAATTTTCACGACCACATAACACGGAACGTATGGTCACCTAGCTCCCCAGACCTTAATCCTTTGGATTATTGCGTACGGGGCGTAGTTGAGCGAGAGACCAATAAGCGTCCTCATAATACCACTTCTTCGCTGAAGACTTCTATTAATGTCGTTGTGGTCAATATTAACAAGGAGCATTTGATTGGGTATGTAATCGTTCCCGGACCGAAGAGGTTATTGCTGCGAATGGCGATTTTATTGAATAACCTTATAGCCATATATGAATTTAACGTTGTATAAAAATTCCTGAAATTTCATTAAATTTTGTCAAAAATACAAGGTAATTAATTTTGCTCTCAAGGTGTCCTCAAATACCGTACGCACTCTATATATATATATATATATATATATATATATATATATATATATATATATATATATATATATAAATACATATATATATATATATATATATATATATATATATATATATATATATATATATATATACATATACTCGTACATATAGATAGATAGATATATATATATATATATATATATATATATATATATAAAGATATATATATATATATATATATATATATATATATATATATATATATATATATATATATATGTATATATGTATATATGTATGTATATATATATTGTCGCGTGGCATGGTTCGGTGACAATAATTTTAATGTTCCGATAAAGTGAAAACGCAATGTCTTTCAAATTGAATTAGAAGAGTTTATTTATTTACTAAAAAAAATTCCCCACAATCACTATTTTAACTATTTCACAATTTTAATTAGAATCTAACTTTCACTTGTCAATTAAATTTCCATCGCAATTGTCTACTAAAATCACTTCACACTCAAACAATCAATATCGCCTGTACTTCGCGTATCGCAGTTTTCTATCGCGGTTGTAATGAATGAATCCCCCCATTCATTCAGCTCGCCTTTATATAGCGTCTCTAATCGTTCAACTCAGTTCTCGTACATTGGTGAATTAGCGGGAACATTCCAGCAGCGTAATGAATGGAGCAGTGACTCACTTTCAGATGTTGATCATGTTTGTTGGGTTCTCGTGGTTTCGAGTAAATTCGTTTTATTGATGTTCTTAATGGTTATGAAAACAATTGCGACAGTACCTCGCAGAACTATTTGTACATGTAACACTGCCCCCACCTCAGTTCTTTTCGCGCCGAAAAGATGTGTCGCCATTTGTAGTCAATTCCCCCTGGGTGTAATATGGGGCAAAACGGTCCAGATGCACCATTTTCATTTTGGCTCTCGGCTTACGGTGCTCCTGTATGCGATATACGACGTCGTTGATTCGCTTTGTGACCCGGTATGGTCCCTCCCAATTATGTTGCAACTTTGGAGACCTACCCTTTCGCCGTTGCAGCTTATATAGCCACACCAAGTCATCTTGCTGGAAGCCAGTAGAATTTGCCTTGAGATCATACCTGGTCTTCATGCGGTCAGTAGCCGATTCGAGGTGTTTTCGCACTGCCCGATGTGTCTGGTTCAACCGTTGTCTTAGCTCACTTGCGTACTCCGAGATCGTTTGGGGTTTCTCAGGGGGTGTTCCGAACTTTATATCAGCTGGCAGATGAATAGTCTTTCCAAAAATGACTTTGGCTGGGGCTTGTCCCGTCGATGCATGTTCGGCAGCTCTGTACACCATCAAAAATAGTGGTTCTCGTCAACCATCTTGGCTAGATGTTTATTTAGCGTGCCGTTGAAACGTTCGACCATTCCATCGGATTGGGGATGCAGCGGTGTTGTCCTCGTTTTCCGTATTCCCAGCTCGCACATTTCGCCAAAAACTAGTGACTCAATGTTTCGGCCTTGACCGCAAGGTACGCCGTACCTACTGACCCAATTTAACACTAGCTGTTCGGCTACAGTAGTTGCTTCCTGGTTGGGAATGGGGTGGACCCCGGGCCACTTGCTGAAATAATCGGCTACAACCAGCGTGTATCGATTTCCCCATTCAGATTCAGGAAAGGGTCCTGCGATGTCCACAGCAATCCTTTCAAACGGTACCCCCACGTTATAGGTTTGCATTTGTCCTCTCAGTCGTCGCTTTGGACCTTTGACGTAGAACCTTTCCCGCAATTTTGCTAAGGTCTTGTTAACACCAAGGTGGTCTCCCGAGGATCCTTCATGCATTTCCTTAACCACATCGTGGATTCGGCTTTTGGGTAGTATAGTTTGCATCCTATAGGAGCTGCCATCCGCCATTTCCCGTTTCCGCTTGAGTACGCCACCCTCCACCTGAAGGGAGTTCCATTGTGTCCAATAGCTTTTCAGGGTTGCGCCATGCGTTGAAATGTCCTTCCACTCAGGCCGCCCAGTCGTCTCCTTCCATACGAGCAATGGTCCGATGTCTTCATCGGCTAATTGGGCATTTCGAATCCCCTCCGATGAACAACCTTCATCGAATTCGGCCGTTATCACTCGCAGATCAACGGGCGGCTTCTTTGCCTCAATCCGCCGGCAATGCTTGCAGTAAGCTGGACATGGATGACGAGATAGGGCGTCAGCATTTCCATGAACTCTGCCCTTGTGAAGTAGTTGGGGCCTCACTTGGTCTGGTCGGACCGTCGATCGGGTTGCACTAGTGTCGTTTGTTATGGTGGAATGTTCTTCGTCAACTTGACCAGGAAGGCATCTTTCTGTGTCTCCACGATGTTGGCTTGGCACGGTGATGGGGGTGCTGGAGATGTCGATTCTCCTAGCCAACGTTCGCCCCACGAAGTTGGCCCTTGCAGTTTGATGGGCCGCCATTCAAGGCTCCTGACACGGTCTGGATCTCCACCATCCTGGACAATAGCTCCGTTTTCTTCACTTCTTGCAGTCTCTTTGCAGGTGCCCCTTCTCTCCGCAATCCCAGCATCTAGGCGCACCATTCACCTGCGGCTGTCGCTCATTTTCCACGCGATTACACCTGCACTCGTCTGCCACTACTTCACGGACCCGGGCAGTGGTACGAGTCGCATTTTTCGCTGCCTCAAAGTTCAGACCATAAACCAATGCGTCCTTAACCGTTTGCTTTTGAGCTAAATGCACGGCTTGTTGCAATCCCTGGTCTTTTAAGGCGCTGATGAATGCTTCTGTTGTTGCGTCATCTCGATGTTCTGGGTCGTAAGCTGGATAAGCCAAAAGTGCCAGGCGCTCAATATCTTGGGCTAGCTGCTGTAAGGTTTCGCCAGACTTTTGCATCCGATGCCGTTGCTGTGCCCGGTAAATCTGCTTTAGATGGGCGCTTTCATAACGCATGTCGAGCGCATTCAATATAGCAGTCGGTTTTGAGTGTAAATCAACGGGGATAGTCCGCAAAAGCTCGGCAGCTAGGCCTCTTAGAGCAAGAATCAATGCAGTTGCTCGTTCCCGCTCATTCCACTGATTTGTCCAAGCGGCGGCTTCAAACTGGATTTTGTAAATGGCCCAGACCGTTTGCCCGTCGAATATTGGTGCTTGCACTGTTCTAGATGAGCTTTGCGCTGCGGTTATAAGTGGGACTGGTGAGGTGGTTACTACTGCCTTCGCTGCTTCCAAGTCCTTTTTCACTTTTTCCATCTCATGGTTGATTCTCTCCTCGACCTGGCTGATCTCAAGGTTGATTCTCTCCTCGACCTGGTATACCTTTTCCTCGACGCATTTAATTTGGCTGCTGAGACTACTGAGCTCCGCTTTTATTTCGGTTGACTGTTTTTCCAGCTTCTGTGTGATGTCTGCCTTGATTCCGAGCGCTTGTTGGTCTAGCTTCGCTGATTGTTCATTTAGCTTCACAGCTAAACTGGATGTCTGTTCATTTAGCTGCGATGATTGTTCGTTTAGCTTCACAGCTAAACTTGATGTCTGTTCATTTAGCTTCGCAGTTAAATTGGATGACTGTTGTCGCTGCTCTTGCTGCATCAGCATCAGTATTTGCATCAGCGCATTTTCTGGTTCCTTTGGTTTAGGTGTTTCTGCTTCACGACCTTCTGCGCCTTTTGAGAGCTCACCCGAAACCAGATTCCCGCCTTCACGCTCGATCGCGTCACGCAAGTGTGCAATCAGTATGGCCTTTGTACCTTGCGTGGCCAGATTTCGCTGTTCCAACTCCTCTTTGAGCTCCGATATGTTCAATTGATCAATTTTTAGATGTAAGCTTCCTGGCATTTTTATTGTTTCGGCTATTTGTCCACCAGTTTCCAAGTTCATTTACACTATTCTGCACTTTAAAAATGTTTAAAAGTTTTCACTTTCAAAATTTTCCTTCTCACTTCTTGACACCATTGTCGCGCGTTATGGTTCGCGGACAATAATTTGAATGTTCCGGGAAAGTGAAAACGCAATGTCTTTTAAATTAAATTAAAAGAGTTTATTCGATTACTTAAAAATGCACAATCACTTATTTGATCTATCTCACAATTTTAATTAGAATCTAACTTTCACTTGTCAATTAAATTTCTATCGCAATTGTCTACTGAAATCACTTCACACTCAACAATCAATATCGCCTGTACTTCGCGTATCGCAGTTTTCTATCGCGGTTGTAATGAATGAATCCCCCCATTCATTCAGCTCGCCTTTATATAGCGTCTCTAATCGTTCAACTCAGTTCTCGTACATTGGTGAATCAGCGGGAACATTCCAGCAGCGTAATGAATGGAGCAGTGACTCACTTTCAGATGTTGATCATGCTTGTTGGGTTCTCGTGGTTTCGAGTAAATTCGTTTTGTTGATGTTCTTAATGGTTGTGAAAACAATTGCGACAGTGCCTTGCAGAACTATTCGTACATGTAACACTGCCCCCACCTCAGTTCTTTTCGCCCCGAAAAGATGTGTCGCCATTTGTAGTCAATTCCCCTGGGTGTAATATGGGGCAAGACGGTCCAGATGCACGATTTTCATTTTGGCTCTCGGCTTACGGTGTTCCTGTATGCGATATACGACGTCGTTGATATGGTCCCTCCCAATTATGTTGCAACTTTGGAGACCTACCCTTTCGCCGTTGCAGCTTATATAGCCACACCAAGTCATGAGATCATACCTGGTCTTCACGCGGTCAGTAGCCGATTCGAGGTGTTTTCGCACTGTCCCATGTATCTGGTTCAACCGTTGGGGGAATGCCGGTCGACAAAAGCACTCTTGGAGGCTAGCATTCTTTGGGGAGTTCCGCCCCCCACGTACCCGAGGAAACTCCGCAGGGGGAATGCCGGTCGACAAGACCACTCTTGGAGGCTAGCATTCTTTGGGGAGTTCCGCCCCCACGTACCCGAGGAAATTCCCGCAGGGAGAAAGCCGGTCGACAAGAACATTCTTGGAGGCTAGCATTCTTTGGGGAGTGCCGCCCCCACGGACCCGAGGATATGGGGGGTGCCGTGAGGTTCCCTCCTGGGATGACAGGTAACGACTCTTATTGTATCTGGACTACGCTTTGGACAACGAACTGGAATTGACGCTTTGGGCTGGCGGATGTGATGGTTTGGACCTAGTTGCTTTGCACAGTAGCGCCGAGGTGAAACTCGTGTGTGAACGGCTCCAATTCAACTATCATACCGTCTCCGTCCCGGTAAAACCTTGGCAGGCCTCAGAGTACGTTCGAAGTTCGCACCATTGGGTTGGTGGTGTAGGTTCGGTTGAGACGGACTCCCGATTAGCGCTGGTCTGGCTCTGAGCACTTGTCCCCATAAGGGCTTGTGCCAACCCTCGCATGGCCTCCCTGCTCTGCAAAGATAACCATGGGACCAAAAAGGCGACTACACACACGAACGGAGATAGCGGCTCCGAGGGGGGACCCAATAAAATGGAGCAAACAAAATCAACAGATCAAAAACATCCAACAAATGAAACCAAAAATAACAGTGCAGCCACGATGTCAACAGTACATCGAGAGCTGTACCAACCACGAAAAAAACGAAGACTAACACGACGACAGTGACGGTAGACGAAAAACGGAGAACAGCAGACAGTCTGGTTCAGACTGAGATTCCTGTGGCGTTCGGGTGCAGCAACAAAATTATGCGAACGCCCGAGCGTCCTATTAAGGAGAAGCGGGAGACTCGACAGGATGCTTCAGCTGTCCGAGCAATGGAAGATAACATAAAGAGCACCGAAAATTCGATTGTCACTGTTGCGATCGTTACTGGAGCGACCGATGCAAGGGTCACAAATCTCGACATTGCAACGAAAAATCCAGAAGCAAACGAGGAGATTACGGCACTAAAAGCAAAGAGTGACCAGACACCGCGTGGTTGTACCGCCACCGGTCAAAATGTGGCGGAAGTACTGCACTCGGAAACGGAGAGCGATAACCTCTCCCAAGGATGGTCGCAAGGCTACTTCCAAAAGCGAGAGATGTTCTGAAAAGAATACAAGCTGCTTGCGACCCCTCAAAAATTAGCAAAGTAGCAAAGGAAGGGCTCCTTGAACTAGAGGAGCTCCTAGATCACATAGGGCACTATCGGAGGAGCTGGTTAAGGGCCGAAGATGAACAGAAGGCTAAAGAGGCGCTTGGAGCAAAATCTAAAGGCGACATGCAGATAGCTCCATCATTAAAAGTCAATAAAAGGATGGCGTCTAGCCCAATCGAAGGAGATCGGGATAAAAGAAGGAAGGAAGAGGCACTTGACGGGCGTGGAGCACCAGATCAGGGGTTCCAGACAGTGCTTACAAAAGGAGCGAAGAAAGCCGCAAAGAAACTCCTTCAAAAAAAGCCAGAAAATGAAATTCGCACGGACGCCCAATTGGAAAAAGGACCTGATGCAAAACAGGAGAGGCAGAAGCCCCGACGAAGACCCCGGCAGCAGGCACTGCTTGTAAAGCCCCAAGATGGCTGATCCTACGCGGAGGTGCTGCGGGACATCAGGGGAAACGTAAGGCCCGAAGACACCAATACTACCATTAAAGTAGTACGACCAACGCGGTCGGGCCACATACTGGTCGAATTCGGAGCAGAGGCCGGCAATAAAGAAGCATTCTGTGACGCAGTAAAGAAAATCCTCGGCAAAAGCGCAACTATAGCCCCGCTCGAGCCGATGGCAACGATCGAAATATGGGACATTGACTGCGTGACGGATCTGGCCGAGGTAGAAGAGGCCATCAAAAGGGAGTTCCCTAGCGTGGGAAGGATCAAAGCGAGACTGACACCAGAAAACAACAGGGGACAACGCATGGCCATAGTTGACTTGACCGAAAAACACGCTAAACAATTCCTGAACAAGGGCAAAGTACGAATAGGGTGGGTTGTCTGTAGGATACGGCGAAGAGCAACGCCTCTTCAATGTTTCAAATGCCTTGGTTATGGTCACACCACACAAGTATGCAAAGGACCCGAAAGGAGTTCCCTATGTCACAAATGCGGTGAAAAGGGACATAAAAGAAAAGAGTGTACGAAGGAGGCACACTGTATTCCTTGCAAGGATGCTGATCCAAAACCTGATTTTGGACACGTCTTGGCATCAGGAAAATGCCGGGTGTTCCAGGAAGCTCTAGCCAAGGCAAAATCAGAGCTTCGATGACCCGCATCCTGCAGCTAAACCTACACCGCAGTTCAACCGCCCAAAATCTGCTTGAGCAGTTTGCGAGGGACAGGAAAGCCGACTTATTGCTGCTGAGTGAGCAACACCATAATAAAAGTCCTGCATTATGGTACTCTGATGAAACTGGTACTGCCGCTATCTGGGTTCGGAACAGTGATTTTCAAGCGGAGAGTTGTGGACGGGGGGATGGTTTCGTGTGGGTTTGGTGCTCAGGGATCACCTTCTTTAGTGTCTACCTAACGCCTAACGAGCCGATATCATCTTTCCAAGCCAAGCTTAATGCTCTGGAGGGCGCTGTCTCGAACGCAGAGGGTAAAGTGCTCGTTGGGGGCGACTTCAATGCCAAAGCAATCGAATGGGGCGTGCCTCGGACGGATCCGTGGGGAAAACGAATCCTGGAAATGGCAGCCAGGACGGCCCTCGTCGTACTAAACTCCGGAAATACGCCGACTTTCCGCCGTATTGGCTGTGAGGGAAACATACCGGACGTGACATTCGCCTCGGAGTCCTTAGTATGGAGGACACACAACTGGAAAGTATTAGAGGGCTACTCAGCCAGTGATCACCAGTGCATTCTGCTTGAGATAAGTGATGCTATCTCCCGACGTCCGTGCTCTCGGCCTTCTACAACTGGATGGAACATTGGAAGAATGGACGTCGAGAGGTTCGTCAAGGTTCTCACAGCAGGTGAGCCGCTGCAGGGAGCTCCGGAGGGGACGGAAGAACTGGCAGCTCAAGACGTGGTGAACTCTACCATGAGCGTAATCACGACTGCTTGCTGCGCTTCTATGCCCCGCCGAAGACCCCGGCACGGCAAGCCCTCAGTGTACTGGTGGTCTACTGAAGTCGCTGAAAAGCGGAGGGAGTGTCACAAGCTTCGGCGTGAGGCTCAACGGGCGCGGAACCGTGACGAGGCATGCAACCAGGTGGCAGCATATAAGTCGGCCAGGAAATGCCTTCGCAAACTGATCAACAGTAGCAAGGCTCGCTGCTGGCAAGACCTAGTGGACAATGTGAACAAGGATCCGTGGGGCCTTGGCTACAAGCTGGTCATGGGGAAACTTGGTGCCCTACGGAATCCTTGTATACATGACGCGGAAAAGATGGACGCGATAGTGCGGGGACTCTTCCCCACCCATCCCGTCCGTGTTGACGCTGTCCATGGTGAAACAGCAGTCGAGTGCCCACTCTTCACACAGCTGGAACTGGAGGAGGCAGTCCTCTCCTTGAAAGCGAGGAAGGCTCCAGGTCCAGATGGTGTTCCAGCTGAGGTGTTGCGGCTCGTCTATTACCATTGTCCTGACTTGCTGCTCAGCACATTCAACGCTTGCCTACGGGACGGGGTTTTCCCGGTACGACGGAAGGTGGCGAGGCTTGTGCTGATCAGCAAGGGGAAGGGAAATCCCGAATCGCCGTCTGCATACCGCCCGTTATGCATGCTAGACACGGCTGGGAAAGTGCTAGAGAAACTCATCAAGGGAAGACTCACTGACGCAATTCGTGCTGCTGGGGACCTATCTCCTCGGCAGTACGGCTTTAGAGCAGGACGTTCTACCATTGATGCGATTGCAGAGGTGGTGAACGCGGTCCAAAAGGCAGAGGCATATAGTCGCACCAAGCGACGGATCGTCCTGTTGGTGACACTCGACGCCAGGAACGCCTTCATTTCCGCTAGATGGGTGGATATTCTGGACACGCTGGAAAACTCTTTTCAAGTTCCAGAATATCTAATGCGGCTTTTGAGGAACTACCTAAAGGACCGAAGCCTGCTCTACGACACGACACAGGGCCAACGAAGGATGGAAATTACATCGGGTGTTGCCCAGGGATCTATCCTTGGTCCGGACCTGTGCAACGTGTCTTACGACGGGCTACTGAGACTTGAGATGCCAGATGAGTCGCGCTTGGTCGGCTATGCGGATGATGTTGCGGCTCAGGTCGCTGGACGCACCGTTGAACAAGCGCAACTTAGGCTAGGTATGCTAATGCGCCGAGTGAGGGACTGCTCGCGGGCTCAGTTGAGCACTGGAGAAAACCGAAGTGGTCATCTTGACAAAAAAGAGAATCCCTAGAGTAAGGATGATCAGTATTGGAGGTATACAAATCGAATCGAAGCCAGCGGTGAAGTACCTGGGGCTACTGATCGACTCGAAGATGAGTTTCTCTGAGCAAATCAGGG